>OY755042.1:77541982-78066982 GCA_963576565.1 Aspidapion aeneum
AGCTCCTAAACAGCTGAACCGATTTTCATGAAATTGTAAAGTATAATAGTTACAGTTTTTGGACAGTTTAAAAATTAAAAATAATGTAACTTTTTAGCTGAGCATCGCATCAATATGCGGGTTTCGAAATATATAACACGTTTTTCTCAATAATTTTTGGTGTTAATAAAAACTTCGTAGGCGCTTCCGTTTCTGAGATATTTATAAAAACTTTTTTTTTGTTTTCAAGGGTGATATAGTTCTTGTAGTGTACTAATGGGCTAGGAAGGTATCAGACCCATCATGGATCCATTTATTTAACATTAATAATAATAAGCAATGTATTAATTTTCAAAAACTAAAAAAATGTAAAAAACCTAAAATTTTTTAATTATTCAAGACACATTTTTGAGTAGTAACCATATTTGACATTTTTATTGCCTCCAAGAGCGATTGCGCTGAAACAACGATTTTTTTCTAAAATAAAATAATCTTCTTTAGATGAAATTTCCTGAGCTAGATAAGGCTTGTAGTTTTCAGCTTTTTTGGACTTATTTTAATTACAAATTCAAAAGTCAACGTTTCGACGCCTTCCGCGTCATTCTCTGCTCTAAAAAGCTAAGAGTTTTGGAATATTTTATGGAAAGTTTATCAAATGTGGCTAGTTTTTCAGTTGGTCTTTTAACCTTCCAAACTTTACCACATCCCACATAGCACAAACATCACATCAACGTTAAATTCACGTGAACAAAAATAACATTTTTTTTTACTTGAAAACAACATCATACCATGTAATATTTATTTTGTTAAATCTGCATGCTTAAAGATAACTTAAAAACAAGGAGAAATCAAAGCTATAAAAATGTACTTTTTGCTGAAGTTTCTGGTGCTGTGTAACCTGTTTTTTACCCTTGTTATTTTCACCATAGGAAGTACCAAATTCACACTTCAAAAGTCCTCCACAACATGTTCTAAAACGCCACTAGATTAAGACTTCTCAAACCTACTAACTTTCTGCGTCTTTTTGGGTCACGTTTTTTAATAACATTTTTTTAACTTAAAAGAGACGCGAAAGGAAGTTATAAAAGTTCGCTAGTTTAAGACTACAACACTTCAACACAATTTTAAGGCAAGACAAAATATTATCTATCTTTATATACATTATGTTTTTTTTAAAAGCTAAACAAGATTTTTGAACAGTAAACACTTTCACAGAATATTAATGTGTCTTTATCAGGATAATAACAGATGCGTCGTGATCGTGGATCAGGGATCAGTCCCTTAAGAGGTTTTTGGAGTTTAGAGGCCAAAGCACTGCCTAATAGATTTCGTCAAAGCTCCCGACAATAGTGGCGTTGCTGCTAGTAAAATCTCAAAAATATTCGTTAGAGAAGCCATGCAAGTCGCGTTGTAGAATTCGCGTAGAAAAGACGTGAATCTAATGTGATTTTAACGTTGATAAAAATCACTTGAAACTAACGTAAAAACATTGCTGTTTTAATTTGATAAATGCGTTATTAAAACGCAGTTTTTAGCAACGTTATTTTTTATAACGTTTAATGAATGACCTATTAAGCTTGTTTTCATATATGAAATAAACGTTTTTTTCTAGCAGCTTTTAAAATCAACGTTTTTTTTCTTACGCCTTTTTTACGTGTTAAACACGTTGGGATATACCACAAAGCATTTAAAAAGGTCGACTTTTCAAAAATATTTTAAAATTGGAGTGACCATGTCAGAACACTTATTTTTAAAATGACCCGTACACACAGCTAATAAGCAAGAGGCGGATCTAGGAACTTGATAGGGGTGGGGGAAATATCATAGTAAATATTGCATAAAACTAATTTGCATAGTGACCAGAGGTGTATTCTGTGTGTCAAAACTAAATATAGTGTGAGATTTGGGGGGGGGGAATTTTCTCTTTTTCCCCTTCCGTAGGTCCGCACCTGAATAAGCTGGTGTCAAAACCTGTATTATAAAATACTGATTATATCTTAGAAAATTGTCAATTTTCTAAGGATTATAATTCTCAGCGTTTGATTTTTTATAGAATTATTAACTTACGAAAAAAATGGGATAATACTAATCCACCTCCATTTAATTTATTTGTCCTTGAGCTTAGGAATCCAAGTATGTACATATTTTGTTTGAACATTGATTAAATAATCTGCAGTAATAAATTAAATAAAAGTAGAACACTATTATATCTTTTAAAATTATGGTGAATGAGCTGGTGTAGTTTAAAAGCAAGGCTTATGTATTTTATCTATCTTTTATTACATGAAAGTAAACATAACCAATAGCAAGTATTAATTTATACTTATATGTGCCTCTCATTTTAGAAACAAGGGTACAAAGATGGTTAAATTCTTAGAGTAATAATGTTAATACTCTGAGGTTAAATTAAACCTAAAAAATCTAAGTTTGATAAGTGGGTGTTGCCAATTTTTTCCACCATAGGAAGGATCTATGAAATGTTGTCATATCCTTGATCATAGGTTATTTTATAAATAAAACAAGTTAATCATCAACTTTTTTGACTCATTACATTGTTATTGCCAGTGTTCTTATGTTTGCTTCATGATGGTTCTTTACCTTTTTTAGCTTAGATTTAAGGTAACCCAGCCGCGACACCAGAAAGACCAGAGGGGGTTCTGCCCCCCTCCCTTAGTGGCCCCTCTCTACGGAAGTTTAGTCGTCTTCTCCATAAAAATGCCTTGCCTCCGATTTAGACGTCTTTATGCGTGGCCCGCAGTCCGAAACAAAACTGAGGTATTTGGCTACACACGACTGCTACAATTATATCCTAAATGTGGCTGTCATAGCTGATAGATTGTTGTTGTTAAGATGTTCCAGAGTTTTTACATTTATTTAATATGTCAGAACCGAGAGGTAGGATACTCGAAATTTGCACACCTATTTCTGAAATACATGTATTTCACTTTTTTTGTTATTTCAAAGTATTTCAATGTATTGCAATGTATTTCAAAGTATTTCAATGTATTTCAAAGTAGTTCTATGTATTTAAAAGTGTGTATTTCAATTTACATTTTAAAGTATTTTAAACAATCAGAACAGTCATTCATCCATACCTTCGGAATTTGTAAAGCTACAAAGGAAAATAAAATTTCCGCTCGAGGAATCATGTTTTTTTCGTTTTTTCTAAAATTTGTCTTCTGGCCATTTTTACCAAAACCTAATTTTTAAAAAAAATTCTTCCCGGGTGCCATTTTTCTCGAAAACTACAAATTTTCTAAAATTTTTGCCTTCGGCGTCATTTTTTTTGGTGTCTAAATACTTATTCTTTGGTGCATTTCACTTTTAACGATTTGGCACCAAGGCGGGTTCATTGGCCATTTTACCTTCGGAATTTGTAAAGCTACAAAGGAAAATAAAATTTCCGCTCGAGGAATCATGTTTTTTTCGTTTTTTCTAAAATTTGTCTTCTGGCCATTTTTACCAAAACCTAATTTTTAAAAAAAATTCTTCCCGGGTGCCATTTTTCTCGAAAACTACAAATTTTCTAAAATTTTTGCCTTCGGCGTCATTTTTTTTGGTGTCTAAATATTTATTCTTTGGTGCATTTCACTTTTAACGATTTGGCACCAAGGCGGGTTCATTGGCCATTTTGTATTAAAAGAGTGATGCTTTTGTAAATAGTTGATGTGGGGTTCGGAAGGCGGGGTTTTCATCTGAGTGGATAGGTCAGTTACTTATGAACTTCTGCGCCTAATAGGCTTCTTTGGTTATACGAATACCACCTGTTTAGCCTGGAATGACCTAAATTTGCAAAAACCCAACTGCAAAAGTGGTTAATATTTTCAACACTGGGCCTGAAGCTCTCCCAAAATGGCCCCGCTAATTGTGCCTCTGTAAATCCAAAGCACAGCCTACTTTTGTTAGGTTGGCTGTGTCCAAAGCCCTAAAGCCCCACCTAACAGAAACTCTGGCGTTGCGACTGAGATAACCATACTTAAATATTCTTGATTGCCTTTTAATTTCTATTGAAAACACACTCTCAAATTTCATAAAAAAATGTCAAGGAAAACATTGTATTCATACAAAACTGACGTTCCAATTTTATTTCTCTTTTTCGCCGCTCTGTCTGTCCGTCTCTGTCGGTCCGCCCGGATATCAGCGCTCAGGAATTCCTAAAACTTATTTTGATGAAATATGACCCGAGTATACAGAGTTATGTTCTTAATACTCTTAAGTCAAGAGCTCTATGGTTTTTAGCCCATTCTCAGTTTTTCCAGGAAAGTTATGGGAATATTCAGTGGCGGATTCAGGATGTCCGTCTTTTATCAAAACCGGAATTAAAAAATCATAAAAAAGGGCCGGGCCTAGCATGCGCAACTCTCTCTTTTCTTTTCATTTATACTGGTTCTCTCTCTCTTCCTCTCATTCAAATCGGTATCATGGATGTTTGGCGGCAAATATTAATCGGAAATAAATAATGTTATTTTTGAAGCCAAAAATATATAAAAATATCTATTTTTTTTATTGAAGGTTGAAATCGGTGTTAACCTAACTTTTTGATCAATTATTTGCAAAAAAATGCCGTATCTACTATAGCAATCCCTATTTAGATACGGCGTTTTAATTAAGCATGGCATTAAAGATGTTGCATTGAATGACGGTTCAATTGCATAGCAATTTCAGAACTGCTCTGTTTTAGGTGAAGGAAACACAAGCTAGGCCCGACCAGGTTTTATGATTTTGCCCCTTTTGAATTTGTTTAGGTTTTTTTGGGCCACCCGGTATAATTTATAAAGTATAAATATGCTTCAATTTAAAAAAAAATAGTTTTCTAAAATTATAAAAAATATTGATAAAAATTTCCCTCGACTGATAGACAGACCCCACCTTTGTATATTACGATAATAATAAAAATGTTTGGCTTTCACCTGCTGCCTCGCCATTCAGTTTTATCACATTTACCTAACCGCGCACATACACACCGCTTTAGCTGTGTTGTCGTGACGTCACGATGGCGACGTACTCGCGATGTTTTAGTAGTAGAAGTAGTACCGAATAGTAAAAGGTGGGTGGTTGGAGTGCGGCTTGTGTTGGAAAGTAGTGCATTTTCGTGAATTGTGGTTGTGGTTATAATTTATTTATTTTCGAGTTTCCGTAATCGTGGATTTTTTTCTAAATAGAATTCAAACAAACTGAATATAGTGAATATAGTGTGTTTGAACGAAAACTTAACAGAGTCTTTTCGGGTATTTCTTGATGGAATTTCAGAAACCCTTGGAGGGGGGACACTTTAGGGTTGTTTGTAGGTAGGAACAGTGGCTCGATTGATACCTTATGATGAAGGTTTCTTAAATGTCTTTAGAACCGTGTAAAAATCAAGCGCGAATGTGGATGTTAAAATCTAGGGGGGGGGGTAATAGTCGACAAAAAAATTTATTTGTAATTTCTTTTTTCTAGGGAGCAGGATGATTTTCCTGTTTGCCCTTTATTTATTAACAAAAAGTACATTTTTTTTCTAGGGGAGGAGGTTAATAACTACCTTACCCCTCCCCCTCCCTTAAATCCGCGCTTGGTACAAATCTATCGATTAGTTTTTGAGATATTTGCCTCTAGACTTACCATGGAGCGAAAAAAAAACGTTTTTTATATTCATTTCTGAAATATCTTGCCATTACTCTTTTTTCCTATTTATTTTAAAAATTTTTCTTATTTAATTTTTATTTTATCGGTTCATTTTAACCTTGGAAATTTGGAGTCAAATATCTCTAAAACGAATCGATAGCTTTCCGAAATTTTTACACTGCTGTAAAAAGATTCAAGAAACCTTCAAAACAAGGTATCACTCGAAGCACTTTCCCTATTCAAAATGTTGTAAAGTTCACCCCCTTGAAGGGGTAGCATGCTACGAAAATTTTAAGTGTCCCCCTCGCAAACAAAATCGACGTGTTAGCAGGTTTTGCAAAAAACGTACGACACATACCCAAAAAAGCCTCCGTTACGTTAAGAAAAAACACCCAGTATAATAATGATAAAAGTTGGTCAAATGTTCTAAAAAATATCTACCCCTATAGTTGTTTTAAAAGTATCTTTTTTCTTCCCATGCCTATGAAACACTTCATAAACCGCAAAAAAAATCTCGAGAGTTTGAGAGTACTGTCGTGAGAGTACCTGACGCTTAAAATGTCCAGGTTTTTTAGATTTTTTTTCTATAATCGTTAATTATAGGTTAAAAAATAATGTGAGTTTTTTTTATGCGTGTAGGATTTGTTTTAATTTACGGCAATAATTTTAGAAGGCCAAATATATCGGTAATGGATACAAAAAATCGGGCAAGTAGTTTTTAAGTAATGGGCGTTGGTCGTTTAGACAGACAGAGAGACAAAGATACATACAGACATACAGGCAGACAGACGGCGCGACAATAAAAGTTTTGAAAGCATCTGAAACGCAAAGATAAAATATAAAAATAGTTTTAAACTCCGAGCAACTTTTTTTTTCTTCTTTTTGACATGATGACGATCACACTACTATGTTATAGTATACATGTGAGCTAATATGGGCCGATTAGGTAACTTTTTATTCCCAAAAATTTACCGAGAAATTTACTATGCTTGCTATTCTTAGAAGAAAAAAAAAACGCATGTAATATGGCATGTTGTTTAAAACAATATAATGTACTAATGTTGCTTAATATATTGTCAGTAATTACCAAGACAGGTAATTAGTGTTTTCGGTGTCATTTAAAATTGTGTTAGGTAACGTAATTTTTTTTTACCTCACTTGCTTTTTTAACTTGACTCCTTTTAACATTAAAATATCGGGTGTATGAGAAAATTTAGAAAAAGATTAAGTTTTGAGATATTTGCTTCAGAAATTTGAGTTCTCATTAAATATCTTAAAAATCAAGCAATTTCGAAACTCCATACCATACCATTTTAATATTTTTAATTATTTTTTTCTTGGAAATCCATTTAGGTACAATATTAAACAAATAGTTTTGTTATAAGCTTCGAAAATTGAACAATGTTCTCAGGTTATACGACTTTTCTTGTGAGGTATTAAAACAAGTCAACTAATTAGAATTCATAAAGAAACTCGTTGAGGAAGTACTTAAAAAAGTAGGTACCTATATTAAACTGATACTTAAATTGCGAACAATTTTGTTATCAGACAATAACTTTTATCAATTTTCCATAAATATTTCAATGATGACAGTGTTCTAATTTTAGCAATTTTTTTCCTAGGATCATTAGTTTTTCGCATTTTAACTACTTTTCTATAGAGTATGTTCCAACAACAATTTCACACGACATTGCACCCCTAGGACACTTGTTTTCAAGGAGAACTCTGACATTTTTAGGGTGTTTTCAGATTGCACCCCTTTCGACGGGTGAAAATTAACCCCAATATTTAAAAAGAGCACATATACATATAGGTGTTATATATATATATTTTTATTTCGATATGCAAATAAACAGTATTTTTTTACTTTTGAAATCCTAACAATGTGTATATCTTGAAAACAAAAATGTTTGGATCAAAAATGATTGAATTTTTTTCCTGTCCGTTTTACCACAACACACTGTATTATTTTATTACTTCAAAATATAACGAAAGCACCCTGTACTTAGGCAACAACAATTAAATAATAAATTTTCTATAAGCATGCATATAAGAATCACGCTTTCAAATTCCGCGCACTTATTCAGTCGAAACTGCAAATGTATGAGATCTGAACAGGGCTCACTTACTATATGTCCTACCAGTTTATATTAAATTCATTTGCATATTTATTAATTATATATTTTTTTTAATTCTGTATTACCTAATCTTTATCTTTAAAATAAATAAAATATTATTTTGTTTCCTCGCAGGGACACTTCTTCGCCAATTCTATTTCTCCGCACAAACTTGGATACTTTTCATTGCACGATTTTCCATGGCAAAATGAACATGGCTCGCCAGTCTAAAAAAATAATTGCAATAGTATCATCGACGAATGAAAATACACTTTTATCTCTAGTTTTATACGCTATTTTTCGCACTTTTTCCGAGATTATTTCTATTATTTTTTGGAGTTTTTAGGTTTTGACAAATATTTTTTTAGATTTTTTACTTTTTAACCTCAATCAGTCACTTTTCATCCCGATTTTTACATTTTATGCCTTCCATGTCACTTTTCATCAAATAATTCAAATTGACATTTTTATTCCAAAAATGCAAAATAAAAAGTGCACCTTTCATTTACTATAGTGAGAGAAAACAGTTTAGCTACCAGTTGTATATACACAATTTTTTTACATCTTTATTAAAAGACCCAAAAGTCCCGATAAAAATTACATACATTACATTGCTGCACGGGTTAGGAAGGTAAAAATAAAACCGCATCAATTTTATTTCAATTTTATAAGATAATAAAAAAGCATAAAACTTTAAACCCGTTTGTTTCAAAACGTAAAATTTCCACATGCGGCTTTCTTCTTAAGGACGGCAGTATTGACTATTGAGCCATCTGACAAACCACTAAATAATTATGCAAATAAAACCAATCTTTTAACGTGCTTAATTTTTTTTCTGCATGGGTGAACAAAAGACTAGGTTTTTTGTAATATGCAAATAGTGCAAAAATTGGTGTTTTCGCACTTTAGGGATAAAAGGTGCACTTTATAGGTTTTTTTACTTTTTTTCCTGACTTTATATCCCTGACTTCTACTTTTTATCCCTGATTTTTAGTTTTTATCCCTGATCCGTCATTTTATTCCGGGCATCTTTTATCCCTGAAATGTGAGATCAAAAGTGCACTTTTTATCCCCAAAGTGCAAAAATTGTTTACCTCGTAAATGGGCTGGCCACGTATATTTCCCCCTACGCCATAGTTACATACCAATATGAATTCAAAAGTTTTTCCATTTTTTAACAAGTGACGCGTCATACTACACCTAAAAAATTATTTGCTGCGTTATGTATATCAGTATCGTGTGATACCTATCAGTCTTCCTTTGCATTATTTTTGCAAGGTTGTATCTTTTAACTTCTACATTTATTTACATTCTTTTTAGGAGTGTCGCGAAATATGTGGACTTTTATAATCTTGTTGATTTTGCATAAAAAATAAATGACTTTTACATTATTTATCTACTAAACAAATATTTTTATAACGTATTCTAATCCTTACCTATTGTTTAACTAATGTTTTCTTCGTCAGAATATTTTTAGGGTTTGTACGTTTGTTAAAAGCCTTTACGTCATTTGGATTTAGCAGGTTTAAGTTTATTAAAGAATAGGACAAAAACTGCGCGCCCCAACCTAACCTAATCTTACCCAAGATGTGTGGTCTTGGCCCAAATTATTTGAGTGAAATGGCCAACACTATCTTTTCCCAGGAATTTTCTGTAGGTTTCAGCATCTGAAGCATTTCTAATTTCACCAAACCATCCATTTACTGCATTTTCTGAAATGTTGTTAGCTGGAATATTAGGGTTGCTAAAAATAGTCATTCTAAATTAGTCTTAGAAAATTATATTTTTCATCTGATATTCCTGGTTTTTGTTCGATTGCTATTTTTTTCTTAACAGAAAATGTTAAAAAATTGCATTTAAGCATTTAAGCACTAGCTTTGTTCAGTCAGAAACTACAATAGGTGCGGCTAATAAGTACACCAAAGCAAACCTAATTTGTTGTGTAAACATGTTTTGTCCGACATAAGAAAACTTGGGGGTCGAACGGCACTGATCATGTTGGAAAACGCATTCCCTGGCATGGCATCTTGCAACGTACTCCAAATGAACGTCCCAACTTAGAGCATTCATGTCCGATGCTCTTCGGACTTCTGTTGGAATTCTAGCTTCTTTTCCTGAAAAAGAAATTAACAAAAGGGAACAAACAGATGTAATAGATACTCAATGGAATCTATAATATTAAAAACAAATGCCTGATGTAGATCTAGAATTCAGTAATCAGCTACGAAGAGAACATTACAATAGCTACTAGTATTGTATAAGTAATTGTAATAGTCCTCCAGAAGAGGTCGTCTTTGCTATGACTAGTAATAGTGTAAAATATCCGACAGTGATAAAATAAAGCTGAAAAACGTATTCTCTATTGTGGCATCTTGAAACGTGCCAAACCAGAGCATTCATATCCGACGATCTTCGGACTTCTGTTGGAATTCTAACTTCTTTTTCTAAAAGCTCGATTCGATAGAAAAGAATAAGGGAAGTAAAGAAAAGTTTACAAACTGATAAAAGAAAGGGAAGTAAAGAAAAGTTTACAAACTGATTACTCAATGAGATCTAGAATATTACAAACAGATAGATACTCAATGAGATCTAGAATATTACAAACAAATGCTTGATACAGCTCTAGAGTTCATCAACCAATAGATGATAACATTACAATAGCTATACACAACAAGTGAAATTAAAGAAAGAAGAATTATAAAAAAGTTTCCTCCCCGGCCGGGACTCGAACCCTGGATCTCTTGCTCTGTACGCATTAAGCTACCAAGGGAAATACATACATTTTTCGGAAAACTTTCACCTGTGCATGTGCGTGGTGTTTTAATACAAGAACAAGAAATTCTCAGGGTATTGACTCGACCAAGCCATTCAATTGATTTCAATTCTTCTTTTACACTGTCAAAGGTATGAAAACTCAAATTAGACGTAAAGTATCAACATCTGAAAAAGATGTGATCACCTTTTCCTGTGCTAAAATTTCGGATCGCAAAGGGCGATTGCCAATATAATTCTCAAATACCAAATTGCAAATAATGCAAGGACCTAAAACCATACACAACAACAAACATAATTTCACTTGTTGTGTATGGTTTTAGGTTCTTGCATTATTTGCAATTTGGTATTTGAGAATTACAATAGCTCGTGTTGTAAGTAATTGAATAAACCTGCAGAGGAAATCGTTTGTGCCATGAAATGATATTGTAAAATATTCGACGTTGATAAAAGTGGTAGAAGCTGCTAGTGATAAAGCTAGAAAACGCATTGGCATCTTGCAGCGTACTCCAAATGAACGTTCTAACTCAGAGCATTCATATCCAATAATCTTCGGACTTCTGTTGGAATTCTAGCTTCATTACCTGAAAACTTACTTTAATGGCAAAGAAAACAAAAATAAATTAAAAAGAAATAAACAAAACTAAACAAACTGATGCGATAGATACTTAATGAACTAGAATATTAAAAAAACAGATGCTTGCTGCAGCTCTAGAGTTCGGTAAACCGCTACCAAGAGCAGAGAACAATACCATAGCTGCTAGTTTAAGTAATTGCAGGGAAGGTCGTTTATGCAATGTATATATAAATAATAATAAGTAATAAAAACGACCAGCGTTAAAAAAATATTCAACGAGTTTTGGCGCCAAGCAATTAAAACAACCAAGAATCTGAAGGAGGTCCTTGGTTCAAATCCAGGCTGAAGCGAATCTAATTATATTATTTTTTCACTGCCACTAAATTTCTCCAATATTGATTAGTTTACCTGAAGCTACACGATTCCGTTGCACATTGTGCAAATGCAAAATATAGTCTTTCTCACTTTTGCCAAAAGCATGAACCTGTTCGCAACCGTTGCTCAAAGGGCAATTTAGCCCCCTACTGCAAACCGTGTGTATTCCACTAGTACAAGAAAATTTACACCAATCTATATTTTCTATTGAGATGGTTGTTGAATTCGAAAAGAGTAGTGGTAAAATAAAACCAAGAATTGTGTAAAAATATGTAAACATTTTATGGTATTTAAATGTCATCTGTCATAATGGTATTTTAGGGAAAGAGATTTTAAATACTGGACGTATAGTTTTATAGAGGATCGCAAAATCAAAAAACTATCTTCAGCAGAATAAGAATAAATCCCACTATATTAAGCATATTTTTTGGATTCTTTAGGAACCTTTGTCGCTGTTACTAATTCTGTCAAATTCTAATCCGATTTACCTTTTATCTCTCTGTTGACCAGCTTATTCAAAAACGAATCGGACATTAGTCATTCTTGGGTGCCAACCACATTGTTCACTTTAAACAATTTAGATATCGACCAAATACAATTTGGATTTTAACGGAAATGCGTAGTACCGGCAGTATTTCTTTATTTACCTCAAGCTTTAAGGCGGTGGGATAGTTCGTTGACTAATTTCTTGGATGCCAATCAAGGAATTTGGAATTCGATGTCTCTGATCGTACTCGGTTGGTATCTTTAGTTAGGCTCTCCTTATTATTTGTGGAGTGCCACAGGAATCAGCTTTAGGTTGTACATATTTTGTTGATATATATTTTTGTCGTTGGAATGTCATTCTTTAACTCAGAGAGACTATTTAATGGCTATATTGTTGTATAATTTCTTCCTTGTATAATTATGTGCAATACAATTGCTTAGTCTGATGAATTCATGATTACTAGTTAAAATAAAAACTATCTGTGCGTAGAGCATGGAAACAGTTCTTAATAAATATTATCTACTCTTGTGGTAATCAATCATAAATGAGCCTCTATTATGAATAGATTCAAATTAAAACTGCTATTGTTTTTGCTTGTTTCTTTCTTTTTATTCTTATTTATCGGCTTCAAATCTCTGCTGGGTTTTCCTTGGTAACTATTTTAATTCTTTCTAGTGAGCTCTCTGATTCTTTGCCCTGTTAGCACGGATCACCAGTGATCCGTGTTATTAGATCCTTTTTATAATTTTCGACCAGATTCTTCCTTGGTCTTCACCCATGGGCTTGCTGCTAGATGATTTATTTGCTTGTCTTTGTCTGTCATTAGTCATGTAATTTATATACTCCTTTATAAAGCAAACAAAATCTGCAGCTACTATTAGCCTATTCAGATCAAAATTCATTCTGTTCGGTTCATATCTGACTCTTCATTTACCATCGTGTATCCGTCTAAGTACTGTTCCTTCGAAAAGTTGATCACGTCTTGGTGCTCGTTACCGTGCAATCCTCAACAATAACAATATAACCTTGCAAATAACCAAAGCCAATGACAATATTTCCCTAATAAAGTCAAGTATGCCTATTCAGAATTATTTCAGTGCTGTTGATTTGATTGTGCCTTTGAAATGTGCAAAACTTTTATATCGTTTTCGTTTCGATTGCTGGAGCAGATCTCTGCGAGAGCAACTACAAACTTACAAGATAACCACAAAATTTTAATTTTTAATTTTGAAAAACAACCGAACAAGCAAAACATTGAATTCTAATAATTTTCTTTGTGCAGCGAATAACTCCAATTCATGATAAAGCAACCCGACATAAAAACGAAAAACTATTAAAAAGCTAATCCTAATAGTCCAGTCATTATAGAATTTTAGCTTGCAAAAGGTGGTGTAGTGGCGATTTTGGCATATGTATTGTCAACTTTTGTTTAAAACTTTTTTTTCTAAAGCCTACATTCTTATTTATCGGCTTTAAATCTCGGCTGGGTTTTCCTTGGTAACTATTATAATCCTTTCTACTGAGCTCTCTGATTCTTTGCCCTGTTGGCACGGATCACCAGTGATCCGTGTTATTAGATCCTTTTTGAAGTGTAAACTTCTGTAGGCGCGTTTAGCAGTTTTTGTGGGTAATGAATTGAACTTCGGGTGAAGTCGGCTCGAGTCGACTAACTGTGAGGAACTTTCAGCGAGCGATATGATGATGCAGATGACGGCCATTATTATTAATTTCGCCTTGTTGAAGTTTACACTTCTGCCGTGTGGTCTTAGGCACACACATTTTTTGATAATTTTCGACCAGATTCTTCCTTGGTCTTCACCCATGGGCTTGCTGCTAGATCATTTATTTGCTTGTCTTTCATGACTTAGGTAATTTATATACTCCTTTATAAAGGAAACAAAATTTGCAGCCTCTATTAGCCTATTCAGATCAAAATATTCATTCTGACTATTAATTTACCATCTTTATAAACGTGTATCCGCCTGAGTATTGTTCCTTCGAAAAGTTGATCACGTCTTGGTGCTCGTTAACGTGCAAGCCTCAACAATAACAATATAACCTTGCAAATAACCAAAGGTGGCTGCCATTGACAATATTTCCCTAATAAAGTCAAGTATGTCTATTCAGAAATATTTTAGTGCTGTTGATTTGATTGTTCGTTTGATATGTGCAACACTTTTATACCGTTTTCCGTTCGATTGATGGAGCAGACCTCTGCGAGAGCAACTACAAATTTACAAGATAACCACTAAATTTTAATTTGTAATTTTAAAAAACAACCGGACGTTGAATTTTAATAATTTTTACGTGCAGCGAGTAACTCCCATTCTTGATTAATCAACCCGAAAAAGGATAAAAAGCTAATCCTAATAGTCCAGTCGTTATAGAATTTTAGGTTGCAAAAAAATCACATTGGAGTCCTAAAAAACATTTTTAGTTTTCGACTTGGTTCGAGTATTGGCCATGGCAATCTTTTATTTTGCATATACCCAGAGAACTCAATGATGTCTCATTTTATAGGCTATTAGTTAATCAAAATCCAAAATGGCGGCTACATGTTTAGCGTCATAACTCGAAAACCATTCGTCCGCCAAAAAAAAACGTACAAAAGCGTTTTTTGAAATTTTATTGTCTTCAACTTTTGTTTAAAACTTTTTTATAAAAGCCTACAGTATCCCAGTAATAAAAAAAAAACGTTTTTGTGCACACTAAATCCAAGATGGTGAGGGGTAGACGGCCCCCCCTCCAATGCCAAAAACTTAAATTTGTTTTTAGGACTCCAACGTCAACAACATATGTCAAAATCGCGACAATACCACCTTTTGCAAGTTAAAATTCTATAATGACTGAACCATCAGTATAGGAGCGACAAATCTTTTGAGAATTGAACTCGAATTACTCGGGAATAGTTTTTAATCGTAGATCGAAAACGGTAAGAAAATCGTTCTATAATAATTCAAGTGCATACATGGACATAAGTGGTCGACTATATAAATATGAAAATAAGTAAAGTTAAAACAGTTATGGCACCGAAAGATCTTGTATTAAGTGCTGTAGAACCATTTAGAACCGTTAGACCACATAAACCTAATTGGAAAACTAGTGTTTTGTACTATTTACACTCTTTTCCACTTAAAAAACAAGAGGCACAGTAACAGAGGGTCATTGAGATTTGTATGTTTACTAAACCTACAAATAGCCAATGTTGTAAAAGGAAAACACTTACAAAATAATTAAAAAATCTAATTAAGCACTTAAAAAAAGCAAATTAAGACAATTTGGCTGCCATTATACAGCATGCGACAAGACTTCCTGTTTTTAATGTTATTTAGCACAATAAGTTTTTTAAATAGAATATTCCATATTTTATTACTTACATTTTTTTTCTGATTTTAATAATTTTAACTTTAATATTTTTATCTTTAACCACTTTTCAATGAAATTAGTGAAATAGGTTTTTTGTAATTTTTTGCAGGTTTTTTTAGTACCTATAAGTCCTGCCAAGTCCTTACTGGTCTTGCCAATTCCTTTCTGGTTTTGCCAAGTACTTACTGGTCTTGCCAAGTCCTTACTGGTCTTACCAAGTCCTTACTGGTCTTGCCAAGTCCTTACTGGTCTTGCCAAGTTCTTACTGGTCTTGCCAAGTCCTTACTGGTCTTGCCAAGTCCTTACTGGTCTTGCCAAGTCCTTACTGGTCTTGCCAAGTCCTTACTGGTCTTGCCAAGTCCTTACTGGTCTTGCCAAGTCCTTACTGGTCTTGCCAAGTCCTTACTGGTCTTGCCAAGTCCTTACTGGTCTTGCCAAGTCCTTACTGGTCTTGCCAAGTCCTTACTGGTCTTGCCAAGTCCTTACTGGTCTTGCCAAGTCCTTACTGGTCTTGCCAAGTCCTTACTGGTCTTGCCAAGTCCTTACTGGTCTTGCCAAGTCCTTACTGGTCTTGCCAAGTCCATACTGGTCTTGCCAAGTCCATACTGGTCTTGCCAAGTCCATACTGGTCTTGCCAAGTCCTTACTGGTCTTGCCAAGTCCTTACTGGTCTTGCCAAGTCCTTACTGGTCTTACCAAGTCCTTACTGGTCTTGCTAAGTTCTTACTGTTCTTGCCAAGTCCTTACTGGTTTTGCCAAGTCCATACTGGTCTTGCCAAGTCCTTACTGGTCTTGCCAAGTCCTTACTGGTCTTGCCAAGTCCTTACTGGTCTTGCCAAGTCCTTTCTGGTCTTGCCAACTCCTTACTGGTCTTGCCGAGTCCCTACTAGTCTTGCCAAATCCTTACAAGTTTTGCCAAGTCCTTACTGGTCCTGGCAAGTCCATATAGGTCCAGCCAAGTCCCTATAGGTGCAGCCAAGTCCTTATAGGTCCTGCCAAGTCCTTATAGATCCTACCAAGTCCTTATACGTCCTGTCAAGTCTTTATAGATCCTGCCAAGTCCTTATAGATTCTGCCAAGTCCTTATAGATCCTGCCAAGTCCTTATAGGTCCTGCCAAGTCCTTACTGGTCCTGCCAAGTTCTTATAGGTGCTGCCAGGTCCTGTCAAGTCTTTATGGGTCCTGCCATGTACTTATGGGTGTTGCCAGGTCCTGACAGGTCTTGCCAAGTACTTATCGGTCAATACAGGTATTTAAAAGTCCTATCGAGATTTTGTGGACATTCTTTCGGTTTTGTTCTTCAAACATTGAACCAGATTTTCTAAGTTTTTTATTAAATAGGTGAAATTTATTATTAAAATTTGACTTTTATAGTAACAATTTATTTTTTGTTGTTTTCGAGAGTTAAAGATTGTAAAATTCCAATTAAGGAAAATTTTTAGAATTTTATATCTATTCCCTTTGGCCGGAAAAGTAAAAATACGGGTAGGTAATGGTTTTTTTAATTAATGTGAGAACAGAAATTCAATGAATCCATAGACATAGAAAATGAAAAACGATGAGAGTAGACAGGAAATAGCCTTCCTTCAGTTAACAAGTTTAGAGGCGGCTTAAGAGAATAATAACATTATAAAAAAATGCTTGAAATACTGCAGGCCGATAATTTGCATTTTTATCACACGTACACTTCAAGCCACAATAACAGTTTTAATTGGTGCCAAATTAACATAATTAATAGCGCCAATGCTCTGAGCTGCCCAGAAACAATGCAAAAAATATGCGTTTAAATTATTGAAAGCAATTTTATTTAAACCAGTTAAATTTATGTGATCAAATATGGACTAATAACCTATGTCGAAAGCAGGCCACTTACGATAGTACGGGGTCGTACCACTAAGGACACTCATCCTAGAGCTGATTGCCCTTTGGGCTTGTTCTTAAATTACGTAAGGCAAAAAACACTACCTGTCTATCTTTAACTCATTAAAAGTAACATAGGGCTGACTCTCTTAGTGCGTTACGTAATTTAAGAATAAGTCCTTACATACCACAGGATCCTACGACGCACGGAAGTCTGAATGTAGAAATTACGGGGACATCAACTGTTTTTTTTAAAAAACGGAATTATTATTTATAATCATTTTAGAAAAAATTACAGACTATAGAATACATAAGTAGCACAGTTCTAAAGGATGGGGCACCATTAACGTAAGAAAAAAGGTCTCGGTTAAATTAGCTGGAATTTAGGTGTGATCTAGATCTTGGTTCTGTTAAGAACATAAAAAGATCAAACATTTCTATCGAGCCATTTTCGAGATATAGGCTGTCCAGAAATTGACGATATTTTCATTTATTTAAAGTTTTGTACACTTAAATGGGTAAATGAGATTTTTTGTTCAACAAATATAGTACAGCTTACTAAACTAATTTTTTAAAAAATATTTTTGATCAGCTGATATATACAGAATGTCCGAAGAGTGCTTATTTCTTACAAGACTGCACCTTTCTGCAGCTCACTATATTGTGTTAAGATAGGCAGAGCAACTAGCTTGAAAATAGATTCAGTTTCACTTTGGAGAAAAGGGGCGTTTTTTTGACGGTTCCTCCAATCTTGATATTTTAATAAAAGTGTTACTACTTCTTTAAAAATTAACTAAATAGAAATTAGTGCAACGAAATAATTAACTAAACTCACCTAACAACGGAGAAGACGTGCCTCAATATAAAAAGAAAACAAGGGATTTTTTATCTTCACACTACTACCGAACCGAACTCCAAAACAATCAAAAACAAATTCGATATAAATGAACATTTTTTTTTTTAAATTAATATTCGCTAGGTACAAGTTTGTCCCGTACTGTCCCCGTAATTTTTACATTTACACCTGTGTGTGACGGCGTTCTAAGATTTGATTGCAATATTGCAGGTCACACATGATATAATATAGGTATAACATATATTCAATGCTTTTGGTCTATTAGCATCTATTTGCGTAATAAAAAAACTAAAAACTTAGATTGTGGTTGTACTATTATTGGTGGAGTGGCTGCATTCTTTATTTTGGAAACCCACTCCTGTTTCTTTACAAAAAAGTTTTGTATACCTATGTCATTTTCCACTATTAAAAACAACATACGATAAAAATTTGATCAAACTGACCGTGCTGTATTGCAGCAGATCTGACATGTGTGTTTGTTTCTTATTGAAATATGATTTATAAGATTTTTGAAGTGTAAACTTCTTTAGGCGCGTTTAGCGGTTTTTGTGGGTAGTGAATTGAACTGAGCCGTCAGGCTCGGCTATGTAACGCTCATTCGGGTGAACTCGGCTCGAGCCGACTAACTGTGAGAGGAACATACAACGAGCGATATATGATGATGCAGAGGTTCGGCTTTATTTTTGTTAAAATTGAAATTTTTTATCAATTGATAAAAACTACGTTATTTAAGATGCTCTCGTTTTTAAGTTGTGACAAAAATTGTGACTGTTGTTGTTGACGCTATGACAAATTTTGTTAAAAATATAATTCCAATCTAAATTTGAAAACCGCGTTTCGCTAGCTGCTGCGGTTGGTAAGACATTTTTTTTAAAAAAAAATTTACTTTTTCAAATTCTGCAACTCTGACAAACTTTGACGTTATAACAAATTTCGTTGAAAATGTAATTTGTGCTTCTTGCTGTGGTTCTTAAATTATGATTTTTTAGAACATTTAAACCTCCCTACTACCCCCTTGTAGCCCCTTACCCTCACCAAAAACTAAAGGCCTTAGCCACGGATACTGCAAAATGTTTGTGTAAAGTTTGGTTAAAATCGGTCTATCGATCGGTTTCTGAGTTATCGTGTCCCAGGCAGCGACCGACAGACAGACCACCATGACAAAATTTGGTAGTTAAGCACTTTTTGACCTAATAAACTTTGCACCATAAACCAATAAAAAAGTTTTTTTTTACGTAAATAGCCTTTCATATCTACGGAAAAATAATAAATATAAAATTACATTTTTGACACGTAGTCACCACCCTAATGCGGACGGAGTGTGTTGGAAAATCCCTGAAATTAACGCATGCGGGGAAACCAAAAGCGTCCTAGGCTAGCTAACAATTAAGGGGGTTTATATTTGTTTATGAATATACATAACTAATATCGTTGTTTGATGGAGATTCAAACAACGCTAATATTAATTACTCAATGATTTTTAAAGTACCCTTTATTAATTCGCTTTTTGTGACTGAATGACATAGAATCTTTGACCAAACTTAAACATGTTTTTATTCAACTCTTATAAATTAATAGCTTGACTATGCGTACAAAATAAAATAAATATTGGAGGGGGAAATGTTCGATACCTGTCAAAAAGCCGACAGCCCTAAGTGTTCGGATTTCGCGGAAAAAATTGTGCAAGTGCTTGGCTGGAGACAACAAACTTACAATGTGGAAAAATTGCAACGAAATGTCCCTGGACGATCTACCACTAGGATTTCCATAACTCGACCGAGTCCTAATAAGGAGAAAACCAAACCAAAGGTAAAGTTGTACACCAGTATTTACTAAAGAGTCTAGGTTCATTCATAAAATTCTAGATCTAAGAGTAAGAGAGATTTTGGTTGAAGGTTTAACAAATTTTTTCCTTTGGATGGAATAGTTTTTATTATTTATATAATTTGTTTTTAAATACCTTGCAACATTTGCCATAATGTTTCGTTGTAGCAATGACATTATATCCACACAAACTTTTAAAATAAATTCAAAAAAATATTATATTTTGGTTTAAAAATGGCAGCCGTGTTTAAACCTCCAAATGTCATCGCCAATAGGAGATGTCGAATAAAAACAAAATTACTTGGACAAGTTAGCGATGATTAAACCGATTTTCAATTGTTTCAATAATATATATCTTGCGCTTTTTACAATATTTAAATATTGATACGTGTTTAATGCATCTACAGTTATTTATAAATTATTTAGCTTTAAAAAATTTTGTATGCATTTTTTTTTCAATCGTGTATTATTTGTATAGTTTTTCAAACTTTCAACCACCCTTCAGGAGTAGTACGACAATTTGAGACTATTTTTAACGGGGATGCTATGACCGCACCGACTAGATTTCCAAAGAAACACATATCGTTTTCTTTGTTTTTTTCTTTTTAAAGTTAATTTGAATTATTGTGAGATCAAACTCACTGAGAAATGCTTACTATGCTATTGCACATTAGCGTGAACCAAATCTTTGCAGTTATTTAACCTGTAAGTATTAAATAAATACACCTAAACTTGTTGAGGTCACGACTATAGACTTAGTACTTAGACCCTGGTCTAAGTGCTAAGTTTTAAGATGAACTTTATAGATTTTTGAAGAAATTTCAGATAAAATTAAAGCAATTCCCTAAAATCGGATTCAACAATTGTTATTATCAAATAGCTACTGGTGCATTTAAAAGCTTTAATCCATTCCTCTTGCATAAATTTAGTAGTACAAAGTGCACAGTACAAACATTTGATTGGAAAAATTTAATGCGTTTATACTCTCCGCTTTATAGCCCGTTCTGCTAACTACCCGCAGTGCACCATATAAAAGTGCCCTAAGAAGGTGGAGGGAGGGTCAACATAGTCTAATAATTAAATACTCTTATTTCCGCAAAAGGAAATTTATATGTTCACATTTTTTCCAATTGTTTCGTCTTCTTCGCTATTCCAGCCACACTTCTTTATTTTCAATTTAGCACTGCCTAAGAGTCATTTGCAGCCGTAATAGCCAAGTTTAGAAAAACATTTCCAAACTAGTAAGAACCTTTCATTTTGAAATTTGTATTGGAGAACTTGGCTTTACTTTTATCTCAATTCTTTTTACGAAATACTACTTCGCGTACTTGGCTTTTTTTTACATGAAATGTTTTTGTTATGATTTCACTCCTTTTTCAAAAGAATTTTGATAATATTTAAGTTTTAAAGTAGTTCAAAACTTTTGCAATGCCTTTTTAAAAATATTGACGGTTTTTTTATATTTTCCGATGGTGTTATTATAGTTCCTATCAGTCTTCTAACGCTTAGCTCTCTAGTGTTCGTGGAAATGGGCAATGTTAATTTTACATAACTTTACGTTTATAGGGGAGGAAAGCAAATTAAAATTTTGGGGTTTTTAAATTTTTTTCTATGGTTTTATCATAGGTCCTATCAGCCTTCCAAAGCTCAGCTCCCTAGCGTTCCTGGAAATTGGCAATGTTAATTTTAGATACTTTACATTTATAGGGGAGGAAAGTAAATTAAAATTTTGGGGTTTTTAAATTTTTTTCCATGGTTTTATCATAGGTCCTATCAGCCTTCCAAAGCTCAGCTCCCTAGCGTTTCTGGAAGTGAGAAACTTACTTTTATATAAATTTACATTTATAGGGGAGGAAAGTAAATTAAAATTTTGGGGTTTTTAATTTTTTTCTATAGTTTTATCATAGTTACTATCGGCCTTCCAAAGCTCAGCTCTCTAGCGTGACTGGAAGTGGGCAATGTTACTTTTACATTACTTTACATTTATAGGGGAGGGAAGTAAATTATAATTTTGGGATTTTTTTATTTTTTCCGGGGGTTTGGTCCTAATTGCTATCAGTCTGCCAAATTTCAGCTTTGTAGCATGTTTGGAAGTACAGTAGAATTTTGATGATCTATACATGAGTGAGTGAGTCAGTCAGTGAGTGAGTGGCAATTTCGACGTTTTTTGAAATTTCGTAACGACTTTACTACTTTATGGAAGTTCATGAAACTTGGAGGGGTTGTTAACTCTATAAGGATCTACGACTTTGCAAAGTTTGAGCTCATTCCGAAGTAGAGTTTTAGATAGGTCAAAGATAGGCTGAAATCTTTCAATAAAAGATGGTACGGCAGGGCGAACTTGGCGAGGACTGCCGTGCCCTCAGATTCTAATTAATTTCCGAGTTATCGCCTGTGCTGTTAATCATAATTAAATGCTTTCCATTTCTGCAGAAAAAATTTACGATTTTTTTTAATAAAGCACATTATTGCACTCCTAACTTTGGACACAGATTTCCAGAAAAATAAGCAATCTTGAAATTTCTTGTAGATTCAAAATTTAGTGCTAGTTAAATTCTAAGTTACCAAATTTAATGCTCTTATACTAGTTATTGCCTGTACTGCTAACAACTCGTTGAAGATAGCAGTGCGCCATATAAAAGTGCTCTAAGAAGGGTGGGAGGGTCCTTAGATAATTTTTATCTGGTGCACCGCTATCGTTAACGAGCAGGTAGCAGTATATTAATTTGGCATTAATTAGCACTTAATAAGCACGTTTTTTTCCAATCAAAAATATTGTACTGCGCACTTTGTATTTCTAACTTTATGTACGTCCTGTTTTGTGTATTTCATCTTCTGTTCTTTCGATATTTTCCACCTTCGATTATTATTTTGTCTGTTTCGATATTATTTTTTTCCGTCACACCCTGTATTCATGCAATTTTGACACGCTGTACCACTCGCAACTAGTGAAAGTGCAAATAAAATTAACCATGAAGTACGCTATTGCCTGAGACGCGTTATTGGTAAAAAATCGCGACACTCGATGACTTTTAAGAACTTTCATTTCAAGGTCGATAACCGCATCGCAGGAAGAATGATGAACTTGAATCTGTTGCTTTTGTTTGTTTTGGTCAATCAGTAAATTGGTCAATTAAGAATATCATGAGAATGTCCACTTTCTTTAATTGGGAAGTATATTTACTCTCTACTATTTACCTAGGAAAATATAATAAAATGAAAAGGCACTAGAAAAGAGAAAAGTTTGTTCTGCAGCCTTTCTAGATGTAGGACAAACATTTGACAAAATGATTTTTGAAGAAACAATATTCTGATATTTTGGAATCAAAACAGGAAGATTTATACTCAAATTTAAGAGAAGTTCAAGCAAGCGTGCCCCAGGGTCGCGTACTAGGCCCTTATTTGTATTAATTATTTAATTGCGATATCCCAAAGCCAGAAAATTGTCACTTAGCAACATTTGAATTTTGAAGAATTAATAGAAAAACTTCAAGAAGCTGTCACCCAAGTTCACTATTGGACCACAAAATCAATTCATGTTAATATTACAAATAATAATGCAAATCACAATTAAAAACATTCCCGTACCATATTCAAATTAGGCATAATATCTTGGTATGACACTTGATGCCAAATTCCGCTCCATAGCACATAGCATGTTTCATTATTTATCAAAAGAACAAACTACAAGGATTACATGTTTTTTCTTTTTCCAAAAAACTTACACAAACACAAAGACAGAAGTTTTAAACTTATATAACATTCCTCTGTTTCTGTATTGAGTAAAAATAAAAGTTATTAATAACGAAAAAGTCTAGCAGGTATTTGGGACCTTTTGTACCCCCTCCTTTAGCTAACTTTATCCTTTATAAATGTGACATTAAATGACAGATGTCACGTGGTATTTAGAAGCCGAATTTTGACCTTTTGCAAACACATTTTTTTATCCTTTATCCTTTATTTGTCTGTTAAAAGCCTGTTTTGTGTTCTGTAGGCAAAATTAATTAAAAAGTTCCGAAAAAAACTGCCAGGGAAATATAGGATTAGGTCTGCGTTTACTGTTTACTTCTTATTTTTTTACGCACTTCACAGAACATTAATGACTTTTGGTTGGTCCCTATTATTTAACACTTGCCTTTATGTCAAATAATTTTTTTTTAGTTTTGTACGTTTATAAAAACGTTTAGACCTTCTACGAAGAAGAAGAATTTTAAACGTGATTTCGTGATGTTTTTAATTTTATCGTTTTTTTGAAATTTCAAGAGTTTTGTACCTTTAAATTATAGTAATTATTTACGATGTTTACCACCTGCTAGCTTAGTGAAGATCCCACCGGACATCCTTTTCAGTTAGTCTGCGTGTTCACTGATGCATTGAGACTACCTGTACCGACCTACCTGTGTTTTTGGGCCACAATATACGTGCTGTGTCCTACAAGAGCGCACCCAGTGGCAACACTTTAAACAATAAGTAAACCAAGAGGCTTAAGTAGATCTGAAAACGACCAATTTCAACAATGGAACATGAAATTCTGGATCTGATGAAAAAAAAAAGAGAACACAGAAATAAATATCGAACATTGAACAAGGCCGTCCACAATTAAAATAATTTAATTTCCGTAAGAAAAGTGAAAAAATGACTGGGATAATGCTAGAGCCATTTTAAAAGCAGTGAAGAAACTTAGTAGAAATAATAAAATTACGTAACGCGCAAGACCGGGAGAGGGCGATTTTAGCCTTGCGTTACACCTAAAGCCTAGTTTCCACCTACGCGTGCCCACCCTGCTTCAAAAGACGCATCACGTGACGAGACATGGAGTCGCACCGGTTTTAAATGCAAAGTCACCTGATGCGTTTTTTGAATCAGGGTGGGCAGCATACACGGTAAAAAATTTTGTCTACAATGAAAACACGTTCTTTTCTTGAATAAATTGTTTTACCTTAAAACAATTTGTTTTGAATTAAAATATTTCTTTTTAGTTCAACGCGGCGTTTAATCTTGAAATGAGACTTTATTTTTCTTTTCAAATTGTTTTGTTTCAGTATACTCCATTTTGTAACAAAGCAAATTGTCTTCATATAAGTAATATTTTGCTTCCAGGGAAAACGGTGCCTTAGATTAATTCAGTTCCAATTTATAATAAAACAATTTCTGTTTCACATTAAAATAAAGAGGCAAGTAATTTTTCATGCAATATCAAGAAAATATTCTCTTGGTGAATAGGTAAGCACAAATTATTTTACTTCAAAGCAATTTGCTTTGATCTAAGACAATTTTTTTTACCGTGTAGGTGGAAACCGGGTATAACGGTTTTTTATTGTGTTTGTTTTTGAAAATGCATTACGAAGGGGGGTGGGAAGAGGTCAAAAATCCTAAAGAACAGATGGGGTTTTCGGTAACTTAGTAAAACCATTGCTTTAGTAAAAATAATCCAAGAAGATAACGTTTTCAATAAGAACGTGTTTTTATAGAAACCAACTCTATTTTTTTGCTTAATTCCATGGTAACCCCTCTTCTACAAACCGGGCTTAAGAACTGTTTTTATCATTTCTTGTTGTGGGAGTGTCACCAAGGTATGTAATTGTATGTTGTCAGGAATTTTGCTCTTTAGAATACCCGCATATCAATAAGGCACCACTCCTACCCATACCTTCAGTCTTGTTGCGTTAAATATTTATGGTCTATCTAAGAGTTTAAAGTTTTATATTTTTATTTTTCATCGAAACTGACACATGCTCTACATAAATTATAAATCTTTTGACCAAGAATTGTAAATTTTTTTTTGCTTTAAAATTTTTTCTACCAATTCTGGAGACAAAATGTGCAAAAATTATACAGGGTGTTACATATGTGAATTGATTACAGCCTATTTCCTAAACGTCTTAAATTTTGAGATACATGGTGTAAATCTGTGATATTGATATTTTCGTAAAATTTTGGTACCTACTTTTTGTTCATCAAGAGGCATTTTCTGATGTTTTTTTTATTTTGATCAGTGGCGTTCGTGTCGTAATTATTGCCCTCGGTTTATTTTTTTTAAATTGTATTATTTTTTGTTTTCACTGGCTTACAGCGCCACATTACTGCGCACAAGGTAGAATTAATAAAGTATATTTACACAAGCAACAACATAGTGTCAATGCGATTGTCTTTCATGGCTGCCTTGATGTTGAGTATCAAATTGATTTTAAAACTTTTAAACGCATATATCTCCAAACCAAATAAACGACATAATCCCAACATATATGTTTTTGAGATCAGAAAGAAAAGATCTATAAAAATCTAAAATGATATACAGATATTCCTGTCAAATTTTGGCATTTCAATTTTTTTTTTTGACATTCTGACTCAAAGATTCGTAACTTTGTAAAAAAGTATGAAACTTTTGTATTTATCATATTTTAATATCTACTCAAATAAAAGTTTTAGATATGGTGTAAAAATATACGGGAAAGCCACTACAGTTTTTTAATAAAAAAATTAAATTCAGTTATTTGCATCTCCTTACACCCTTTACGACAAAAAACAATTTATTTAATGTACCGGAAGCAAGTGTTTATTAAATTTCACAAAAATATCTAGAGAGTAGATTTTTTCAAATAATTGTTTCTCATAGGTCATACCTCGGGTCATACTATGTTCATATGAAGTTTTTTTCTCAAAATTGACCCAATAATTACCTTCTTAAATATTAGCATACCCTGTATATTGCGGATATTATAGGTGTCTTAACAACTGCAGGTGTAACATTACCTTATAAAGTGAAAAAAAAATCGACTTTTAATGTGCAAAATAAGTTGGCGTCAAAAAAATGTTGAGGTTTTGTTATTAGGTATGGCGACCTTCAAGGTTCGCGTGGTTTAGTTTTAATATTGCCTTGTTTTAATTTTATCTATAAATAGTTAAATTTGAAGGTGGTTCAATATTTCTGCGAACCATCTGTGTTGTAATAGAATCTTAGCCAAATATTTAATATTAAAATTGGTCAAAACTTAAAAACTTTCAACAGTATTGTATACAGCAAATTAGCATTAGTCACCAGACATCAGAAAAACTTATAAAATTCAGGGTTTTCAATTTTAAAAAAATATATGTTTTTTGAAAAAACTTGAAAACGCAAGGCTCGATTGATTTTTTGATTTGGCCATCTTAAAGAGCCTCAAAAATTCTACTACTTTGTCAATTTAAACTTTTTTCTATTTTTAATAATAATAAAGTTAGCAATGCGACGTGCTCAGTCCATTCTTATTATAGGCTATGAGTCCGAGATTTTCATTCTTTTACAACAAAAATAAAGCCGATCACACACAAAAAAAACATAACGCGTAAGAAGTTCAACCTTATGGACTTTTCTTACGTAAATCCAATATGGCCGCTGCTATTCGATCGCTGATTGGTTGAAAGCCCGCTATGCGCCATACGGATTACCTAAATTGTGTGTGTGAAGGCCTTAACAACTGACAGTCCCCGCCATTTTGACAGGGCTGCGATAAAATTAAAGATGTCGAGTTTGGTTGGGCTCACGGTGGATAGATAGACCGGTGTTCGAATCTTATATATATCGTCGGTCCAATGCCAAAGTCACCAATGTGCGTAATTGATGTTTTGAGAAAAACGCGTTTTAAACATTGAAGATACATTGCGAGAAATAGAGATTTAATTTTTTAAATTTTTAAAGGAGGGGAGATAGAGAGCAAACACTTTTGCGGTTTTGGCATTGAATACTATGAATAAAATTGTACATACTGCTGCACATAGTCGAAAATTTCCAAATTTGCACATTTGTGACTTTGGCATTGGACCGACGATATGTCGAGTTTTGCACGTCACTGGGGGTCCAGCTGATTTTTGTAAACAAAAGTTAGATGTGATATAAACAACGGAACAACTAATATTTTTTGAATTTTTTGAAAACTAAGGCAATTTTCCTACTGTTTTCTAGTACATCCTTATAAAATATAATTTTCAAGATGTATTGTCGTGATTTTTTTTTAGCCCGCCTTATCTTTATTACACAAAACTTAAACTACAAGTCAAACTGAATGTGATCGTTTAGTATCAAAGGTGAACCGAGGACTTGGGAAGTAAACAAAGATGTAGGTCAGCGGATTATTTTTGAAGCTGTAACGAACACATTATTTTCTTCGAATTTTAATTTTTGTGTAAAGAGACATGAAGCGGGCTAAAAAAAATAACGACTGGTATGTCTGAAAAATATTATTTTATAAGAATATACTAAAAAATAGTAGGAAAATTGCCTTAGTTTCCAAAAAATTCATAAAATATTACTTGTTCATATCATATCTAACTTTTGTTTACAAAAATCAGCTGACCACCAGTGACGTGAAATTCGACATATATATATAAGATCGGAACACGGGTCTATTCTAGGCATCGTGGGTTGGGCTGCCTACGAATGCCAAGGGCGGATCCAGAGGTGCTTCTCGGGGGGGGGGGGGGCACTTTAGGTGACATTCTCTGTTGGTAAAAAACGGTATATATTTTTTTAAGCAGCATTTTTTGGAATTAGTCAGTGGTTGTAATTTCGATGAAAATAACAACAGACACTTTCATGCATTCAAAAATTTGGAATTTTTATTAGCAAAAACATTACTTTTTACTCATTTTTTGTATATTCAAAAAATTCTCTGGGGGGGAAGTGCCCCTAGTAGCCCCCCCCCCCCCTTGGATCCGCCACTGACGAATGCCCTTCTGCTTTCGTTTCTATTTTAGCTTATTCAATGGTAATGTCAAACGCATGGTGTACCCACTCTTTTTTATTTTAGTTGGTTGTGAAATTCGATCTCTAGCATCTCTTCTAAAAGGTTGAAACCGCTGTAAACTCGATTTGAGTTTAATCCTGCCTAATCCTAATGATCGATATTATGTAACTTATTTCTTTCTCTTTTTCGCATTCGTTTTATCTTGAGTTTTGTTTTATTTATAAAATATTTTCTGTTTATTTTTTCAGAGCCCTGACTCATGGGTAGTTGTCCACAATCTT
Organism: Aspidapion aeneum; assembly: GCA_963576565.1. Taxonomy (NCBI): domain Eukaryota; kingdom Metazoa; phylum Arthropoda; class Insecta; order Coleoptera; family Brentidae; genus Aspidapion; species Aspidapion aeneum. Next base: position 77,570,803 of record OY755042.1, read on the forward strand.
CAGTCACAAGGCGGGGGTATTCTAGACCCCGACGACAGACTAAACGACGTGGTAGATGACAGGGAACAAATTCTGGCCAGGTTCGAGGACGGCGACGGGTCCCATCACCACGCAGGGGGTGATGGGGCCAGTGGCAGCTCAGTGGGGACCGGCAGTCCGGATATTTTTATTGTAAGTTTAATAATAAAAGCATTTCACATCTAACTAAAATAGGACATCATAACAAAACCATTTCATGTAAAAAAAAGCCAAGTAAGGTACGCGAAAATGGTATTCCGGAAAAATAATTGAGATCAAGTAAGCTCCAATACAAATTAGAAAAAAAGGATAGAAAATTCAAATCAGATTTTTCTTAAATTTTAATTATCTTAAATTATTTAAAATTACTTTTACCTAAATGCTGATGACGCACGCAGTTGTCTACTACCTCATAAAAGTCATTGAACAAAGATACAAACTTTCCTTCGATGGGTCAGTAATTATGGCGTTGACAACTAAAAATATTATACGTATAGAGGGTAATCGCCAATAAATGCCGACACAGGAAGAAAGCCGTAATCGCGAGGTAATAGCCTGCTATGCTGGCGACGTAGGCCTTAAAGTGAATTTTAATTATTAATTATTAATTATTAATATTATTATTTAATTTAAGAAAAATCTAATTTGAATATTTTAAACTTTACAATATCTCAAAGTTAAAAAAATTACATGTCATTTTTTCTATTTTGGTGGTGAACATACATAACATTGTAGAGTATTAGCATTGGGTGAAAATGGTATATGTACAAACAAAAACCATTTACAATATGGTTTTAATCATTTTCAAAGACAAAATTAATAAAAAAGCGTTTTGTTTATCTAAACTTAGAACGTGGGAATATACCATATCAGACAAATAATTAATTTGGATTTTTTTAACTACACCTACTGCTTTTAAACTGTATTGGCAACCCCGGCCTATGCCCTTCTCTTTTTTCTCATTTCATTTTCTATCTATCTACTCGAACACACGGCTTTTCCCATGCAAGATCTAGGTTTGGGAGCCCTGTATATGTTGTTTGAGCTCCTTTTTTATGTTCTATTATTGTGTTGATTGAATACTACCCTATGGAAGATAATGCAAGTAAATACGCAGAATGTGGGCCTTGACAAAACATTGACTGGTAGATGATGATGCTGGATGGCTGTAGTTCACAACAACAGCGTTAAGAGGGCGTCGTTATTAAAACTTTTTTAAAAACTTGCTCGCAGCGCTAGCATTCCATGATTTACGTGATTGTGGTGTGCAGTTTTTTGTTATTATGATACCAGTATCCACACAATTAAAAGTCAAGCTAGGCAAGGCAAACATGATTTTTGTATTATGAAGATTCTGGACCTTTTTTTCAAAAAATGTAGCTATCTAACATATATTTGGTTAGAAATTATTTCTAACAAAATTTGTTATAAACCATTAAGGTATGTTAGCCATCTAAAGTATGAAATGGTATAAAGGTCAGTGTTATAAATAGATATTTTTATCTAAAAAGTGTTCGAATTATATTTTTTTGTATTTTTAAGGATGGTGATAAATACAGCTCAAATTATCCGAGGACAGATATCGAGGTGACCGGCGAACAAATGGCCTCGGGGATACCCAGTTTACAAGTCAGAAGAGGGAGTGAACCCACCCTTAATCAAATTCCAACAGGTAAAAGAAATAAATAGGTAATTTAGAATAGACAAGCTACAAAAAACCTAAAATAATCTAACATGAACTACTTATATATTAATTTAAGTGATCCCGAGACAAAAAGTGCCAACTTTGAGATACTGTCTTTAAAAAAACCAATAAAAAGTTTTGGCCTATTTATTATAATAAATCATATATTTTTAGAACGCCCTGTATAAAGATAACTTTTAGGCAGAAACTCTCTTCAAACTTCAGATACGACGTTACGACACAAAGTTTTATTTTAACCTTAAAAATTATTTTTAAATTCAATCCTTTAATCTCTCAAAGAATCTATGTAGAATATTTTGTGTCTTATAGGACCTCCAATACCTTCAGATCCAACCAAGAGATGGAGCGCAGCACCTGTCATTCAAGAACCGACGTCAGGCTTGGGCGTGTATTCCCTGAGCTCCGATTGGCTGGACGAATCTAGGGAGGAGGACGATCAGGGTTTAAAGAGGATAACGAGAGATGGCAGCAATAGGCTGTCCATGCAGTTTTTCGACGGTGCTGGGTAAGAAACCATTCCTAGGGGGGTTATTTACGAGCGGCTAGTTCACAACTTGCATTCCATTTGCTATTGGTTGACATAGTCAAGCGGGATTTTTAAAATTAAAACTCTTCTGTCCTCGTTTTGGGAGGTGTTAAACCAAACTGAAACAAAACCTAACCGTGGTCAATTGATGGGAAACTGTCCAGACACGCCCCGGTTAGGATACGTTGTCGAATAATTTATCAGGGTTAGGTTAACACCGATTTCGACAGGAAAACAGGATAGGGAAGCTAATTTAAACTATATATCATAATTTTTGAGATAACTTTTTGACAGTTATCAGTTGTTTACCATAACAAAAAGCATTGGCCAACAAAAAAAAGTTGTAAAAAGTTGTCCCAAAAATAATGACATGAACTGTAAAAGAATATAATATGTTTTTAAAAAACAATAAAAAAAAACTCATCGGCATATGCATAGATTTAGTTAAATTCAATAGGTATGTACTGCACAACCCACTACACTTTTTAATCACTTACAACTAGTATATATTCGTATTTTACGCCGAAAGCTGTAAACATAATGTTTGTTAAATGCTTGACTGGTGGCACCATCTCTTAATATAATATAATAATAATCTTAAACGGCAACGTTCAACATCAAAAAGTCAGCTGACTATTTCGACCAATAGCAAACGGAATGCAAGTTGTGAACTAGCCGCTCATGGTTATTTCATCGCGTAAATAACGCAAATTCAAGGTAGTGAGCAACAAAAATTAATTAAAAATAATTAGGCCAATCATTAGACATAAAAAAGGTGTTTTGGTGCACAAGGTCGGAAAGTTTTGAATCCCTAAGTTGGGAATATTTTTAAAGATCACAAATAAGATGGTTTACAGGTTTTACTAATTTTATCAAAATCTAAAACTAGATAATTAACAAAAAAAAATATATAATATAATGACTAAACTTTTAATTTTACTTTTAGTTACCGTTGGGCGGAAGCTGCTGATCGTATGGCAACAAAGACTCACGCCAGTTTTTCCCTGCCACGTGAGGCTCGCAGGAAAGAACCTTTGGGGCAAGCAAATAATTCGGTTAGTCCAACACCTTGGCCTAGTGGGGACAAAACGGAGATGGTCGTGATAAGAAACCAACCTGGACCTTTGGGTAAGAAAATTCAATACTCTTTACAACCAATTTTTGACAAAAACTGTAAATTACTTTCAACTGTGGCAGCATTTTTCGTTACTACAAAATGTTAGAAAATAGATTTTTAGCCAATTTTAATGAGATTACTTTTGGACCCTGTTGTAATGTGCCATTTTTTTTTCGTGATGTAATAATCGGTATATTGGTTTAGAAGCTTTTGGGGTGCAAAAATTGTTTAAAGTATTTTTCGTCTATCCAATATTTCGAAAAGCTAAGCCCTAAGAATAATAAGGTTATAGAATGTTTTTTATACTGTTTTTCAATGTTTTATGGTTTTAAAGTTATTGAATTTTTATTTTTTTAAATATACAGTAGAGCTTCGCTAATCCGAACTCCACCAATCCGGATTCTCCAGCAATCCGCACAAAATTTAAATATTACTTATTTACATTATGTATTCTATAGTCCGGATGTCTTGTGTATTCCATAGTCGAAATATATGTTCTTCAATAATTTCTTCTAAACCTTTTTTTGAAATCTTAGTTTCATAAGTCCTAATTGTTAGTCTTAACATTTACCGATATCTGCATCGACACGTTACATGTTACAATAATGCAAACCATTTATTTCTATTATTTTCGTTGTCGTTATTATGTGTTGTTTTTCTTTAATTTTTTGTGTTAGTAAATGTTTAAATTTTTTGGTTAATAAATGCTACAACAATGTGGATTTGGTGCATTTTTATAGTTTTTAAAAAGATTTCAATAATCCGGATGTTTCACTAATCCGGATTACCGAAGCTCTACTGTACCTTGAAAACTGAAGCTCCAGCAACATCATTATTATTATTATTACAAGGTTTGTTTTGATATTTTTGAAACTACCTTTTAAAAAGTATTTACCTAACCAATTTTACTGAAACTGCTTGCGTTCCTTTGGATCCACCACTATTTTCACTTAAAATGTCATAAGAATCAGTTTATTACTTTCAAAGCTTTGGTTAGTTTTGTTTAGGAAAATAAAAAAAAGAAATTAAAACATTTAAATCGTTTTTTTTTTTAAGAAGAGTTGAGATTTAAAGAATTTATTAGAACACACCAATACCAAAGTCGGTTTTTTAGTAAAAGTTACAAATTCAGGGAACACCCGATTATTTTGGCTCTAAAAGTTAATGTTTTTCGCTTTGAATGGCGTGCGTTTTATTTTTACAAAATTTTATTTCAAAGTACACCGGCCTATTTTTTAGGTGATGTGAGCTAAATTTTCGGAAATACTTTCTGCTTTGTGAAACTTTTTTAAGTGATTTCTAACAAAGCGCAGTCGCAGAGATCTTTTGAGCGTCGGACTGGCTATACCAAGCATGCCATTTATAGGGCAATGTTGCCATTTCGTATTAAACAAATTTTTTAAGCTACAGAAAAATAACTCTGCAAAATAAAGCTATTTTCGAAAATTTAGCCTAGTTACTTATCACTTAAAAAATAGACCAGTGTACAGTGGACTAAAAATATGTCAAAAATAAATAAAATATTAGAGGAAACAATGTAAGAACTAGAAAGTTAGATTGCTATTGGAAATGACCGTTTTTCCCGCACGTTTGCAGTGGTTTAGAACGAAAAAACCATTCACCTACGTCACGGGCGGGCTTTGCTTATTAAATTGGAGAATCGTAGCCTGTTTGTTCTAATATCCCTGTGGGTTAATTCTTAAATATCGTAGGAGAGATTGCGCGGGAACGTTCCTTCGACTAGTAGCGTCAAACGCTGTCACATGGACCGGCCGGTGAATTTTCAATTTATTCAAAGTTTCCTCGATGATCGTACACCTGCTCTGACGCAGGAGAACGCTCATCAATGGATCGTTCTTCAAAGTGAGTGGTTGGGCGTGTACGTGAATTTGGTTATACCCACCTGTCCACATGATAGCATTTTACCCTGCTATGGGTCCAAGGCAAAATTTATATGCGATATTTCCTACGGTATTCAAGAATAAACTCTTTGGCACGGATCACCCCTGATTTGAACTGTGGAGACTACATCTATGTTTTCATTTTTAGGTATCCACGTGGTACCCGACTACGATGGTTCCGGGAAAGACCGAGGGCTGTTGGTTCAAGGCATAGAACCTGGCGGTCGAATAGACAGAGATGGGAGACTGGCAATATACGATAGGATAGTAGAAATTAATGGACAGAACTTAATCAACATACCTTTCCAGAGGTAATAGCTTATCTAGGAGATAATGAAAGCGTTTAACGCCCGCGGCGTGGAAATAAAAACCCGAGCATCCAGTCCACGTAGAGGGCGTTAAACGCAATTTATGACCGAGCTGCAATGTTTTATGTAGAACTACATATATTTGTAGAAAAAAATATTTTAAAATTTGTGCAGATATTTTTTGTTTAGATTTTTCTATTATTTTAACAAGTAAAAAATAATAAGTTTACAAGTATGTAAAAGTAATAAACATAATTTTGTCACCGGTGAGCCCTAAAATAGGTTTTGACGCCCTAAAATGCAGATCTTTAAGTACACTTTAACGCCCGATTGTCAATAAAATAAGTTTTAAAGTCTGTTTTACTTGAAACCCACAAAAAAATAATTTCTTTAGTATCCGCTTGCAAGTAACTTGCGCAGGTTTTTCAAGTACTTGCTCTTCAATTTATTTAAAATTTTTTGAAAATTAATTTTTGCAAATATTTTAAAATCCCCCAAAATGTAGACAATTAAAATGGTAGAAAAGTTTTCCAAAGAAATTTTAATCCTAGAAACCATAATTTGTAAAAATCAAAGTTAATAAAAACTTAAATCGTAGGAAACTGAATTTATAAAAAACAGAATTTATAGGAATGTACATATAACATAAAAAACATATCAAAAAACATATCACAAAAACCGGAATATAATTTTGAGACATTGTACCCTAATCGCCTTCTTTTTCTGCGGCCACAGGTGGCGTACCTGATAGTGCGGTCTACCGATAGATCAGTAAACGAGTTCTACACTTCTATGTGTTACATTTCAAAAAATGATTTATTTATAAATTCAGTTTTCTACAATTTTTTTTCTTCGTTTACAGTTTCTTTGCTTTATTATTTTCTACTAAATCTTAATTTTTACAGATGTTGGTATTATACTTTGGAATTATTAGTAAGAGGCTTATATCGATTAGTAATAGATCACAGAATTTTAAGTCACCAGGTGTTTGCCTTCTATTTGAATGGGAGGGCCTGTTTGACGTCATAAATCCAAGATGGCGGCTTTTTCTAATGTTTTCTTAAAAACTTTGGCTTATAACTTTCACCAAATTAGTTTCACAGAAAAAAACTGACATGTTTTTTATTTGCAAGATCACAATCACAAATTACAACCTATACAATTTTTCTGTAAAGTTGATATGGAAAAAGTAAAAAGCAAAAGTTTGTAAAAAAAAGATGGAAAAAATCGCAATCTTGGATATATTACGACGTCACACAGGAGCTCTTACTCAAATTTGAGGCAAATAAATAGTGATCCATAGCCAATCGATTTGGGGTAGTCCAAAACTTTCTTCCTTAATTTTTTTTTTGGGTGAAACGAAGCTACTATTTTTTCGTAATTTTTAAAATATTAATATCTCTGTTAGTTTTTAAGATATGAACCCCATTTCTTTACCATCTTACTTGGTAATCTATTGCAAACAAAAATGTATTTACAGTTTCTCTATAGAACTAGTTGAAAAAAGGTTAAAACAAGTTTGTAAAAAAAAAACATATAAAATACCGCCATCTTGGATTTATAACGTGACACCGACCCTACCCTTCTAAAATTGGAGGCAAACACCGGGTCATGGGCGTAGTCAGGGTCTCGCTCAGGGTAGGGCAAAAAAGCAAAAAAAATTACAATCAAAGATTTATTTCCTCTTTAATTCTCGTATTACTAAATGAGCTAAAGCCAGGATGGGGCAGGTGACAAGCCAGGGTGATTTAAAATTGTGTGGTCTATTACCAATCGATCTAGGGTAGTTTAAAAAATCTTCCACCACTATCCCACGGGATACCACAGGCCACTCTACTATATATAAAATATGCGCGCTAGGAAATAGATTCGAAGTGCATTTCCCGCGAGTAATTTGCAAAATAATTAAAACAAGGCTTAGCATGGTGCGCCTTAAATAGGATTAAATGAAAAGTTCTTGCACTCGACTTTTTTCTTTTGTTCATGATTTTAGGGGGTTCCCTGAATATTTTAAACCAAAAATAAAAATAATCGGTGGAGGGCTTTTTTTATAAAGTCATTTTTAGCATATTTGTACCAGAAATATAGGGTTTTAGAGCAAAATTAAATAAATACTTGCATTAAACACTGTTTTTGAGAAACATTTTAAATCAATTAAGCGTTTTTTGAAATAGCATGTAAATATTGCATAGTAGCTGTCGCCATGACAACCAATAAACAAAATGCCAAACAAAGCTCTCACACATGAAGCAAATCGTAACAAAGTATGCTTTCTATGTTTTCGAAAACAAAAAAAAATGGCATATTTCTAATAATTATTTACAAACAAAAGTAAGAAAACAAACTTGCGTATAAATCTCATAGTAAAAGTGCCTTTCTATCCGAAAAAGAATTGTAGCCCTCGCTACGTTCGTGTTACAAACTTTTCGCATTATATAATAGTGCTACTTTTAGCCCTTGCTTGGTGTATGGGGCTCCCTGGTGGTCCAGAAAGGAGATTTGTCTGGAATTTAACGGTGTCAGATGTGGACTGTAATTTTAAGGGAATAAGGTCATAGGCTAAGCTGGTACAAGGGATTCTGAAATGGTCTAGTTTACCTTCTAGGTTAGTGTAGCAATAAACAAATGTATGTAAGGTAAAAATAATGCATTTTCACTTACCATTTTTATACAGGAAGTGGAACTCATGGGAGGACGCGCTGTTAAATCGTGTTTTTTGCACCCCACATGAATGTGGTAGGAGAGTCGCTAACACGCGTGTATTATCGTTCGAAGGCGAAACGGTTCTCTGTGATGCTGCAGCAGGTATTCGCTGCTGCGTTCATTCTCCCACATGGCGCCCAGTGGCGTCGTTAATCCATAGGCGTAGGAGAAAAGGGAATAAGTAGGAGGGAATGAGATTACGAAGGTCCATATTAAAGGAACTAGGAACCTTAGTAATTCAAAATGCATTTTATGTAAAGTAAATTAATTATAGCAAATTGTAATATTTGCCTTTAAAACCGCGGGAGTTTCAAATGCAAATAACCCAGTAATTTTAAGTACTTAATTAGTTAATTAATACTAAATAAACAAAAAATAGAAAATGCTCTAGTGAATCACCAAATAGCCTAATTCGAACCAATTTGGTAAATTATAGTAAAAAGAACATATTTACAAAAAGGAAGGCGGGACGAACCATTTCCCACCCCCCTGAGAATGCCCAGGGGCATTTCAGAGAGTTTAATTTGTAGGCAGGGCGCATAGTTTTACCAAAGGCCGTTTGTAGGTACCTTTAGTAGTCTTTACAATAGCAACCCGTGGAACATTATCAGAACCTTTAATAAGGTCTTCAATGCGGCCTAGGGGCCAATCCAATGGAGTGGAATTTTCATCTTTGATCAGTACCATAGTACCAATATCAATGGAAGCAAGAGGTTGGTGCCATTTGGCTCGCTGTTGCAAAGTGTGCAAATATTCGCGATGCCAGCGAATCCAAAAATCGCGGTGCATTCTTTGCAACAGTTGCCACCTGGACAGCCTGTTTAACGCAATATCGCAGTAGTTTGGATCGGGTATTGTACCTGGAGGCCTCAAATTTAAAAAATTATTAGGAGTCAAGACCGCCAGATCAGTAGGATCGGTGCTTAAGGCACATAAAGGACGTGAGTTCATTATGGCTTCAACTTGGGTTAAAACCGTATTTAATTCCTCATAGGTGAGTATTTGATTTCCAACTACCCTGTGAAGATGAGTCTTTAAAGATTTAATGTTTGATTCCCAAATGCCTCCCATGTGGGGAGCAGCAGGTGGGTTAAAAGACCAAACTATACCTTCCCCCTTCACGCAATCAGAAAAAATTTGTCGCAAGTATTTTTCAGAGGCCACGAAGTTGGTCCCGCAGTCTGAAGAGATCTTTGAGCATAGTCCTCTTCTAGCTATGAAGCGGCGCAGAGCAGCCAGAAAGGCTTCTGATGTCATATCAGAGACTAACTCTAAATGCACGGCTTTAACAGCGCAACAGATAAATAAACAGACATATGCTTTCATGGTTTTTGCACCTCTGGTCCGACCAAGAGTAATCGTGAACGGACCACAAAAATCTATACCTACATTTTCGAACACCTTTGCTTCGGAAACTCTAAATTTCGGTAGGTTACCCATAGGGGGTTGAAGGGAGTTAGGTTTAGTTTTCCAGCAAGTATGGCAAGAACTTAAAACTTTTCTCACTACCTTTTTAGCAGACAATACCCAGAAGTTTTGCATTAGTAAAAAAGTTGTGGTCTGTATACCACAATGAAGATTGCTGCGATGCAAATCTAAAATCAGTAATTCAGTGAATTTTGCACTAGAAGGCAAAAGAATTGGAAATTTTTTATCGTATGATAAATTTGAATGGCATAAACGGCCTCCAACACGAAGCAAATCGTAGCTTTCATTATGCAAAAATGGACATAATTTTTGAAAAGCTTTTGGAAGCTGTCTCTTATCTTTTAGTAATTCAATTTCTTTTTGGAAAGAAAAAGATTGTACGCATTTCGAAATAAAAAGTAAGCTTTTGTAGTAATCCTGATTTGTAAGGTAATCAGTAGCAAAATTGTATGAGGGATTTTTAAACTTTTGTAACCCTCGCAAAAAGTAAGCAACTATTCTCTTAATTTTAAAAAGAGAACTGTATTTTTCAAACAAGTTGTTTACATAATATTCAACTGTTTGTTCGCAAGTAAAAACGTTAAAAATATTTTTTCGCTGTTCTTCCAAAACTGCATTCCCATCGTAAGTAACTGTCATAAAATCCCAAGTATTTGTAGGTTGGTTTAGAAAAGAAGGCCCTTCTAACCAAAAATAAAATCTTTGTAAATCAGAGGGATACATTTCCCTAGTACCGCAGTCAGCAGGATTTTGTTCAGTAGGAACATAATGCCAAAACTCAGGGCTAATTCTTCCTTGTATATAGGCAGTTCTATTCGAAACAAATGTTTTAAATTTGTGAGGAGATCCCTGAATCCAAGATAAGGTCACTGTGCTATCAGTAAAAGCAAGAATTTTATCAAATTTAATTTTTTCCGAGAACGTTTCTAGTAAAAAATCCATTAATTTAGCCAACAAAACAGCTCCTAAAAGCTCTAGTCTTGGTAAAGTTAGTTTACGACGCAAAGGTGCGACTCTAGATTTACTACAAACAAAAAAAACTTTAATGTTTCCATCAGAATAAAAAATTCGAATATAAGCGACAGCACAATAGGCCCGTTCTGAACTATCGCAAAATCCTACTAGCTGGATTTGACTAGCATTAGGCAAAATTATTTGACGAGGAATTTTAACAGAATGCAAAAACTTTAATTCATTTTTAAATTTTTCCCATTTAAAAACAATTTCCGGACTGACAGGGTCGTCCCAGTTTAAGTCTTCTGCCCAGCAGTATTGAACAATTAATTTTAAAATTAAAACTATTGGCGCCAAAAAAGACAGAGGGTCGTAAATGCGGGCCAAATTACTTAAAATTGTTCTTTTAGTGCATGTTTGGAGAGAACAGTCGAAAGTATAAAAAAATTCATCAGTATGAGGGTTCCAATTTAAACCGAGAATTTTCAAAGTTGAATTTTCAGCATCTAAATCGAGAGAAAGAGCCTTCATCGAAATGTGTGACTCAGGAAGATCGGATAGTAACTCGGGACAATTGCTCGCCCATTTACGCAATTCGAATCCACCTCGGCTAAGTAGCTCGATTAATTGATTTTTCATCTCAGTGGCCTTAAAAAAGTCATCACTTCCCGAAATCACATCATCGACAAAAACTGCCTCCTCAATGATTTTTGAGGCAAGAGGAAGGTCCTCATGCTCTCTAGCAAGTTGCAGCAAAGTTCTGATAGCCAAAAATGGGCTACAAGAGACCCCGAATAAAACTCTATTTATTTCGAAGTCTTGAATAGGCTGGTTAGGATCAAACCTCCAAACTATTCTTTGAAAATTAGTTTGACTAGGGTCAACTAAAATCATCCTGTACATTTGACGGATGTCGCAACAAAAGCAAAATTTATGCAAACGATAAAGTAATAAAATTTTTTGTAAGTCCCTTTGTAAAGGGGGCCCAGTATAAACAGCGTTGTTGAGCGAGATTTTGCCAGGGGCGTGCATGCTCGCATCAAAAACCACCCTCAGGGGGGTGCTAGTAGAATCTTTTTTAAACACCGCATGGTGTGCAATATAAAAATGATTTGAAATTTCGGTCGGCAAAGGTGCAGAAACCGGTTGCATATGATTATTATCTAAATAATCTTGTAAAACAGAGCTGTAGGCAGCATAAAAATCAGGGTTTTGTAGCAATTTCTTCTCAAGGGAGAAAAAACGACGTACGGCAATGGATCGAGTGTCGCCAAAATCTGGAGCAGTAACTTTAAATGGTAAAGATACAATATATCTCCCCTCCTCATTTTTTGAGGTAGTTTTCAAAAAATAATTTCCGCAAAACTCATCTTCGGGGTCAATGGCCTTGACATTAGGTATGTCATCTATTTGCCAAAATCGTTGTAGATTTTTATCTAAATTGACAAAAGAATCGTTCATTGACGTAGTAAAAAATGTTTTAATTTGATTTGTAGTTGAAGGTGAAAGTGAAAGATTGCCCATTATTCCCCAACCAAAAATAGTATTAATGCAGACGGGGTTGTTGGGTCCCGTAGACAAACGACCATCTAGCAAAATGTAAGGGTACACATCGCCGCCCAACAATAAATCAATTTTATCGCTTTTATTAAAGCCTGGGTCAGCTAGTGCTAAGTTGGCGAGAAAAGGAAAACTTTTAATCGAAAATGAGGAATGAGGTAAATCACTACAAATTTTATCGAGTATTATCGCATCAAAATTAAAAACAAAATTATTATCACGCAAAGAGGATATATTGCAATTAATTCCAGATTTTGCCGAAGTTGTCATTCGATCTAAGCTTTGTAGAGTCATGGCGATATTAAATTTAGGAAGGCCCAAACTATCAGCACATGACTTAGATATAAATGAAGATTGAGCACCAGAGTCACAGATGGCGCGCACTGTGTGCCAATTTTGAAAAACATCCTGTATTTGTATTAAAGCGGTACAGAGAAGTACTTCGCGATCATTTAAAGACATACCAGTAACAATGGTGTTAGTGGTTCTATTAAATTCGGTAGCCACGGGGCTCCTCGGGGGTTGCACTGCAGAAGTAGAGGGGCTACTCGCAGAACTAGGTGTAGAATTAATAGGAAAAAAATGTAAGAGACTGTGATGAAATTGGCCACAATGTAAACATCTTTTTTCTGATTTGCATTGCTGGGGTAAATTATGCTTTGAGGCCAAACAGTTGACACACGCTTTATGTTGTTTAACAATCTCAAAACGTTGCTGGGGAGTTTTCGCCAAAAAATTAGGACATCTGTATATTATATGATCGCCACTTTTACAGAGAAAACAAAATTTTTGAGGGTTTGGAGTATTATTTAAGCCACTTTGGCCATTTGGAGACTGGGAGGCATTTTTGGAGGCTCTCTGAGTATTAGCAAACAAAGCAGATCGATTTTGAAACTTTGCTTGATTTTTCTGACTTGAAATTGACAAATCTTTATTTTTTAAGTAATCTTGAGTTAGTTGTATTTGTTCCAACGCAATGCAATGGCTAGAAACAAAAGCACGAATTTTATCATAAGAGGGGATCTCATTGGAGCAATAATTTTGCTCAAATGCCTTGCGCGTGGTTGGGTCCAACCTATCCAAGAGCATTTGTGCCATAATATAATCCCAAAACTCCGTTTTAAAACCCATGACTTTTAAAGCACTTAAGTTTTTCGAAAAACAATCAAGCAAATTCCTCAAATTCGTAGCATTCTCTTTAGTAAGAGGAGAGAAGCCTTCAATTGCCTTCCAGTGAAGGTAAGCTTGTAATCGTTTATTTGTATACCTATCCACCAAGGTGTGGTAGGCATTTAAATAATTTTCAGCAAGGATAGGAATGTCAGAAATGACATCCAGGGCAGGGCCCTTTAAATTAGAAAAAAGCAAATTGAATTTTTCAAAGTTTCCCAGCGACCTATTATTGTGCACGGTAGCATTAAAGGCTTGCAAAAAGGTTGGAAACTCCTTAAATTCCCCTTGAAAAAGAGGTATTTTTATCCTAGGCAGTAAACCATGCTGGTCTGTGGAGGCACAGGGACTGCCCATGGGATTTATCGTACTGCTCAAAAGCCCTCCATCTTCAAAGGGTAGTTCGAAAAGTTCGTAAAATATAGTGGAAATCTCGTCACAGCGTTTGCAAAAGTCCATAGCCACTTTGTTTTCTACTACTAAGCGATCCTCATCAGAGGCTACCAACGTCAACAAAGTATTATGGTGCTTTTCAAAATCTTTTTTGATTTTTGACAATGTCCGAAATTTGACTTTAAAGCCGCTGTGATAGGCAGGGTCATTTTTTGCGAGGGTCGCGGATTCAATGATCAAATTTAGCTGTGAAATCGCACTATAGCGCAAGGCTTTAGCCTTTAAAATTTTATCCGAACTAGACATGATTTAAAAAAAAAATCCAAAAAATAATTGACAAAAATTAGGTAAACTGAAAAAAAAATCAAAATTTGGACACCCTGTATAAATATTAATGTCCTACGTTTAATTACAATAATCAAACTATAAGCGCACAAAAGTAAAGAAAATACCCGATGCAAACTAATGATAACAAAAAAACTTGTGTATAAGTTTTTTTATCTTCGCCTCGCGAATTCAAACAAGTAGGTACCTACTATGTACTAAATTTAAAAATAAATACCTACAAATCAAAAGCATTTAATTTGGTAAAACTATTTATCTGCCTTTACACGAAAACAAATTCTCAAGTTAAGAATTAAATTTCCTTCAAAATTTATTATGCACGCAAAAAATGGATACAATCATAGCCATTTGCAGACAGATATTATAATAGTAAATTAGAAATAGATATATTCATAGCAATTTTTACGCAAAAACGAATATAGTAAAGCATCCGCAATCGGATATAGTCATAGCAATTTGCAATAAGCAAAAATGAATATGGCAATTTGGAGATTTTTTTCGAGCAAATTGGATATAATTATAGCAATCCACAAATGTGAAGGCACAACGGCTAAAATAATAGCACTTTGCAGACACTATTTTAAATTATTTCCAGTGACAAACAAAAAAACACCCAAATTCTATACGGTTTTTTTTTTACAAAAAAGAAACGAAAAAACTTGATTTATTCGAAACAAAAAAAAAGCATAGTAGTTTACAGATTTTATCTGTGTTTGGTTTTTCGCATGAAAAGGCTAAATTTATTGTTAAAAATATTTAATTTTTACACAAAAAAAATCGCAAAATGTATTTTAGAAACCTAGGGGTTTTCTAAAGTAGGCATGTAAGAAAAACAAGGGTTTTTCTTGCATTTGTTTTTACACAAAAAAAAATCGCAAAATGTATTTTAGAAACCTAGGGGTTTTCTAAAGTAGGCATGTAAGAAAAACAAGGGTTTTTCTTGCATTTGTAACCAGTAAAAAAGGCATTTAGGAAAAACAAGGGTTTTTCTTGCATTTGAAACCAGTAAAAAAAACTAACCTAAAAAGGCAAAAAAACGATTCCAGAAATCCGGGTCGCTAAGGATCAAAAATGGGGCTCCCTGGTGGTCCAGAAAGGAGATTTGTCTGGAATTTAACGGTGTCAGATGTGGACTGTAATTTTAAGGGAATAAGGTCATAGGCTAAGCTGGTACAAGGGATTCTGAAATGGTCTAGTTTACCTTCTAGGTTAGTGTAGCAATAAACAAATGTATGTAAGGTAAAAATAATGCATTTTCACTTACCATTTTTATACAGGAAGTGGAACTCATGGGAGGACGCGCTGTTAAATCGTGTTTTTTGCACCCCACATGAATGTGGTAGGAGAGTCGCTAACACGCGTGTATTATCGTTCGAAGGCGAAACGGTTCTCTGTGATGCTGCAGCAGGTATTCGCTGCTGCGTTCATTCTCCCACATGGCGCCCAGTGGCGTCGTTAATCCATAGGCGTAGGAGAAAAGGGAATAAGTAGGAGGGAATGAGATTACGAAGGTCCATATTAAAGGAACTAGGAACCTTAGTAATTCAAAATGCATTTTATGTAAAGTAAATTAATTATAGCAAATTGTAATATTTGCCTTTAAAACCGCGGGAGTTTCAAATGCAAATAACCCAGTAATTTTAAGTACTTAATTAGTTAATTAATACTAAATAAACAAAAAATAGAAAATGCTCTAGTGAATCACCAAATAGCCTAATTCGAACCAATTTGGTAAATTATAGTAAAAAGAACATATTTACAAAAAGGAAGGCGGGACGAACCAGTGTATAATATACTATTTTAACAGTACTTTTACTATTTTCTGACTTACCAGTCTTTACTTTCTTCGCTAGAAAATTTAATTTATTGGCTAACCGATCCATACAATCGCATTTTATTCTTGACCTTGTTGTAATTTTTTGTTGTTGAAAGATGGATAAATTTGAAGGTTCCAGATTTTTTTCAACGACTTTCGCTCTAAGTACATTTCTTTTACTTAAAGAGCATAGTGCTGCCGGTAAACGACTGTTACGAATGTAACCAAGTAGATTTTCCATATCCGTTTTTAATGACTTTTCAATAAAATACATTTTTTTTTGTTTCCGAAAACATAGAAAGCATACTTTGGTACGATTTGCTTCATGTGTGAGAGCTTTGTTTGGCATTTTATTTAACCAGCTTAACAATAATTTTAACAATTTTACTGAAACAAAGTGACAGTAATTGTTTATTGGTTGTCACGGCGACAGCTACTATGCAATGTTCACATGCTATTTCAAAAACCGCTTAATTGATTTACAATGTTTCTCAAAAACGGTGTTTAATGCAAGTATTTATTTAATTTTGCTCTAAAACCATTTCTGGTACAAATATGCTAAAAATGACTTTATAAAAAAGCCCTCCACCGATTATTTTTATTTTTGGTTTAAAATATTCAGGAAACACCCTAAAATCATGAACAAAAGAAAAAAGTCGAGTGCAAGAACTTTTCATTTAATCCTATTTAAAATGGAATGTTAGATGGAACTACTTGGTGAAAAACTTCTGAAGGTACCTGCAAGTGAAGACGAGGTTTTTGAATATATATTTTTTTAGGGTTCAGGAGATATTTAAGCTCTCGTTGATCTCTCCAGAGTTAAGACTGAAAGTAATTAAAACGACGGGACTGGAGAGTTTACGAAAACCACCTCCGTCGATATATTCTAGTGGTTTTCCAGAAGACAAAGAGAATAGCGCCATGGTCGAATGCGAGCAGAAACGTAAGTGGGCTCCCCCAACACAAATCTGCGCTCTAAAATCCAACTATACCTAGTCAAAAATTTTCATTCATTTCCAAAGTTGGTTCATTTGGGGTTTAGCTAGGAATATACCTGTCAACTCTTACTCAAGTGTCATACAACAGACACTTAATTATTTAAACGCAATTGAGTTGAAAACCTAAAGCAACTTAAGATGGTTGTCTTAAATTTACAAAATGTCGAAATATTAGACAAAGTTTAACTGCAACACATTAATTTTAGAAAAATCTTTAAACCCGTTTTACTTAAAACTACATATTTGCACTTTGTATAATTATAGGTATAGAGATGTATTGGTAGTATAACTAAGAAATATCAAATATTATTGAGAAACTCCTAATAAATAATTGGCAAACATTTGACAGATAGTTACGTAGGTATGACAACAAACACAATTACGGCATTGGTTTCATAGCCAACTAGTTTTTCGAAAAACACAGCTTTTAGTTTTTGCACGATATTTTGTAAATCCCTCTTGATACACATCTAATCGGACTTAGAATAGCGCAAATTTTTGCTTATTTATCCCCATGTAGTCACTTTTATCTGGGACACCCTACCCTGTATATGTTAATTTAATCCTAATGCGTTTGCTGCCGACGACTCCCAAGGGAGTCATTTTTTTATTTTTTATATTTTTGATTTCTTTTTCACTAATAGTAAAAATAAATGATGTTTCCTTCTTTTTTGTAATAAAAATAAAAAATTGTGGATAAACAAAATTTGACTCTTCGAACCGTTAAGTCAGCTCGTAGCGGCAGCGAACCTGTTAAGTCAATATTAATTATATGACAGGAATGTGATGAATTTTTTCAGTGGGTACAAATACAAAAGTTGCAACAGTATCTCCAACGAAAAAAGTACCTGCCATTTCCAAAAACTTAAAAGGTCTCCTAACAACGAACACAAGAAAAATCGGAAGGAAAATCGAGTTGGAGCTGATCAAGAAACCCGGAAAGGGACTTGGATTCAGCATTACTACCAGGGATAATCCAGCAGGGGGAAACTGCCCTATCTACATCAAAAATATACTGCCTGAGGTAATTTTTAACATATTGTCATACTATAGATTTCTCTCTTAACCTTTCCTCTTTCCTTTTAAGGATATACAAGGTGTATTTTATATGATACACCAAACATTAAGGGGTGGTAGGAAGGGTACAAGAAAACAAATATTCCTTTTACATTTTGCATCAAACCCCTTTGTTTTTTGGAACAGGGTTTTAAATGAAATTTTTTTTTTTCGATATTTAGTTATTAAACCTTAATTAAATTTACAACAGGTAATCGAAATTTTGTGGAATGATCCATTTCAATAAAGGTAATATTGAGTGTTTAAATACTCAAAATTATTACCAAAAATATGTTTCTTTTTCAAAAAATTAAAAAAAATATATTATTAAATGTATACCTTATATTACTATTGTTACAGGTTCACAACTATAATTAAAACGAGCAAATGTCAAAACAATATGTCAATTTATTTTAACAACTTAATGTACAAAAACGGCACTTAAACTGACTACTCAAATCGGCTTATTAACTTCGTGTTAATATCTCGCGATTTCTACAGCTCGTGATTTCTGACTGACTCGTTAGGCGATGTCCGCTCGCTTATATCTTCGATCTTTCGCGAACTATCTATCCGTTCTCGACGCTAGAACATTCGTGTATACAAGCGAGCGTGAGTCATAGATAACGCAACTAAAACCTAGATTAATAATATAATAATAATAATAAGAGAAACTAACCTAATACTACACTAAACCTAAATAAATTCCAACTATAAAATTTAAACAATTAAAATTTGTAACACTATTTTCTGTAATTATCTAGGTGCCTTTCGATAAGTATGTACAAAAATCTCAATTTTTTTTGCAAATTTATTAGCTAATAACAAAAAATAGTTCTTAAAGATTTGACAAATTGATACCTATGGCAAGAATTTTATAACTTTCAAAAAAAATCCTTTTGACCGAAATTTATCTGAACTTTTTGTCTACTTATGCCCTTTCTACCACTAGTTTGGTGCATCATTTAAACTACACCCTGTATATCAAGCGATATGTTTTTAAAATATATAATATGTACAGTATCAGTCAAAAGTCGTCATCCACTATCCAATTGTGAAATTTTCAACACTTTCATGTCTCTTTCGACTGGCACTTGTCCTTTTTTTTTATCAAACCACCAAAACAACTTTTTTTTATATTTTTTATATGTGAGAAAAACACGGATTTTAGAACATTGACTAATTGGATTTGACCAAAGTAAAAGCGGCAAACCCCGTCCCGTCCTTTTTAACCATTGACATTTCGTTATCTGGTTTATAAATGTCAAGTGCTTGTCAACAGCTGTTTATTTGTGTTTTTGCCAGTTTTTTAAATTAAATATCGAATGAAATCTAACTGTTACAAATTGATCAGGGTCTTAAAACATTAAGTGGGAAAAGTCCGAGAATTTCTTTCTTTCAACAAAAATAACAACAACTGACAGTTTCCGCCATGTTGACAAGGCCGAGATAAGAGCAAGGTATAATAGATTTGGTTAGGCTACCTACCAGTGCCCAACTATTTTAACCACGTTTTCAATGATAATGTCAAACGCATGATGCACCCACTCTTTCTATTTTTGTTGGTTGTGAAACCCGATATCTAGCTGTTCTAATATCTCTGGAGAAAAAGAAATCGCCGAAACGCTTGAATTGAGACTGTATTATTAAAGATTTCAAATGCATCACGTGTTCTTTGGTAGTTGGTACATGATCAGATTTATTTACAATTTTAGGGCGTTAATCTACTTTTGTAAGATAGTTTTCAGTTATTTGGTTTTAGGTTTTTGAGGACAATTGGGTGTAATTTTTGCACACAATTTAACAAACTTTAAATAATTAAAAGCACCGTAGGGTATCTCGTATCAAACTTATCAAGACCTTATTCCACTGACAAGTATGAGATTTTAGGGAACTTTTGCATGTCTTATTTTTCACTTATCTTCTATTTAAGGCATGCGCAGTTACCTGGTTTGAATCTTATCCTTTACTAAAGGATAGTGTTTGACCTTGTGTTCCAATAACGCAGGCTACTAGTTCCTTTATTTAGAGACGGTGTTGCCGCACATATAACGTTATGTCAAAATGTAATGTAAATTTAAAATATTTTTGATACCAGACAAATATTTCAAGAGCTACCAATGCGGGATACACATGAAGCGCCCTTTTCGCCAACCCCCGGGCATCCCCCCTACTGCGTCCTTCTTTCGCTAAGGAATCTGCCCGTCTTCTTTACAAAGGCCAGAATATCGGGCCACCTCAGATTCAGAAAGTCCTCCGTCTCAAAGGCTTCCTCTTCGAATACCTCTCCTTGCCTCCTTGTATGCTTCACATGATGAGAGAAAATGCGCCGAGGTCTCGTCCTCGGCCCAACATCGCTCGCACGTCGCGTCCTCCTTCACTCTCATCTTTGCCAGATGTCCTTGTAGGACGCAGTGTCCGGTCAGGACTCCCACTATGGCTCCCACCTCTCTTCGTGTTCTACGGAGCAGCCAGTCCCTACGGGATTTGCTGTAGCCTGTCACATACTCCTTCGCCTGTCTGGCGTTTCCTGTGTTGGTCCATTCCCTTTGTATCTCTTTCTGGGTCCACTCTGTTAGGGCCGACTTCATTTGCCCTCTTGTGAGCCCCAGGAAAGGTTCTGGCCCGACGCATTTCTGCTGGGATCCTCCCCTGATGAGTCCGTCCGCTTTCTCGTTTCCGGGGACTCCCATGTGGCCTGGGACCCATACGAGCTCTACCTCTCTTACGCCGGACGAGCTCTACCTCTCTTACGCCGGACAATTCCTAGGATGAGGTGAATGTTATATTGTTTTTCCTAAAAAATATCCTTTGTGTTAAAATTTTTTTAGGGTGCTGCTGTGGAAGATGGCCGGCTCAAAATTGGAGATCGTCTGTTGGCCGTCAACGACGAAGAAATGACAGGAAAAACACAGTCGGAAGCCGTGTCAATCTTAAGAATGATTCCCCCTGGGAGCAAAGTTAAAATTGTTGTGTCGCGACAAGAGGAGATTATTGACAACAGTCCCAATTTACCAAGGATAATTGTGAGTATTTGCGTGACTTTTTGTTTTATTCAGAGTTTTTAGTTGTTTGTAATGAAATGTTATGTACCCCAAACGAGGTAAATGCTTTTTCTGTAAAAAACACAATATACACCAGCAAAAAGTGATTCTGGCGGCGCAGACTAAGGACGCAAACCAATTTTTTTAATTGCGCATGTGTTATCCTTTTTTTCTACTTATGTAAACCTCTCTCACTCTCAGTTACTAATCTGTTCTGCATGTGTGCGGTTAGTAAGAGGGAGATAATTTAACATTACTAGTTGAAACGAGAGAGTGGCCCATGCGCAGTTAAAAAAAATGAGATCGGCCGAATAAATTTGAACAGCTTAATATTATGAGATAGTAATTTTATATATTCTTTCAATTTCAGTTTGATAAGTAAATAAACACTTAATTTGGCTTAGTTAAGAAATAATCAGAGTTTAAGGTTTGATTTATATTAAAAACTGCCAAATTATATGAAGTGTTTTTGAAAACATCTCTTATTTGAAAGAATGTATTAAAATTTACCTGTCAAAGCAAAAGAAAAATTATATGACTGACTTGACACTAAAATCTAGTCTCGTTTGGGGTACACTCATGTATTTGTCATTTTTGTATTTTGAAGGCATTTTTGCCAATTTGTGCATTTACCTTATTTTAGACGTTCACGATAGAAAAATTTCGGTACTCACATCAAATTATTTGAAGAATTTAATTCAATTTAGGGAATGCGAATATTTTGTTAAAATATTAGATTTTTGATACAAATAATAGATTTTGCTAAAAAGTAGAATTCACCTTGCTTAGGTACACTAATCAAGTAACACAATGCGGAGGCTTCATTTGCGGGATATTTCCAAATAATAATTAAAAATAGCTGTTAAAAATTTAAAACAATTGCACTTCACAAGAAATCGTATTTTTATTTTAGCTTACTTTACTAAACAAAAAATGAATAGGATTTGTTTACATAATCTTCTTTATAATATGAAGGGTTATTTTTGACGAGGCGGCGGAAATTAGGGTTTGCGCACTACCCGCTTTACTCTGCTACGTATTTTTAGTCAGTTAGTGTTGTCTGTTTTACGTATTAGTATGGAATTATGGGATGTATATATAGTGCAGAAGCGTCTAGCGAGCGGTTGCTGGATTTTGTATGGACCAATAAAAATGTAAGTGTGGTAGTTTAGGTTGGGTTTTCAGCCTCAACCCCGAAAAAGGACGGAAGAGCTCATTTAGCAGGGTTGGGATACATAATTTAAACTGTTTATCGACCTGTTTTATCCGACTTGACTTGACCTGACGTGTTCTTACTTAACTAAATCAGCTCTTCAAGGTAAAAACCAAGGCTATCCTAACCTGCGGACATTGACTGGTAACTCAACCTTACTTACGACACTTTCATGTTTCATTGATCGATACGGCTTTCGCTAGACGCTTGTGCGCTTTTGTCTAGTTAAATATATTTACATGCTATAATTTTATACTAATACGTAGAACTGGTAACATTGTCTGCCTCTAAGTGCGGTGGAGAGTCAAGGGGGGTAGTGTGCAAACCCTCTCTCCACTGCCTTGTTATTTTCGAAATACGAGGTTGAATCAAATATGAACCAAAATTTTCTATTTAGCCCGCTATAGGTAAAGAAAGTGGCTAAGTCGGTTCGGCGCCGCCGAGGAAATGAGCTCTTGGTAGCATTATGTTTGGGCACAGCCTTCGTAAACTAACGAGCCACAAACCAGAAGAAACGGCAACACAGCGTGGAGGCCAGTCATTTTCGTCCACGTGCGTCGCCCACCACGCTAGTTACTGGCCGTTTCCGCGCAGATAATGTTTTTTTTAACTTTTAGTATATTTCAAATCGCGTTACCAAATAAAACAACTGTTCTGGTTTTAGTGAGATGTGTGGTGAACTTAAAATTATATTACCTACTTAATAAAAGCTGTGTAAAAAAGACCTTTTGTACACCGGTAATAAGTGAGGTTAGATGTTTGTTTTTGTTTGGAATTTTTGGTCTGTTTTTTCTTTTTAAATTTTAAACATGCCGCGAAAGTGTTGGGCACCCGGTTGCAAAAGTAACGATGTATCTATAATTAATGAAGAGGGTCACAAAACAACCTTTAGCAAAGAAAATGACCTAAAAAATGCTTGGCTTCAGGCCATACACAGAGAAGATTATGTTGTGACTGCATCTTCAGTGGTTTGCTGGAAACATTTTGACATAAGTGACGTTGTTAGAACGGAGATAATTAGGGATAAAGAGGGAGTACAAAAGGAGGTGCCACTAACATTCCCTAAGTTAAACAATGGGGCAATACCTCGGCTATTTGAATCTCAACCCGAGTATATGTCAAACCCCAAACCTCAAGTAAGAGAAAATCCTGATGACAGGCGAAAAAAAATTGAAGAAAGGGAGGATATGGAAATGTATATAAATATATATTGCGTTTATAGACTTCGAAAAAGCTTTCGATAGCATTGAGCACTGGGCAGTAAAAGATCTTTAATTAATAGCCGAATAGATCACAGATATACAGACTTAATAGACAATATATATAGTGAAGCAACAACATTAATCAAAATCCACAGAGGAACCAAGCCAATCCGAAAAAAAGACGAGGTGTCAGCGTGACACAATATTCCCTAAATTATTTAACCAGGCCCTAGAAGATGTTTTTAAAAGCTTAGATTGGGAATAAATAGGCATCAAAGTTAACGGACAATTCTGAACCACCAAGATATGCTGATAATATCAATCAATCTAAAAGAAAATAGAACAAAAAGAGGAATATATATGACCTGGGACAAATTATTAAACTGAAAAAAGAAAAGCAAACAGCTGAAATCAAGAGACGAGTAAGATTGGCCTGGGCAGCATTCGGTAAATTAAGCAACATATTAAGAAATAAAAAATATCCTCAGTACCTCAAAACGGAAGTGTATAACCAATGCATCCTTCCTGTACTTACCCATGAATCCCAGACCTGGACACTTACAAAATCAAACATGGATAAGGCAAGAAAAGCCCAAAGATCAATGGAAAGACAAATGTTACATGTAAAGCTAACAGGTAGAAAAAAGAATGAATTGATAAGAAATAAAACAAAAGTAAGGGATGTCAGAGTAGAAGTAGCAAAATTAAAATGGAAATTTGCCGGTCATATTATCAGACAGAAAGACGATTGATGGAACAAATGTATTGTAAACTGGAGAACTTGGCCAAAGATGGATTGACGAAGGCTAAATAGAATAGATAGAAAAAAATAATATAAATATAATTATAAATTAACATGTTACCACTTAAACTAGATTCATAGTTCTGTAAAGTAAGCAGTCAGACATAAGAAACTATCCCACAAACATCCTGTTGTTCAAACTTGACAGTAATAACTTAGCAGTAAGAAAGGAACCATTTTTATTTCTTACTGCTCACTTCATACAGCTTACTTCACGGTACTATGAATCGAACTTTGGGGTTGTTCTCACAAATTGTTTAAAAGTAATTTCTCTTCTGTTTATTCTAGGTTTTGTTACATATTTTTTAACATGAATAATGGCCACTGATATTTATTTCCAAATGTTCTGTTTGTTTTAAAAATTAAATGTAACACGCCTAAACACAGTTTATTAGTTTTTACAAAAAAAAAATACAAAATGCCAAACTACAATCAAAACAAATAGCAGATGTTTATATCTCCCATGTATATATCGGCCCACCAGCCGGCCAATTTGCGATGTTGCCTTTTCTGGTTCGTGGCTCGTTAGTTTACGAAGGCTGCGGTTTGGGCAAGGGGTGCACACGTATGTTGCGTAACGCGTTATTATTAGATTTTTAACCAGGGAGGGCGTAAAACTGAACCGTCCAAAATTTGGAAAATCTGCACAGTTCGACGATGAAACACTTTTAAGGACCCAAGTCTACGACTGACACAAAAAAATCCCGTCTTTCCACAGGAAAACTTCTCATAACTATCGGCTAAAAAATTCAGAATCTGCTTCATGAAAACGGTCTGTCACACACAGCTGCATTGATTGAAGAAAAATTGCACGAAATTCATTGGGAAACACTTGATCACTAGCCTTGCAGTCTTAATTTGTCGCCATGTGACTCCCACATATTTAGGCCACTCAAAGAACAATTAGGAGGTCACCACTTCAAGGACGACGAAAATGTAGAAACGTTCTTGCGCAATTGGTTACTGACATGACCAGTTTCATTCCGATGAACGAATTAAAAAAGTTTTGATCCAGTCGGAAAAAAGTTAATAAAGGAGATTATGTAGAAAAAAAGGGACATTTTGCATGTGCCATTTTTCACTTATGCTATATTTGAGGTATGCGCAGTTACCTGGTTTAAACTTTATACCTTACTAAAGGATAATGTTTGACCTTACTTGTGTTCGAATAACGCAGGCTACTAGTTTCTTTATTTAGAGCTAGTGTTACCGCGCATATAACGTTATGACAAAATGTAATGTAAATTTAAAATATTTTTAATACCAGACAATTATTTCAAGAGCTACCAATGCGGGGTAATCCGCAGATTTAATTTTATTGAAAATTATTTTTTGTAAAAACTGGTATAGTTCTTTCGTCTCAAAAAGCCACCAAAAAACCCTACTAAAATTTGAAGTGTGAAACCTATTAAGGAATCCTAAACAAATAAAAGAGAATATGGGCCGGACTGGGAACTGTTTATAGTATACAGTCAAGTAAAATAAAATGTTTAATAAAAGTTGCTGCTTTAATACGTATAATAATCATTAATAGATAGGTACTATACATTTTATTTAAATGTAACATTAGGTACCGGATGAATTCTTATAACAGGTTATATACATGTTGTCTAGCTAAGTTGGAACCATATGGAAAACTTTTAATTTTAGGAAAAAAAGTTATTCTTTATAAAAAGTTCTGCATGCTCTTTGGATATTTTTTTTGTTTTGGGTTAAGGTTTGGTTCCTGTAAAACCGCAGACTTTAATGGTACCACCACTTCTTCTCCTCCTTGGTCCTCAAATAGTCTCCAAAAATTTGTTATAAATATATATCACTGATTAGGTCCTCACTTATAAAAATACTCTGCCAATCTATGGGCACCTAAGCTCACACTAAGTAGTGTAGTTATAGTGTACGTGTGAGCTAATATAACTAGAAACTGAAATATATTTTATTCAACTCCAGACTCAATTACCTTTCGTTTGATACCACACAAGCCATGTTTTGCCTTAAACTCTAATTTTTAAAATCTACCCCCACCCTTTTAAAAAAAACTAAAATGTATTTTGTTTCACTTCAGACTCATTTACCTTTTGTTTGATATCATACACGCCATATTTTCACTTAAACTCTAATTTTTGACATCTACCCCCACCCTTTTTTTTTAATAACTTAAAATTCATTTTGTTTAACTCCAGACTTAATTACCTTTCGTTTGATATCACACACGCCATATTTTCACATAAACTCTCATTTTTGAAATCTACCCCCACCCTTTTATGTGACTTGCGTTCGGTGGATTTCGTTCATTTTTTAATGGGACCACCACGGTCCAAGACTCAGCCTAGGTACCAAATTTCATTTAAATCGGACAAGCGGTTTTTGAGTTATGCGGGTTGGTCGTTACAGACAGACAGACAGACAGACAGACAGCAAGACAAAAAAGTTTCAAAATCATCTGAAACGCAAAGATATATAAGAATTTTTGAAATCGGAGCAACTTTTTTTTTCACCATATCTCACACCATAGCTCACACTACTATAGTATAGTAGTAGTGTGAGCTAAAAAAACTAAAATGTACAGGTTTATAATTGAATCGGTTATTTCAAAAACGACATGAGTCCACTTTTTTCAGAAACTGAGTTTTTCAGTGGAATCGACTTCCTTTAAGGTAAATGCACCGTTCTGAGCAAAAACGACAACAGTCCGCACTTAATCTATTGATATATGCAATAACTGAATTTTTAGGTCTGTGTAAAAATAACACTAGTCCAGGTTTCCAGGTAGTTTTTCCCCCTCCTGTAAAATTAGAGAAATGTGACTCGTGTTGGTTTTGAAATGACCGATTCGATTGTTATTATTCACAATAATAATGAAAATGTCACAATAATAATAATATGAATTCAAATCTTTAATATAAACACTAACCGCTAACAATTTTAAAATGAGTTTGACCCTGTATTAAAGAATGCAGGTGGTACCTTTTGAAAGCCTGTGTTATATTTCGAGAAGGGATTAGGTACTATAGAATGGAATAAGGTACGTTCGAAACTTTAACTTTAAAGAATAAAGTATACCTAGCCATGCTTAAAACACCGAAATTCTTCCCAAAATTTGAAAATAAATTTTCAATTCAATTCAACTCCTGGAAATCCCGAAATTGTTATTATGATTAGGGTGGCGCGTGCCAGTTTTTTGTTATATTTTTTTTGTGGCTTTTTGTAACGACAGAACTATAGATATGTGTTGTTTGGCAACAGTGTTCACCAACTAACCAGAAATCATCAATATTCTGTGAAGAGTATAAAATAAAAGAAGGAGAAGTACACAGACCTAATCCTATATTTTCCTGGCGGTTTCTCACCGGTATTGGAAAACACAGAACACAAAACAGGTTTTTGACAGTTAAATAAAGGATAACAAAAATAACGCAAATAAAGATTCTGTGAAAAAGGTAAAAATTGGACTTCTAAATATCACGTGACATCTGTCGTTTAATGTCACATTAATAAAGGATAAGTTAGTTAATGGAGTGCCTGCAAAAGGTCCCTAATAAGATGTACTCGGACTTTTATTTACTATACCAATTATATTTTAAAAAGAAAATTTCGGTTCATATTTAATTTACCCTCGTAAATATTTGGCTTAGATTTTTGATTGAAATAACTTTGATTAAAAACCCCAATGTCAAAGCGTGAATCAATACAAATTACATCATTGTTCAAGGACTGATTTTTCTCAGGGTATCGAAGAGACCGAGTCCCGAGAAGAACCAGCAAGAACTCCCTCCGCCGACACACCCCCTAACATACCACCCTTGCCCCTGAACATCCTTCGGTCTCCTAATTCAGGCACTGCTCAAAATATCCTCTTGCGTTCTCCCGAACGGGGGCAAGAAACAAGGAGACCTCCAGAGTTGAGGGGCTACGACAAAAATGGAGGTCCTGAACATTATCGAGGTCTTCCCGAATTGCATAGGGGTCCAGTGTCAAATTCCAGTGTTGCCAAAATTATCTCGCAGTTTCAAGATGCTGTTACGACTGCAAATGCCAACATGAGCGATGTAATTTGTTTAATACCTCTGTCACTTGTGTTGAAAGTTTGGTTGGCAGCTTTATTATTAGGACCTCCATTACAATTTAGATTTTTGTACAAAAATTTTAACCTGGTTTTTAATGCGTTTGGTGCGAAAGGGCTTTCGCAGTTTTAATACGCCAGGCAGTAATAGTGTCAGGCAGTATTTTGACTGGTTTTAATTGTAGGCTGACCGTTTAAAGTCAAATTTAATAAGTCGTTTTTTTTATCTTTACTACACTATTACTGCCTGACCTTACTTAATATAGTTGACCATCCTATCCTTTTACTTATATTTCATGACTTTATCTTGAATAATAAGAAAGATATAATAAGTTGTGCAAAAATGCTCACCCTGTGTCTAGATAACAGTATAATTTTAAAATAAAATAAATTGATTATTTTCTATTTCCAGCGGTTTCCGTATCCAATCCAATATCTTGATAATTTTATACTGGACACACTTATCATCATAATTTTAAAGTTGTCAACCAAATTGTAGCTTAGATTGGGGTTGTAGCTTACTAACATCACGATAGCTTATTGTAGTTTCAACACCTGTATTAATTCTCTAATTTTAGCTTTGGTGAATTGTCTTTTTGTTTCTTAGTGCTTGCTTCATACACATTTTTGATTTTAGTTTAAAAAACAGTGGATTCCCGTTTTGTAACTTTCTTTCCAGCTTAATTAGAATTCACATCGAAATAAATAAACTTTATACATCAACCGTTTCTTTTTTTAATATATTTAGCGACTTAGGACTAACATTATACAGCTCACATAGAGAGTGTCTCATTAAGGAATATTCTTATGTGCTAACCAAATCTGTTCTTATTTTTTATGATACTTATTAAAAAACATGCCAAAAAATGCAAATCTTTGTGACTTTTTGTTAAAATTTGTGTTTTTTGGCAAGTGAAAATTTTTAAGAACTTAAATTTAAACAAAAATTTTACATAAGGGTCAATCTAACCAAATATTTTTTGCGTTCCTTCGTAAAGAGTTCCTTAATTTAATCGTCGTATGACGAAATAAAGAAGCATTTACGCTAAGGAACGCGAAAAACTGGTCGGTGAGATGGGCCCTAACCCATCAATATTTCTACTCAAAACTGTAAAGTGATACCTTAAGATCTGTGTTAGTTTTGAAGCACCTAAGCAGTAACAGTGCGGACGAGTAGTACTTTATTTATCGATGTGATTTCTTTTTATTAAAGACGAATATTCCATACTAATTTTAAAAATAGTTTTTTTTTCTTTGTCTATAATAAAAATATCATTGTTTATCAATAGAACAAGGCAACTTGATAAACTAGTATCCCATTTTAGCCTGTAGAAAAGCTGGATAACTGCATGGTATTTCCATGGAAACACAAAGAAATTCTTACCTTTAACATTCCTGTTCACGATACTGAGAAGGCAGGCCTTGGAATCAGTGTCAAGGGCAAAACAAGTGAATCTGGGGACCTGGGCATTTTTATCAAGAGTGTCATCAATGGCGGAGCTGCATCTAGGGATAAGAGGTTGAGGACCAATGACCAGTTGCTCAATGTAAATGGTAAGTGACAGTTAAGGTTGTATTTTTGTCTTTATTTTTATCTTTATTTATATTTAAATATTATACATTGTCAACTTTAAACACTTTAACATTCTATTTTAACGAAATTAGTAAAGTCATGTAGATTGTGAGCCAAATTCGATATTTTTTGGGGGTTTAGGTATTTCTAGCTCAAATACTGTGCTCGATAATTCAAACGTCTTCAAATATCAAAACCGCTTCTTTGTTGGCCTGCTTCTTGTAGTGTTTCAGCTAGAGGTGATTGACAAAAGTCTTCATTTATGGAGGAGGTCTATAACTTTGTTATTTATAAAAATTTAGTATAGTGTAAATTGCTTTTTTATAGATTTTTACCTGCCTAGCCCGCGCAGCAATAGCTATAAGAAGAAAAGTATTCTTTTATCATTTTCTTATAGTTTTATTTATTTCTGTGTATTCTATCGATGTTCTTTTTCCTTCTATCTCAAGGTTCCGCCTTTTTTCCATCAGTTTCTTTATTTCTGGTATACAATTTTCTGTCTTTTTATCTTTTTTTGCAATATATTTTCTTACTTGGGTCATAGCTCTTGTCAGCGTATCATTTATTTCATCTATATTTTCGTTTTCGCATTTTAAGTTTTGCGTTAGCTGTTCCTTTAGCCTTTCTTTGTATATAGCTCTATTTTGTGTAAGTTTATTCATCTCAAGTTGTTCATTGTTATTATTAATTTTTCTTTTCATTTTGAAATTGCTATCAATGCAGATTTTTCTTCTAACCATCCTGTGATCACTGCCTGTTGTAAAGCTGTTTAAGACATTTCTAACGATGCTTTTCTCAGTAGTCAGTATGTAACCAATTTCGTTTTTCGTTATTTCATTAGGGCTGAGCCATGTCCACTTTCGTTGCGGTTTCTTTCTATAGCACAATTTCATTGCATTAAGGTGTTTTTCCTCTAGATAATTCATTAAGGTTGTGCCCCTATCATTCCTGTCGCTGTATCCAAAATCGCCTATTTTAGTTTCTTCTATATTCATTTTCTTACCTAATTTGGCATTAAAAACTCCCATTACTATTGTAAGATGACTTTTGTGTTCTTTCATAGCTCTAGCGATGTCTTCATAGAATGCTTCGATGTGCTCTTTATCGTAGGTAGAATTGTGGGCGTATACTTAAGTAAGATAGGCAACGCGACCTGAGATTCCTTTAATAGTTTGGACGTGTTTACTTATGGCTTTATTTAACATGAATCCTAGTGCGAAGTTGCTGTTCCCTTCGTTGCCTTTATGGTATAGAAGTTCAGTTTTATCCGGTTTCCGGATTTTCGACGGGCTTCTGATAATCCTACAATGTCCCATTTTATTCTTGACAGCTCTTTCTCCAGTTCATTAAGTTTTTCGTCGGTATTCATTGACCTAATATTATAATGTTCCTATTGTTAGTTTGACTAGTTTTTGTTTGATCCTTGTCATAAGCGAACTTTTGACTACCCCAGATTCCGTGAGGCAGACCATAAAAGTGTGGGATTCGGAAAGTTTCCTTCCCACCTGGGGACCATTTCCTTTCGTTTTTAATTCGCCATGATTTGTCCATTGGGGGTAGTAGAGTCCCTGTATGTTGACATATTTGAATATATTATATTAATATATCCAAATATGTCAACATACAGGGACTCTAGGGGGTAGTGGCATTAAAACACCACGCTTGCCGGGCGTGTTGGTGAGTTTATATTCAGCCGCCTATTCTGACACAGACACTGTTTATAGCCGCTCATTCTGAGTAAGACGCTGCTGTGTTTGGTCTTTTATATTTTTCCCAAAAAGAAGGGTTGCCACCTACGCTATGTTAGCCGTTTAGTTAAGTAAAATACAGAAATATAAAAAACTACGAAAAACTTAAAAAAATTAAATATTATGTGCCATATGTTTTTTGTAATATCTTAAAAACAGATGAAATTCAGTAAAAACTATAAAAAAACAATTTACACCAAAATGAAATTTTTATAAATAAAAAAGTTGTAGGACCCCTTTCAAAATGCAGACTCTCTTAAAAAACCCTGTAGGTTAAAAACGCCTTGCTATATCAAGATGGGATTTTTGCCTTTAATCATTTATTGAAAATCTCTCATCTTTTCTAGAAATACCTAAAGCCTGCCAAAAACATCGAATTTGGGACACCCTGTACATGGTTGAAATAGTATGCAGAGTGCCGGGGGTTTACAAAGCATCGTATTCTATGCATTTAACATTTGTCCACAAAACTCCAGTTTTGTTAAATTATTATTTTAGGAATTTCCTTGCTTCAACAATCAAACAGCGACGCAATGGAAACTTTAAGGAAAGCGATGCTTCACACCGAAGGTCCCGTTCCGGGCAACATCACTCTGACTATAGCAAGAAGGGCTTCCTCTCCAGGATCACACAGAAACAACAGGTTATTATTTTTAACTCTATTTATGTACGTCACATGGATTATATCATTAGGGACATTTTGGGTGATGTATTTTACACTTTCTAACCGGTATTGTTTTTACCGAATCTGCGCATTTGTCAGATTTTTATTGTTATTTATAATAACGACGTCCGGTACTTACGGAGACCGTCCTGTATTGTTACCGTTATTTTTTAAGGGCAGGTATTGTTTTTTTTCTGAAATAAAGTCAAATTTTTTACTTAAATTCGGAAGATTAGTAAAGCCATAAATCTAATAAAGAAAAATAAACAAAAACTTGTGGTTTTTATGTGAAACTGTATACAGTGAAACCTCCCATAAGCGGACACTCACGGTTCCGTCGATTTTGTCCGCTTATTGGAGGTGTCCGCTTAAGAGAGGTAACTGCGAAATTTTGATATATATTAACAATTTCCGCTGCCTGAGATTTTCGGACATTAAAATTTTCGGCGATCTTTCGTGTTGGTAGATGTTCCTTCCATGAAACGTTAACAATTTCCATTTTTCACATAGAATAAGAAGTTTTTTACTAGGCGCCATTTCAAAGAGATCTATTATTACCCAACTGGACAATAAACACCGCAGTCCCGCTGAATCAAATAATGTTGTAAATATGACAGATGTATTTCGTCTCCGCATTAAAACGGAAAGAGGTAATTCCCCGGCTGCAGAGTGCCTTGTTGCCAACATACTACATAATATTTATGCCCATGTTGTGCAGCGCTCCGTCCCGTTTTCAGAGGTTCGCAACCGGTTAAGGGAGGTTTCAGAATTTTTTTATCAAAAAAAATTGTCCGCGTCCGGTTATTATAGTGTCCAGTTATAGGAGAGAATTTTACATGTAAGGACATAGGCAAAAGCTTGGTTGCAACAAATTTGTCCGCCTAAAGGGAGTGTCCGCTTAAAACAGGTGTCCGCAAGGAGAAGTTACACTGTATATGGTAATTTAGGTTATCTTTATAGACAATAACGGTAACAACTATCAAATTTGCTGTTATTTTAACTGACACAAAAATACCCTATTATATGATTTTTTATGCACAGGGTTTCCCCGTATATTTTTACACCATATCTATAACGTTTATTTGAATAGATATCAAAATATGATAAATACAATAGTTTCATTAGTTTTTACGAAGTTTATGAATCTTTGGGTCAGAATGTCAAAATTTGACAGGTTGAGAGTTTTTTGAAATGAAACACCCTGTATATTATTTTATATTTCTATAGATCTTTTCTTCCATACCAATACCAGTAATTGTGACACTTTGACCCAAAGGAAATAACAAAGGGTAGTTTACTTTATTTCTTTATCTTCTAGGTCTTCAAATGAAAGTTTGCTCAATTCTTCAGTGGGCTCCCAAGATATGCTCAACTCGGAAGACGGACTTAATGTTCCTTCAACCGAAAATTCAAATGGGTATGTATAGTTATTAGAATTTTATGGTCTATTTTGTCACTTTATGAGATCCTGATTTGATTTAGATGCTTAGAACCCTTAGGCCAGTCATTATTTACATTTGAGATTGCAACCCTGTCCTCCTTTTAGGACAATTGATCGTCAACGTATCCTAACCTGGGAGTCTCTGGACAGGCTACGGTCCGTTTGTGAGTCATCATTTAAAGGTTGGCGTAACACCAATTTTGACCTCCCAAAAAGAGGAAAGTAAAATTTAAAAAATAACGAAAAAAATTACTTTTGGAAAACAATTTGTCTCAACAGAAATGCTTTCCAAAAATGTGTCTTAGTATATACAAATATTAGCATGGATAACATTACTATATCTACTGCAGACATGTCTACTTTTTTAGCACTTACAACAAGTATACGAAGTTATTTGGTACCGAAAGCTAGAGAAAGAATGTTTTTAGGCCTTGGCATTTACCGTGATCTCTTGAAATCCTTTGTAACCCGTGCTGATGCTTGAAGCAGTATTGCTATTCGCGGTGCCGAGCGATTTCTGTTTACGCTCTTAAGTTTTCGCGCAAACATCCGGTACCATTATATTAAAATTGCTTAATTTGATTGCAGTTCAACAAACACGGTGATTTATAATCCCCTCCAAAATGGCTCAATCAATCCCGGTGATAACAGTCTTCAAAATAGACAATTAAGTCCCATGTACACGTGGAATCCCGTTCTAGAAAGACTTACAGGAAACAGTAGTATCCACAACAATAACAAACATCAGCAGTTGAGAAATGAGAGTTATTACAAGGTTAGTGATGTAGATTTGAAAAACATTCAAAATATATGTTATAGACTGGTATTCACATAAATAGGCTTAAAAACGTTACGTTTTGAAAACTCTAAGCGAAACGCACAGCACCCTTCTCGCATGGCATTTGCGCTGACCGATCGAATTTGGTATTCAAGTTGGTAAAGGCGCCCTTGAGATGGAACTCGCTAAGCATCCTTCAAATTCTCGCTTTTTGTTCATTTTTTTTTGACATTTGTGGCATACATTAGAGATTTTTTTTACCCCAGTTAGTTATTTTTGTTATTTATTGACAACACCATCGAAAATCTAGAGAAGGTGATGGTTAGAAAATGGTTTTAATGAGAAATGTTGGGCTAGCGGTGTATTAACATGATTGTAATGACCCCAAAACTCCTAGGGTATAATAATAAAGGTGACATAGACGTAAACCATAAATTTTCATCATATTCTAACAAATATTATAAAGTTTTAAAAAAAGATTTAGTTAAAAATCTTCAATAATTTTTTAAATTTTAATTTTTTTAAGTTTTGGCATGACCACCACCATTTCATTGTTCCAACTGAATACACTCGCTTATACTAGGGTGTTTCCAATAAGGCTCAAATGCTCAGTTACCTACTCTACAGGGTACCTTTACATTTAGAAGTGTAGAAAACTTGCCCATAAACAATTTTTAATTATTCATTTTTCTGTACCACTTAAATAGATTTCAGAGGGGATACAGTAAATGTTTATTCGCAAACTCCTTAAAATCCTTCATTTTTACCTTGAAGAATAAGAAAGGTAGCTATTTTGACCTAATTGTACTTAAAGTATAGGCTGAAGGCCTCCTTTAACAACTATAAATACAAAATTGGCCAAAAAAATTAATAACTGTGTGCATAATACTTTTTAATGGGTTTGAATTTTTTAAAAACGCCAAGCGATTTCCAAAAACAGCTGCCAATTGGTAGGTGGTTTTAAACACGGTTACCGTTTTAAAAAAATGCTTAGCGCAATCGTACGTGAATACGTAATTTTTGCTCTTTTGGTCAGGGCTTAGCGAATTTGACGTCATAAAACGGTGAGCGTGTTAAAAACGCTATGCGTTTTTCATTACGAGGATTCCTGTCCAGGGCTATCAAAACGGACGGGCCACGATCTACAACTTTCTTGACGTCACAGCGAAGGCTGAATTTCTTTTTGATGGTCACATCACGCCACAGCTCATTGTGTTTAAAATGTTAAAGTTGGAATGACGGTTGATGAATATTTGATTTTTTTAAAAATAAAGGCTGTTTTGAGATTGTTTTTACTATATTCTTGTAAAACAATTTTTTTGAAATGTATAGTAATCCTTAATTTTCGAGAGCCGTTTAATTAGTTCACAGAAAAATTAAATTTAAAGCAGAAGTGAATATGTTCTGCGTGGAAAATAATCGGCTCACCAACACCTATTTGTTTATATTCGGCAACTTTTAGATATGTGTTTACAAAAATTACAACCTCAAAAAATTATTTTTTTGTAGTGTAATTTTATTTCAAAAAGACAAACAATGACAAAGTCATATCCATGTCAAATATAACAGTTGGCGTGTGGTGCATGGCGGGCAATTTGAATTCAAAATAAGGAATGCTTCGGCCGATCTTGAAGATTTTAACCTTTTAACCATCTTTCATCCTTACAAAAGTTTGGTGGAATATCGGTATAGTGTGTAGGAATATTTCACTAAAATTTCGCGACAATCTGTAGTGCCATTTTGAAAATATCACAAATAAACCTCTCTCCGCCCATAAGACCTAATGTAAAATTCAGCCCCCTCAACAACAGCTGATTTTTTCAGGGTCGTGGCCTGTAATTTTTTGTTGGTCTTGGTTATGTTTTTAAGTGAGGGCGGAGCTATCAAAAGAGGCCGGAATCCTTTAATTCGATGACGTAGCCTTCAACCGGATTCTTGTCTAGACTCTTAAAACAATTCATGAACTTTTTTTGGCGCTCTGTGCATTATATATTTTTAATTTGTTTTTAATTTTTGTTTAAAACAAAATTTCCTAACAATTATCGCAACATTTGTCAAAATGTATCAGCTAGTCCAGACCATTGTAAACAAAAAAAAGATACGATATCACTAGCAAAAATATTGGCAGTTTTGCATTGTTTACTTTGGTTTTTCTATTTTTTACGTTTTTTTTGAATATTTTATACTTTTAGCTACTTTATAGCTACCAAAGTTGCGTTAAAATAGAACACACGCCATGTTAAGTAAAAATCATTAATTTTAGAGCAAGAATAGGCCTGCAATTTTGCAACCAAGAAAAAAACTTCTTAGGGTTCATATTTTATTTCAATTATTTCTATTTTAATGTTTCTTTAAGGATTTTGTGTTAAAATTCCGTCTGAAAATAGTAGGTCTAAATAAATCTCCCTTTATAGCCCTGAGAAATTATTATCCCAAACAATCCAACCACTAAATAATCTATACCCATACTCGAGATAACAGCTAATTTTTCGAGGATCGTGGCCTGTATTTTTGTGTTGGCCTTGATAATTGTTGACCATGATTTAAAAGAACCCAAAAAGAGTTCCAGCCTTAATTATTTCCGGCATAGTACTTATCTTCCGTGAGCCTGCAATATCTCCTAACTAACATTTTCTTTGTCATTATCTCCTCTCTAATAAACCAAACTGCAGGAAAAAACATTGAACAAAATTTGGAGGACTCTTTAAGCCTTTTTTTATAAAGATAAACACAATTTTATTTTTTCTCCTCTAAAATTAAGTCATATGCAGTTAGGAGATATCGCAGGCGCACCTACGTTGTGGTTCTAGTTGTAATAAGGTATGCTAAAGTGGGACATGACGGAAACACACTAATACAAATTTATCTACATTTAGGCAACCCACGATACGTGGAGCAGCAGCATGTTAGGCAACAATTCGTTTGGCAGCAATAACGCAACCTCGACGACGGTTAACGTCGGCAACAGCGAACCCATCTTAATCGAAGATGAATATGGTTCTCGACTGGTGCCCTTACAAAAACCTCTGTAAGTAGGTGACGCTGTCAGGTTAAATGTCTTAAGTCACAACGCCATTGTTTCAAATACAACGGGTTTTATCCAGGCTTGAAACTAACTTGCCAAATCATTAAACAAAGCACTTTGAAACATGTCACACACCGTCTATGTCGAGTAACTTTAAGCCTAGACGTGCGATGGTACATAAATTGCCCGCAATTCATTCTTAATTTTTATTGTTTTAGGTTAAAGCCTCCCATTATACTGGAAAGCCGAAGCGATAAAAAAACTGACATTAATTCGTTAAACTTCAATAATCAACCGAGTGCAGATAGAATGCCCAATAACAATATTAATAGTAATAATAACGAAAGAAATGACAGCAGTAAAAGTGTGGTTACCATTAGGAATGCAAGCAGTACAGATCGAAACCTAAGCTCCGATAAAAGTAATAACAATTTTGACAAATCCAGTGATAGGAACACTGACAGGTAAAAACCATTAGAAGTAATGTTTTGGTAATTTGACACATCAAACCATAATTATAGAGAATGTTTTTCACTAACTTGCACAGTGAATTAACGAAAGAGTTATCTAGGATGAGGAAAAATCTACCTAAAAACTTAATCAACCATGTTGTTTAAAATAATTTCTTATTTTTCCAGTCTGTAGTAAATTTTATATAGACATATTTCTCTCTGAAAGTATGCTCTGTTTCCTAAGACTAAAAACAACTACGCAACTATCGATATTATAGGATAAATCAAAAAATAAAAAGATTTCAGTGGATACGTAAAAATCTTTAAAAAAAGCGCATATGCAGTACATGAATAAGCCTCTTGTGAATTGGAACAGTTTTGAAGGCTGACATCTAAAACTTTGATTAAACTGAGTGATTGTTGATGTGATTTTGGCATTCTGCCATAAAATATCCGACAGACAAAATATAAAAAAATGTCAGCCTTCAACACTCACCGCGCTTAAACAAAGTAAAGGTTTCTCAAAAGGACCTAAAAAAAAACCACTCCATGATTGTCTGAAATCACTAGAATGTACCGCACACATCGCCGCTGCTTTTCTAAAAAAATTGACATTTAATTAAATTTATTGGTGGAAGTTAATATTGTTTAATTATAAATGTAATACGTAGCTTAAACACGTACTATAGCGTATCTAAGATTTCTTCTTCTAAACAAAAATACAATCATTATTTGTTTTTTGGTTCTTTTACAATAAGAAGATCAATGAGAATATCTAGAATAGATCACATAAGAAATGAGATCATAAAAGAAAGAATGTGAATCGAGGGAAGCATAACAGATGACATCACTAAAAGGCAACTGATATGGTACGGCCATGTACAACGGATGAACGACGAAATATTACCAAAGCAGGTCCTAGAATGGCAACCAATAGGGCGCAGAAAAAGAGGGCGTCCTAAACTAGAATGGCAACAGTCAATCCAAAGATCAATGAGTCAAAAGAATCTGACAGAGGATGATTGTCAGGATCGAAGGAGGTGGAGAATAGGCGTCGGACAACGTAGAAAAACGTTCTAAACCCACATAGTAGTAGTAGTGGTTCTTTTACTTGCAATAAGTAAGCCATACCACTATAAAATTTTTAAAAAACCTTCTCTGAGTATCACTTAGGTTTTGACTAAAATTTTATTTACTTATTTATATGTCAGTTTCTTTTTGAAAATAAAACAAAAATACCGGGTGAAGCAGCGGCGATTTTTAAAACTAGTGTGCTACACTCTAATGACGTCGAGCATTCATTTCCTAGTGTTAGTTTTTTAGGTCCTTTCAAAAAACCTATAGTTTTTTAAGGACGGTGTGGACAGTGTTGCAATTCAAAGAAGGATCAGGCTAGTTAATTTGAGGGGACTGTAGTACTACTTGAACCTGTTATGTTGTTGTTTTTCAGATCTAGCGAAATGTCATCGCAAACGACAGTCCAAACAATAGACGCGACGTATGCAAGTCAATTGTCCCTAGAAACTGCCCAGGGCTTCTCCAGGGACGCCCTTGGAAGACAAAGTATGTCTGAAAAGAGACACGCGACGTTGGATGCCAAAAATACCGACACGTATCAGAAAAGGCAAAAGATGAGGGAAGAAAGAAGAGGTAAAGAGGGTAAGATTCTTTTATTTTTGTTAAAAAGTATGTTTTGGTCTTATTTTGTGTTTGTTGTAACTGACGTCACATTTTTATATAGTCGCAGTACACCCGCTACTATTATTAAAATAAAAGAAGTTCTTAAAGTCTTGTTATCATCTTATGTTTGGTCATTTTTTCAAAGTAAGCGGTTTAATATTTCGACAAGTTTGGACACCTATTATTATTTTTGATTATAAACCATCAGTAAGTTAGCGTTAACAATATTTTTATATGATCTAAAAGAATAATTATATCAAAAAATTACTTATAAATAATAATAAAGGGTATTTATTTAAATAGAAATGTGTTTATGCAGGTGAAATAAAATTCAAAAGTAATTTGTCACTTGCTTCCAGATCTTTCAGTTTCCTTGTTATTTGTTAACAGATTTGTTGTTTAGACATCTATTACCAAACTAACGTACAGCTTTGTTTCTTAAATTCAACTTTTTAAGGTATTTTCGGTATTTTCTTCGTTTTTTTATTTCTGTGACACAAAAGTAAAGCTATGTATTGTGTATTAAAGTTATAGAGAAGCGTGACATTAACACAGACCTAGGCTTGCGCACATTGTCTTCCTATATAAACACACATAGGGGTTTCTAGAGGCTCTCGATACATTTTAACAGTTGTTTTACACTAAAGCAAAGGCGATCTCTCTTTGACAGTTGTTTGGAAATTTTCTTTTACATGAAATATAATTCGAACCTACAGGTCGGTATTACTTATCTATTGTCAAAATTTGAAGTTGTCACTTTGCCGCAACATCTATAGTTAAACAAAATATAAGTTTTTTTTTATTATGTTCCAACTAAATACCTGAAATAATTTGAAAATTGAAAACAATCTTAAAGTATAATATTAAACAATGCACAGAACCCCGAAAACAGTTAACGTACGTGTCCCGTCTATTTATGTGGTTAGTAATCTGTTTTGTTGATATTGTTACGGGTTCGCAACGACAAATTAAAACTCGCAAATGTCAAAAACAATACGTCAATTTATTTCGACAAATTATGTACAACAACACAACACGCACTTAAACTTACTAATAACTTGCTAATAATTCACTACTTTAATCCGCCTATTAACTTCGCGTTTACATCTAGCGATCACTATTGTTGGTTATCTTTGACTGACTCCATACGCGGCGTCCGGCCCTATATATAGGTTCTGCCTACTATTCGAGAACCATCCATCCTTCTTCGATTCACGAGCATTCTCGTCTCTTCCAGAAGGTACGCGGCCGTGCATGAGTTTGTCGTAGATAACGCAACTAAAACCTTGACTAAGAATACAACCTTAAGATAAATCAACCTAATACTACACTAAACCTAAATAAATTCTAACTATAAAATTTAATTAACTTAAATTTGTAACACTATCCTCCTGAACAAGTTTCCCAACTTGTTTTTATTTTTGTAAATAATTATATTCTCTAATTTTCACTTAAAATTAGAGAAGCTATCTCTCTTAGTTTTTAAATATTTTTGGATTACATTTTCTACGCTTACAAGCGTTTGTAGAATATTATTTTTATTTACTTTACGCTATATCTTTCCATATTTTAAATTTAAACTTCGCGCGCTTCTTCCAGCAATGAAGGATTTGAGATAAGCGGCTAAATTCGGCCTAGCAGACGAAAACGCCGATTGTCTGCGCGAACACCCAACCACGCGCTACGTGCAAGGAAAGTCACCGCACCGCTATCATTTTTATATTAAAATTGTGGAAACTATTAATTTTACGCTTTAGTTTATTAGATATTAGTGTTTGGAACATTATGAACTATAGAACAATGGAGAGTCCGGTACTTCGCGTATAATCGGGCTGGCCAGCCAAGTAGCTACAAAAGATATCTAATGGTAAGTCGTTTCTTGATAATTTTTCATTGCTGCGCTCTTTTTAGTATTTAAGTTTTTAGGCCCTTTTTTCCCTGTTGGAGCCCTGTGGAAAGATACAGTCTCTCTTAACTCCCCCACGTTTTTCTCGAGCTATCTCGAGTGGTCCTTCGGTATATTTTATTTTCTACAGAAGGCCTAACCTCATCACCTCCTCTTCAGGTTTGATCGTCTCGATCAACATTTCCCAGGTATGATTTTAGTCTGTCTAGATGAACAACTTTCATCTTGGACTTCGGGCTTCTCTGTATTCGGTAACTACATCTTTAATTCTCTTAACAACTTTATAAGGTCCTTCCCATGGTGGTGTCAACTTAGGTGATCTTCCTTTCTTGCGTTGAGGATTGTAAAGCCAGACTTGATCATTCTCTTTGAACCCTGAAGAGTTTGCTTTCAGGTCATATCTCGCTTTCATGCGGTCACTGGCTATTTCTATTCGCTCTCTAACCACCTCATGGATATGGTACAGCTTTTGCCTTAAACGTTTGACATAATCATTAACCTCTAAGTGTTCTTCTTCAGGTGAACCAAACATGATATCACATGGTAAACGCAGTTCTCTACCAAACAGGATACTAGATGGAGTAGCTCCTGTCGTATTGTGTATGGCGGTTCTATAGGCCATCAAAAACAATGGAATATATTGGTCCCAATCTGTTTGGTGCTCATCAACAACTTTGCAAAGATGTTCTTCTATTGTTTTATTAAATCTTTCAACCATACCATCTGACTGCGGATGTAAAGCAGTAGTTCGTGTTTTATGTATTCCTAAAAGGTCACAGAGATTCTGGAAAAGCTTTGATTCAAAGTCCCTCCCTTGATCTGAATGTAGTTCCAAAGGAATGCCAAATCTGCTGAAAACCTCATTTACCAGAACTTCTGCAACTGTAGTGGTCAGGCAAAGCAAAAACTTCTGGCCATTTACTAAAGTAATCCATGACAACAAGGATGTATTTGTTGCCCTTTTTAGTTTCTGGAAATGGTCCGGCCACATCAATAGCAATGCGTTCAAATGGCAGGCCTAGGTTATATTGTTTCATTTGACCTCTGGACCTTGTTTTGGGGCCTTAGCTGGCTGCGCAAGTCGAACATCGGCGGCACCAGTTTTTTACATCTTGAAAGTAATTGACCCAATAAAATCGGTTTCGAATTTTGGCCATAGTTTTATTTATGCCTAGGTGCGCGCCTGATTTTCCACCATGGCATTCGGCAATTACATTGTCTACCATGCTCCTAGGAACTACTACTTGATTAATCGCATTGGTTTGCGATATCTTGCCATAATGGTCGTGGCTTGTTCTCTTCTTTTAATCGCAAAATAGATCCTACATCTTTGTCGTCAAGTTGTGTGGTTCTAATTGAAGCCGACATCCATTCTTCATCTGGTTCTAATTTTATCTGACACACGTAGGTAATTCCTTCTTTCTGGTCAATTCTCCTGCAATGTTTACCATCTTCAGGGCAAGGTCTTCTCGACAATGCATCTGCATTATTATGCACCCTTCCCGCTCGGTGCTTAATTTGATAATGGTATTGTTGTAGCTTTTCTATCCATCTCGCGACTTGCCCCTCAGGTTGTTTCATTTTCATGAGTCACTGTAACGCAGCATGATCCGTTCTAATCAGAAACTCTTGTCCGTAGAGGTATTTGTGAAAGTGATCTACGGATTTAATAATGG
Organism: Aspidapion aeneum; assembly: GCA_963576565.1. Taxonomy (NCBI): domain Eukaryota; kingdom Metazoa; phylum Arthropoda; class Insecta; order Coleoptera; family Brentidae; genus Aspidapion; species Aspidapion aeneum. The sequence continues at coordinate 77,614,065 of OY755042.1, forward strand.
CTAGGAGCTCCTTTCTGGTAACACAATAATTTTTCTCCGGTTTGGATAGCTTCTTGCTGAAAAATTCGATGACCCGTTATTCTCCATCTTGTACTTGGGAGAGTACTGCTCTTATGCCATCTAATATGAATTTACCTTTTGGAATAGGACATGCGAGAATCGGACTAGAACATAATGCTGCTTTTAGTCTTCTAAATGCTTGGTCACATTCAGTATTCCATCTGTAAGAAGCTTTATCTTCTGTAAGTCTATGTAATAGAGACGCTATTTTAGCGAATCCTTCTACAAATCGTCTGTAGTATGTACACAGACCCAAAAAGCTTCTCAATTCATGTTTGTTACGAGGTTGAGGCCATTCTTTTATTGCTTGTAACTTCTTTTCGTCAGTATGGATGCCTTCTCGGGAAACGACGTGACCCAGGAACTCAACTTTTTCTTGGAATAGAAAACATTTCTTTGAGTTTAATTTAAGATTGGCATTTCTGATTCTTGAAAATACTTCTCGTAAATTGTCTAGATGATCTTGAAATGATTTCCCCATTACTATGACATCATCCAAATAGACTAGGCAGGTTTTCCAAGTAAGGCCTCGTAGAACGACTTCCATTAGTCTTTCAAATGTAGCTGGAGCATTGCATAGGCCAAATGGCATCACATTAAACTGTAAAAGTCCACTTCCAGCAGAGAATGCTGTCTTCTCTTTATCCCTTTCAAAGATTCCTACTTGCCAATACCCACTTTTCAGGTCAAGAGTAGAAAACCAATACGATCCTGCCAACGTTGTTAATGTGTCGTCTATTCTTGGCAGTGGGTAACTATCTTTCTTGGTCACATCGTTAAGTTTCCTGTAGTCGACACAAAATCTAGTACTTCCATCCTTTTTTAGTGACCAACACCACAGGAGATGACCAAGGACTTGATGACTCTTCAATAACCCCGTCACTGAGCATTTTATTAATGAGATTGTGCACTTCTTCTTGTTTGGCCATTGGTAGTCTTCTTGGGGGCTGTATTATCGGCGTCCCGAACTACTCTTAGTTTCGAAGATATTACTTTGTTCTTCTATAAACTCTCTCGCTTTACTAAATTCTTCTGGAGTGAGATGTTGCCAAGTTGACGCAAATTGCTGAAGTACCTCCATTGGTAACTCGCTTTTATCCTCGGAAGTTGGCTCTTCACATCTTGTTACTTTCTGTACTGGTTCAAATAATGCTACCACCTCCCCCTTATTAATTTTGACACTATTTGGGAAAATATTGGCGACTCTGATCGGGATGTCTTTATCGGTTTTAACTAGTGACTTTGCAACTAGGTAGGTGTTGGTTAATTTCTGTTGGCTTATGAGTCCGATGCAGCTTGATGTTTTACTTTCTAGCCTCCCAAAAATTATGGTCTCACTATTACCGACTAGTCTTGTTGTGCATACTTCCTCCACCTTTATTGGTTCTTTATAGATGTGACTATTTGACGTTCCCAAATGTTAGGGTATTAAGTTTATTATCAAACGCAAATCCATGTTTACTTATCAGGTCCATTCCCAAAATAAATTCGTCTTTCTATGTCTGCAACTAATACCGAGTGGCGAATCTTCAACCTCCCCAGCTGTAGGTCTATGTCTGTCTGCCCCAACACGTCGGCGGATTCTCCAGTCACAGTCTTAAGTGTTATTTTCTCTCCTGTTGGTCGAATTTTATATCTCATTGCAATTTTGCAATGATATGGCAGCACCGGTGTCTACTGTGATATTAACTTGTCTTCCATTTATAAATCCGTCGATGTTCAGGCTGTCAGCAGTATGTTTTAAGCTCTTAATAGAGTAAATTTTGGGGGCTACCTTTCCATTAATTAACACCCGCCCTTCCGCGTTATCTAGTTTTAGTTCTTCCTGATTTCTTTTAGCTCACACATATACTATACTATAGTAGTGTGAGCTATGGTGATCCTAATTTTTTCGAGAAAAAAAAAGTTGCTCCGATTTTAAAATTTTTTATATATCTTTGCGTTTCAGATGATTTTGAAACTTTTTTGTCGCGCCGTCTGTCTGTCTGTCTGTCTGTCTGTCTGTATGTCTGTCTGTCTGTCTGTATGTCTGTCTGTAACGACCAACGCGCATAACTCAAAAACCGCTTGGCCGATTTTAATGAAATTTGGTACCTAGGCTGGGTCTTGGGTCGAGATGGTCCCATTTAAAAATGAACAAAATCCACGGAACACAAGCCACATAAAAGGGTGGGGGAAGATTTCAAAAATAGAGTTTTTGTGAAAATATGGCGTGTGTGATATCAAACGAAAGGTAATTGAGTCCGGAGTTAAACAAAATACATTTTAGTTTTTGTTTTTTTAAGGGTGGGGGTAGATTTCAAAAATTTGAGTTTAAGTCAAAACATGGCTTGTGTGGTATCAAACAAAAGGTAATTTAGTCTGGAGTTGAATAACTTATATTTCAAGTTTTAGTTTTATTAGCTCGCACGTACACTATAACTATAGTACCTAGTGTGAGCTTAGGGGCCCATATATTGGCAGAGTATTTCCGTACTTGTTCCCGCTAGATGGAAGGCGAGACTTCATTTGGACACGACAATAGTGTTGGATATGCCCCATACGTCCGCATCTGAAACACTTTTCATTTGGAGGGGATCATCTACTTTCTTTCAAATAGTCAATCTTCTCTGTCAGTGATTGAAGAATTTGGCTTAGCGTCTTTGAGGGAACCTCTTGTTCATTGCTCATTTCTTCACCCTCCTGAATTGAGACAGCCCTTACTTTTGGCCTGGACATATTATTTGATGACTCAATTTCGAGGGCTCGAATCAACACTTCGCTGCTGTTATGGAAGCGTTCTCGGCGAAGTAACTTTGCTAAGTCCGCGTCTCGCAAGCCATTAATAAAGCGGTCTACCGTGAAGGCATCTCTATAATTTTCTGGCATTTCTGGGTAAGCCAAATACATCAGCCTCCTGATATCTGCTTCATACTCTTGTAATGACTCTCCTGCTCTTTGCTGACGAATATTTAATTCTGACCAATGTAAATTTCGTAAATATTCATCTCCATACCTTCTTTCCAAGGCTGCCACTAAAGCATTGTAATTTTGTTTTTGTTCGGCTGGAATAGACCGTAAAAGTCCCAGAGCAGGTTCTCGTAGAGCTACTAACAAAGCTCTAGCTTTCTCGTCATCGTCCCAGCAATTTGCAGTAGCGGCAGCTTCAAACTGTTGTTTGTAGGTGGACCAGGACGACGTACCATCGAAATTTGGAGGCTTAATGTTTTGGTTGGAATTCACAACACATCCCTGAGCTTTCATTTTGTTGTGTTCTTTTTGGAGCTGTATAAGCTGTTTTGACACGTCCTGGAATTTTTCTTCCATGGTTTGAAAAACTTCTTCCCTAACATTCTGTACCTTTTCTTCAACATTGTGTACCTTTTCTTCTACATTCTGCAATTTATTTTGTACCTTTTGTTCCATACTATGCATTCTTTGAGTTATTTCTTCCTTAAGATCTTCGGTTGCAGTCTTAAACTCTTCTTTCAGCTGTTCGGAGTTGCTCTTTATTTGGTCAAAGTTTTTCTGCATGTCGTCCATGGTCCGTTTCATATCGCCCTGGTTTTGTTCAATGGTCTGTCTCATATTGTCCTGGTTTTGCTCAATGGTCTGTCTTATGTCGTTCTGATTTTGAGGTATTTGACCTGCGAGAGCCTGCATCATTTTTGTTAGATCTTCCATCTTTGCTGATCCTTGTCTAGTAAACATCAACTTCCTGATAAATCACTTAAAATGTTTTTTTGGTATATAAAGCTAATGTCGTAGTTGGTTTTTTTTTTCAATATCTCCTCTGATTCTTAAATAAGATCTAATGGAATGTTCTGTAATATACTAGTAAATGTCACTCTTTCTGCTACTAGGCAAATGTAGAAGTTACTTTTTTTGATTATCTCTTTTGGTTCTCAAATAGATCGTCGTAGAATGTTATGGAATATTCTAGAAATTATTTCCAATTCTTACTTTTTAAATAGCTAAGCTAATGTCGAAGTCGCTTTTTGGATATCTCTTTTGGTTCTCGAATAGAACGTCGTAGAATGTTATGGAATATTCTAGAACTTCTTTCTAATTCTCACTTTTTGAATAACTAAGCTAATGTCGAAGTCGGTTTTTTGTATATCTCTTCTGGTTCTAGAATCGAACGTCGTAGAATGTTATCGAATCTTCTAGAAATTGTTTCTAATTCTTACTTTTCGAATAGCTAAGCTAATGTCGAAGTCGCTTTTTGGATATCTCTTTTGGTTCTCGAATAGAACGTCGTAGAATGTTATGGAATATTCTAGAACTTCTTTCTAATTCTCACTTTTTGAATAACTAAGCTAATGTCGAAGTCGGTTTTTTGTATATCTCTTCTGGTTCTAGAATCAAACGTCGTAGAATGTTATCGAATCTTCTAGAAATTCTTTCTAATTGTTACTTTTTAAATAACTAAGCTAATGTCGAAGTCGCTTTTTGGATATCTCTTCCGGTTCTCGAATAGAACGTCGTAGAAAGTCATGGAATATTCTAGAAATTCTTTCTAATTCTTTTTAACTCTCTTTTGGTTTTTGAATAAATCAATATCGAACTTCTTCGAATATTCTGGAAAAATCACTTACTGTTTTTCTGTCCAATTGTCCTAGCCGGTGGTACTATGTAAGGGTAGTCTTTGCACTATTCAGTTCTGAATATTCTGGCAAAATCACTTACTGTTCTTCTTCTCAATTGTCCTAGCCGGTGGTACTATGTAAGGATAGTCTTTGCACTATTTATTTCTTTTAATCCCACTTCTGACACCAATTGTTACGGGTTCGCAACGACAAATTAAAACTCGCAAATGTCAAAAACAATACGTCAATTTATTTCGACAAATTATGTACAACAACACGCACTTAAACTTACTAATAACTTGCTAATAATTCACTACTTTAGTCCGCCTATTAACTTCGCGTTAATATCTAGCGATCACTACTGTTGGTTATCATTGACTGACTCTATACGCGGCGCCCGGCCCTATGTATAGGGTCTGCCTACTATTCGAGAACCATCCATCCTTCGATTCACGAGCATTCTCGTCTCTTCCAGAAGGTACGCGGCCGTGCATGAGTTTGTCATAGATAACGCAACTAAAACCTAGACTAAGAATACAACCTTAAGATAAATCAACCTAATACTACACTAAACCTAAATAAATTCTAACTATAAAATTTAAATAACTTAAATTTGTAACAATATATTTGTTGTCAGAATTTAATTAAAATATTAAAGACGTCAAAAAAATATTCAGGAAAACAAAGAAATGTTGATCTGTCTATTTCTTAAACTCTCTTTTGCATAAAACTGTATTATGCAAGTAAGAGAAGGCAGCATCAGTTGCTCACCTCTGGGAAAATACATCAGTCAAATGTCTCGAGAGCCTTTAGGATCCCATAGCGTTAACTTTCTTATTCAAATTTATTTTATTTTGAACCTGTATAAACAGCATCATTACAAGATCTGTTTTAAAATTAAAACAAAAATTAACACAAATTTGCTGCCCTCGCATATTAGTTGAGCTTGATCTGTCAAATATAATTGTTTATATACAATTCTTATTTTTATCCACATAAAAAAGTAGCCTGTGAAAAGTAAAATATTAAATTGATTTTGGTTAGTTATGTTTATCATCTGCTTTAATTTATGTGTGTAGCAATTTTTATGTTGTACCAACGCTAATAGTATTTGTAGAGTGGTTATACATTGTTTATGCTAATAATTATCATGCTATCATTTTTGCTTCGTTTTTAACAGCTAACATAGTGCGAGTGGGGTCAGTCGAATCTATCGTCAGCGTGAACAGAGCTTCATTGGAAAATTCTGAGGGTAGGCTATTACAGTTTGACTTACAGTAACTGATCCTCGGAACGGAAATTAACAATTTGATTTTTACACAATAAAGAAAGCCCAATTGTATAAAATGCAGTAACATAAATAGAAACTATATAATACAATATCAGGGCGGCCACCGGTCATAAAATCATAGAACTTGGCTTTGTGTATTATATAAACACCAACTTGTTCATTTCTGTTTCGAGGGTCAGTTCCCATTCAAACTATGTATTTTCTCGTTGTCAACACGCATGTAGCAAAGAAAAGGTCTTAAAATCAGCGAAATATTGGTATGACCGTTACCCCCGTTACAGGTGCTTTTCTGATGAGATAATTAAAATTAGAGTTATTGAAAATTTGACAAATAGAAAAAACTTATTTTTACGGTTTGATAAATTAAACCTTTTTGCAACAAATTCTGTAATAAGTTAAAGATGTGGCGAAAGCTTCGTTTTTAAAATATATTACAAAGAAAAACAATTTTTAAAGCAAATATTATATCAAGAAACAGTGAATGTCTCAATAACATCATTACCTGTCAAAATAGATGCGCAGCGAAAACTCTAAAACTACTAAATCCGCGAGTAAACAGAATATAATTAAAACCACAAAAGATATCAAAATGTTGTTTATAAAACTCGGCAAAGTTTTCAACACATTTGTTTTTTGAGTTCTTAAACGCAATATTTATTTTTAGAAATGGAATGTGCCTTCATTGCATTTTTAAGAAAATTCCATTTTAAAGTAATATTTTTTAATTGGGAGTGGAGATTTTTTTAATATTTTTTATTTGTTTATATTTTTTGTATTTCAAATTTTGCCAGGACTAAACTTTGTTTTTGTGATACTGTGACAAAATTCTGCCACAATTAGCTCACTCTTTTAATAAAGGATTTTTTTTCAACATATTAGAAAACACACCGATTATTTAAACAAAAAAAATAACAAAGATTTAACTCATCAAAAATCTGCCTGTCGTGAAAGACATTTTAGATCTATTGGCTCTTAAACAGACCCGAAAAAAAACATATCTTGCGTGGGAATAAGGAGACAGGTCGCAAAACTAACATTTTGGGTTTTCTTGCATTTGGAGGACCTTTAGTTCGAAATTTTAATTGAGCATATTGTATTTCAAGTTTATTTATTAGTCAAATAAGCTGTAAATTACAGATATACCAAGTACAAATTAATTACCTTACTATAAATAACTGTACTATAAAAGAAAATTGGTATCTTTCAAAATAAAGTCGAACTTAAAAAGCATTCAAAATAAATATTTTTCGACGTATCTCCTTTGTCCTATTATCCTTTATCTCGTACAAGGAAGGTATGTTATATACTAATTATGTTTAAAAAAAATATATATTTAGTAACATGCATTTTAATTCGACCTAATGATGTGGTAAATTATATGAAGGGGTTTTATTTTAGCTGCAGACAAAATCACGGAACTTGGACCTTCACTAGGCATGAAGAAATCGTCTAGTTTGGAGTCTTTGCAAACTATGGTTCAAGAGGTAATTGCCTACATTTATGTTTATTTCGCCGAATACACTGAAAACACTACTGCCAAACGACAATGAAACATCATTGAAATACTTAGAACATAATCGATGGGTAGAATTAAAGAACGTGTTCCTGCTATTTACTTTATATAATTCTTTCCTTTGAAGGCCCTCGACTTGAAGAACTGCCCCTTTCAGAAACATTCTAATGACTATTATAGTCCAAATTATACGCAGTTGTAATGACGTCATTTTTGTTTATCTTTGTTTAGTATATTATAAACAGCGGTGACAATAAACTTTTTAAAAAAAGTAGTGTCTACGATTAATTTATTTTTTAAATAGGTAGGTAATTGATTATGTGAAGTATCCGTCACTGTCAATAAAAAACATGAGTTTGTAAACTTGTCGGAAATTATTTTAAAAAGTTGTAAAATGCCGAGAAACAAATATAATAGGTATAATGAACAACCGCAGCTGATAATTTTAAATTTGGTGGCTTTTTTTCAACTGGAAAGGAAACAAGTCCGAAATGGAATTGCACTTCAATTTGAGAATGTGATACAGCGAGCCGCAGATGCAAGAAAATTGAGCCCAACAACGATAGTAAATATAAAAAAGAATCTACGCCATACGTTTTTTTCTCACCTGGTGACGTCATTACAAATGCGTATAATTTAGACTATAGAAGCCTATTTCTGATTTTTTTTCTCAAAAATCGCGTCGATGATTATCGTACAAAATCGGGCTGTGTATAAAACTTAAAATTTGCACGCAGCAAGTAAATGACACACAAAAATGGCATCCTCAGAATCGGTAATTTTTTTGACAACTCTGAGAAATGGCGTATGACAGTTAATTATAAGGTTGCTTTATGCCGTGTTGTCTGTTCTGTATGTGACGCAACTTTAACCCAAATCTAATATTTATTTTAGATACAAATGCAAGAGGAAGGCGATCCCGCTTACAGCTACAGGGGTCCTACTGGAGGCCTTAAAGTTATCAGAGGCAGGGGCTGTGAGGAAAGCTTTAGAGCTGCTGTCGTCGACCCCAATCACAGAAGTGAAATAGGTAATTAACTTCTGCTTTTGCAATGGATTTTAGTGAAGAACTAATTGATATTTTTTAAACATGTGCTCAAAAAATTCCAATTAGTTGAAGCTGAGTGATCCACTACCAATTTATTTTTTCATTTTTCAACTTTTCATTCGTAAATTCATCATTTACATAGGTATCAAGCTAATTTATTCACTGTTTGGTGTATTTATTGCTATTCTATTATAAACAAAGTTTGTCCTAATCAATTTTTCATAAAAATTATATAGAACAGTTTGTGAAAAAGAACCATCTTGATGATTTAAAATTATGTGATCATCAATCGATCTCTAAGGTAGTTTAAAAAAATCATCCACAACTATAAGCCTCTCCACTAGTAAGTCAGTGATACCAATGAGTATATGACCGATACTCATTGGTGATACCCAAATGTTAAAAATGATTACTTATCCTAATAAGTGATTTTCTGCTCAAAATTGTGTCATCACATGTTAACCAAGCTGCAGAGATTGTATTTATATATCCATCTCTTTCTAATTCTTGTATTATGTAACTGCAATTTTGTGTCGGATACACTACAAGAGTTATCTTTTGTCGATGTTTTCAGGTGCCAAAAAACACTGGTTATTGGACGGACCAGTAGAAGAGCGGGAAATAGATGGTTTTAATCGAGGAGCGCCGAGGCAGTCTTCTTTAAATGCTGCTTTGGATAGCAAAAATAAATCGGGAAAGAAGAAACCTGGTATTTTTAAGGGCATAGGTGAGTTATTGCAGATTATTCATCTATTCTGTGGTATCAATATATTATTATACAATGAGATCGCATGGATCCAACAGGCTTAGCTTTGATGTAGGTGGCGCTGAATTGGAGCCCTTAATTAGGGTCACTGCATCCTGGAAGCCTAGCGTCTCCCAGGGGTAGCGACACCAGTGTCAAAACCGTACTCAAAATTCCATAGACGTTCGTGAAAAATACTCATTTTTATACAGTCTGAGAAAAAAAATTTAATAAACTTAAAAAGGACTCGTTTTTATACAGCTTAAGAAATAAAAAATATGTTCCTTGAGTTTTTGGGTTATGAATATTTATTGTAGGTATATTTATTGTTAAAAATCATTTTCTTTTAAATATTATTTGTGTTTTTTGTATAAAAAAAACGTAATAAATAAACAAACAGGACAGAAATACATTTTTATGTCAAATGTTTATTAATACTATAATATAATATATATCAAGGGACAAAATGAAACTTTAATCACACGGTTTATACGCTATTTTTTGCACTGTTTAGTTTATTTTTCTATTTTTTCGGTGTTTTTAAGTTTTGTGGTTCTTTTTTAGTCACTTTTTCCCGATTTTTACATTTTTTCAAAAGACAAAAAAAGCCCAAAAACAGTTCGAGTTTTAGTAAGGTTCGGCTTTAATTACTTATAATTTTATGGTACGTTTCATATAAATATCTTAATATTATTGTTCAAAAGCATAAACTTCGAAAATCATTTTCTTCAAACCGAAAATTGTTTGAAAACATTTTCTTCGAACAAAAGATTGTTCGAAAACGTTTTCTTCGAAAGGAAAATTGTTCGAAAACGTTTTCTTCAAACAGAAATTTGTCGAAATCATTTTCTTCGAACGGAAATATATTCTAAAACATTTTCTTTGAACGGAAATTTGTTCGAAAATATGTTTTTAAAATGGAAATTTGTTCAAAAACATTTCTTTAAAAACAAATTTTTCGAAAAAAAAATTTTTAGACCTGGCTTGCCAAACTTCATAGTTCGACTAATGAGGTCTTTTTCTAACAATTTTTGGAAACAAAAACTTCCCTGACTTCTTTCCCGGGATCCCAGAGGGTGTGAAACCAAACCGAACCAAACAAGACCTATTTTCTAAAAATGATTTCCCTAAATTAGCGTTCCGGTCCTCATTTTGGAAGGTTGAAATCGGTGTTACTTTAACCTTTCTCAATTGAGCACATCTGGGGGTATCTGGACCGGTTCGGATACGTTCATGGGCGTAGTCAGGGTGGGGAAGGGTGGGGCACTTGCCCCACGCTGGCTTGTCACGTGCCCCATCCTGGCTTTAGCTCATTTAGTAATACGAGAATTAAAGGGGAAATAAATATTTAATTGTACATTTTTTTGCTTTTTTGCCCCACCCTGAGCGAGACCCTGACTACGCCCATGGATACCGTTGCGATCAATTGAAAAAGTTTAGGAAAATACCAATTTTGACCTTCCAAAAGGAGAAAAGTAGACAAATTTTCAGACAGTTTAAGATCCCGGGAAAGAAGTCAGGGTTTTTTTGAAAAAATATGTTAGAAAGACCTTGCCTTAGTGAAACTATATGAATTGTGTTAGGTTTGGAAATCCAGGTCTAGAGCGTCTTTTTTCGAAAAGCTTGCTTTCGAAGAAAATATTTTCTCTTCAAAGAAAATGTTTTTGAACAACTATTGCTTACGAACAAATTTCCGTTCAAAAACAAATTTCCGTTCAAAGAAATGGTGTTCGAACAAATTTCCGTTTGAAAAAAATGTTTTCGAACAAATTTCCATTCAAAAAAAATGTTTTCAAACAAATTTCCATTAGAAGAAATTGTTTTCATAAAAATTTCCGTTCGAAGAAAATGTTTTCGAACAAAGTTCTGCGACCCGTCGTGTTGCTACGCAAAAAAAATACGCAGAGATGATAAATAAAAATTCTTAGACCTTGAGTTTGTATTGGATGTTGATTTTTTAAAATCTTTTCTATGAGTGTGTGTGTGTACCGGTGTGTTCTACTTTGTTTTGCAATCATTACAGTGTAGCTACTTTCGATCTTTGTTTGGTCCTTTTGTTTTTCAATCTTTTGTATTTTCGACCTTTTGTACTTTCGAACTTTTGTATTTTCGACTTTTTGTACTTTCGACCTTTTCTTCGCCGCCCGCTTTTTTTTTGAACATTAATAAAAATAATAGTAGGTATAATATAAAACTGGGGCGTACAGTGTTTACTTTTAATCCCACGGCGGGAATTTTCATGCCCGACCGGAAGGAGGGCTATAATTTGCTAAGTTTATTTTTATATACTAAAAATAATAATAATCATAAACTAAATAAATAGGTATTAAACCACTTACCGTACTGTAGTTTTAGCACGTCAACCCCCCGTATATAATAAAACGGTGGGCAGTGATAGTTGTCATGGCATTACATTAAACAAAAGTCACTCAGATGCTAACAATGTGGAAAAAATAATATTTATTTCATAACAAACTAAATCAGTTTAGTCGAGAAAAAGTTCGAATTACATTTCTCGAAGATGGAACAAACAAAGAATAAAGCATATTTTTACTTTGAGATGGGCATGGAAAAGACCACCGAAGAAAGAAAGCTTTCAGTACCGAAAATGATGCAATAAACATAATTTCAAAAATTTCACCGTAAAGGTATTCCTGGTTTACATCCTGGAGAAGTCTAGAAAGTTAAATGCTTCGTTTATATGGAAGCAATATTCTATGCCGAAGGAGACAATAAGAATCAAGACGAACCAAGTCATCAGCAAAGTACAGTAAACTTACGGCAAGCTGGAAGCAACAAAATAACCGTTATCGTGTATATATCTTGATTCCTTTTTGTTTTTTGTATTATGATAAAATAAAATAATCCAAAAACCTATATTATGCCTTTATGGTTTTAAAGAAATTACTTTTAATCACTGGGGACAAGAAATACTACCTTAGCCCATGAAAAAAGGGATTAAACGTACACTTTTATTTACTAGAGAGCATAAAAAATGTATTAAATGATGACAAAACCCAAGATAATAGTTTTCTATATTTTAGAATATTTATAAAACATGCAAACTATATTTTTGGTTTCTTGCGCTGTGTGGGTCCTAACACAGGGTCCTAATAAATATTGAAATCACAAAAAACTTAGTTTTTTTAGGTTTGTTTATTTGGACAGTCAAATTTATATACCGGGTGTGACGGACAGTTCTTTACGTAACATTTGTAAACCATTTAATTTTTTTGAACATAAAAAAAGCTACGCTCCTGACAGTGTCAGATTTGCGTTTTTCGTAAATGAGGGTATATTTGGTGTCGCTACCCCTGGAGACGCCAGGCCTCCAGGATGCAGTGACCCTAGCCCTTAAAGTTTGTCAAAACAAGTTTAAACGAAACTTACAGGGTGTCCCATTAAGGATGGTGGCCGGATTTATCTCAGAAACTACTATCGCTACTACTTGTTATAACCAAAGCTCTTACGAATTCACCTAAAATATCTTTTAGGTTTTTGTAGTTCTCCGCTAGGGGCAGTAACTCATCTATCGACTAGAACAGAGTTCCGCGAAGCGGTAATTGGGGTTTCGCAAGAAGTTAATAAAATAAAAAAATATTTGTGGTATCACCCAAAAATGTTTTAGTCAATAGTGTCATGTTTTAAATAAAATAAATAATAATAGAGGCGTGTACTGAGTACTTTCCAAAACTGAATTATTTTGTGTCCGAGTCAAAGGGTCCATTACCAGCAGAAATCACTTCTGAGGTAACCAACCATTTTCAGAACCTGCAAGTTTCAATTAAAAAATTTTCCAAGGCAAGAAGAGGATCTTGATTGGGTTCGCAATCCGTTCTCAGTTTCAGTCGAAAAAGCTCATCAAACTCTAACTGTAAAACAAACTGAACAGCTAATTGATGTTGCAGCCGATGGAAACCTTAAAACTTTTAATTCGGCTACTTTGTTGGAGTTTTGGGCCCAGCTTAGAAGTGAATATCCAGAATTAGCTAATATTGCTGTTAAAAAATTGTTGCCTTTTGCTACAACTTACCGGTGCTCTTACAAAAACCTACTTAAGAAATAAACTAAATCCTGAAGCAGATATGGCATACAACTTTCAAACATTGAACCCGATATTCAGAAACTTGTCTCAAACAAACAGGCCCATCCTTCGCATTAAGTTTTAAAAATATAATAAAATATTTTTAATACTTATTTTAGTGTTTTTACTGTTTCCGAGTTATTAATATATTATGCACCTACTTAGTTCTTACATTTTTTTATTTGCTCTTTATTTACTAAACATTATGCCTTATATTTAAGTACGTAGGGCAGGGGTTCCCTAGAAAAAGAAAGCAACCTTTAGGGTTCCCCACTATACAAAAGTTTGAGAACCACTGGACTAGAATAATTTCATTTTTGGACGAAACACTATGATTAACATACACAAATGATACCATATTGATATTCTCTGAAGAATTCTGCATAGTTTGGACCTTGGAGCAATGAAAATGTCACTTTTTATTAAGATATTATTTACTCCTACATAGTGGTGCACTTGTCTTTTTCGGATGTAACCCAATTTTAATAGTCTTCATTTTAATTCAACTTGTTGCTTTTCTAGGTTCGATGTTTAGATTTGGCAAACACAGAAAAATTGAAATTGGTGAACCAGTGCAAAGCTACCACAAAACAGACTTTGACTCAAACAGTAATCTAGGATCTTCGAGAGTGCCAAATGTACAAAATTCAGGTATATACATCATCAAAGGTTTTTAAAAGATAGTAACCTTTGCAAGATTACACTACTGTCCTACTTTTGCAAAACCTAGCAACCAGGTTTTTGTCAACTTTTCAGTAGAGCATTTTTTCTTAGATATTTTGGGATTTAGCTAATAACAAATAATAAAAACGCGTAAGCTGTTATCGCGAAACTATAAGAGAAAAAATACGAAAAAAAGTAGATGTAGTTTTTCGCGCTGGTTTCAAAAATTCCATCATTTTTTAAACTCGCAAAGCAGGGCCTTAACTTATTTTTTAACTAAACGCTAGATCTAGCTAGAATTGGCATATTTCAAGTCACTAAAGAAAGATATATCACGCTCAGATAACAATATGTTTTAAAGAAGGTTTTGATAGATACTTTTTATCAAATTTGCCTACTAAAACACCCGTAGATATTAATTGATTACGCTCATTTTCTTAACATCTTAGTTTCGGACCAAGAAGGAGCGATTTCCAAAAAAACAGTATCTAAATCGAAATTTTTTGCCATTTATACCTTACCTACACTAAATTTGTGGACACACTGTAGATACTAACCCACGTATGTAGATTAGCTTGTAATTAGATATTTCGCTAGGCCATCACACTCCTCAACAAGACCAGGATGCGCAGTCGCACCATTCTCAAAACTCGGACCAAAAATCGAATCTTAATCAGAGTATTAGTAGTCAGACGAGCGACAGGATTCAAGAACAGAGCCATCACGTTAACAAGCAGCACCAAAATGGTCAATATGGTGAGTTTCCCGCTAGACGCTTTTTATGTTTATGTATGTTATATTGAATTACATTTTGAGAAAAAACTTTATATATTGTCACGACTATATTTGTGACAAGTGGTATCTCTACCATATATGTCACAAGGTTTGTTATTTAGTGCCCTGTGACTGAGGGATTAAGGGGAATATGAAAATTAAGTATAAAGAATCCACATTTATACGTGTATTGTATATACATAAGATAGGTTAACAAGAATAGAATGCCAAATTAAATAATGTAATGAGGGGGGATGCTGGTTGGAGAGAGTTGACCTAGGGGTCATAAAGCGTAACCACCATAGTGGGGTTTTACTTGGATATGTTTAGTAGGGACCACATATTTCAGTGGTGTACTGGGTTAGTAGGGACCACGTATTTCAGTGGTGTACTGGGTTGATCACTTGTAAGAGTGATGCCGGTCTATTGTCCAGCATCGGCTTTTATAGATTAAATTTGTGCATACTCAGCAATATTGATTATTGCTACGTTTTTATAGTGGTTTAATTGAATTTTAAACTATTTTATGACAATATGAACATCTTTCTTAAACGTCTAGAGTTACAGGGTGTTAAAGATTTTCAAAAAATCTTTTGTATTAAAATCTGTGATACTGCTCTAAATATTTTTATTTGACACACATTCTATTTATCAAGTGACATTTTCTGATGTGTAACATGTTTTTTGTTTCGACCAGTGGCGTTCGTGATAATAAAAAATTCATTTATTTTCGCTAGATGGCTTATGAGAAAAACAAATTTATTTAAAATACCGATGACGATTCCCGCACGAACACATTGTTTTTTTTTTATTTGTCAAACACACTGTGTTTATTGTAATCTAGTCAATAAGACTAGTTAGCAATTTTGTTGTAACTTAATTTACTAGAAAAGTTAGATTTAAACTTAGGGTTCACTTAACCGTTCTCCCTGCATTTGAAGTCTGTAACTCACAATTTTGTTGTGTTTATAGCATTATTTTGTTTTATATAATTCATTTAGTTCACTCGCTCAAACAAGTTCACTCTTTTTAGTCTTTGAACTAGCATAGTATTGTCTAGAAGCTGAATTGCTTCTACACTTACATGTCGATGGAATCTATCTTCATCACTTTTTGCATATTTTTTTTTATAGTCTCTGCTACAGTTTCGATTTTTAGGTCCCGATGAAGGTCATTATTTCGAACGTACCAAGATGCATTCCCAATGTTTCTTAATACTTTATTTTGAAATCCCTGTAAAACTAGAATGTTACTCTTTTTAGTACAACCATATAATTGAATACCGGTTGAATTCTGGTTTCAGTATTTGTCTATAAAGCAGTAACTTATTATGAATTGTGAAATTGGACCAATTAGCCAGTTCATTTTTCTATACCTTATCTCAAGTTCTTCTTTTTTTTTCTTAACATGTACTTTTCAGCGCAATTGGGCATCAAGTGTCATACCGAAATATTTTTGTAGTCCAACTGCGAACTTCAGTGACTGCATCTTGAAGTTTTCTTTGTATTTTTATAAATTATTGCTCGGTCCCATCATATCCTAGGTCTACCTTTTTTTCATCCTATATGGGTCAGTCTATAACACCTGTGTTTTTTCTCTTAGTTCAACCAATAAGCCAAAAACAAAATCCAAACCAGCACCCAGGTCACCCAGAAAATCACCACAAAATGGGACATCACCAGCATTTTATCAACAACAATATAAGAGAACAACAAATTCAAAGGGAACCCATATACCAACGACATGGGTACATTCATAGGCATGCTGAGCAAGTTCAGGTTAGTGTCACTTAACGCTTATTGAAATCGGTGGTCTAGTTTAAAAGTCAGAACAAAAATTATTTTGTCCGGTTTTTTACCCACCCGGTAAGTATAACGGTTGTGTGCTATACTTATTAATGAATTTAGCAGGTTATTCCCGAAAACGCTGCTATACCTCCAATCAAATATCGACAACATTCCGACCAAAGAAGACACAACCGGGAATTGCATCAACAACGAATGAATCAACGACATACCTACTATCAGTCTGACGACAACCGAGAGAGTCTATACGATCAGCGACATCCCTTACAGGTAAAGTTGCCTTTTTCAAAAATGCTATTTAAAAACTGTTATAAAATTTGAAGTGTGAAACCCATTGTTAAAGGTTAAAGGTAGTACTTGCGGTTAGCCTCTGTTTATTTATTTATCAATTTACAATGTCAATTTCTAATTAAAAACAAAAATCTTGAAAAATTTTAGGTCTTAAAAAAATTAGTTAATATCTACAATATAATGATAAAAAGTATAAAGTTAAAACCCGAAATGTCATAAAATATTCATTAGGTTAAAAACCAAGCTAAAAAAATATTAAAACAAAACAGAAAAAACAGTATAAAATCAACATATTTAGGGATTAGGGATTTCAAAACTGGCGGGCAACCCCCGGACAACAACACTCCAAAGCCTTTCTAAACAAGCCAGACAAGCACAGAACAAACCAACTCTTAAATTTTTCAATACTAGAACCAAAAAAGTTAACAGAGCCAGAGACTGCATTTGCCCCTACAGGTATTCTTTATTTAGGTTCACTGCGGTCATAATTTTTCCTATGAAAAGGAACTTTGAAGAGTTCTGTGTATCTCTCCCGTCTAATCAGGGTGTTAAAATTAACTAACTCCAGTAAATCCGGACAGTTCCATTTATTCCAAATCCGGACAGTCTATATATCACTCTATGCAGAAGGATTATGTCACATTTATCTCGCCTAGTTAAATTCAATTAATTTATTAGTCATCAATTTACACTTGTAAATATGGACATTGTCAAAATTATTAAAACTAATTAAACCTACTTGAAAAAACTCCTATAAAAAAATACTTCACCAAAAGAATCCTTTTTAAAGTATAAATTTTAAAGTACTAAGCATATCTAGGGTCAAAGCTAACCATACCTCATTATATGTATATTTACCTGTAAGGTACCCACACCTATATGCCACAGTTCTCAAAAATGTATTCTGGACCTTCTCCAACAGATCAATGCAGTTATCATACTGTGGATTCCATACCACTGAACAATACTTTAAAATTGACTGAACCAAAGAACAATATAGAACCTTAAATGTTCTGATGGACATATCTCTTGATGTATGTTGTACAAAACCCAACATTTTAAAAGCTCTAGCTATTTTTTCACTGTGCTCCTTAAACGTTAATCGACTGTCAAAAACCACCCCCAGATCCTTTATTTGATTGCAAATGACTTAAGGTTACTTTATTGCTGGAATAGATAAATTCAATAGGGTTTGAAGACCTATAAAAAGAAATCTGAAAGCACTTCCTAACATTAGAATCACATCAATAATAAAAAGAATCAAGATCCCTTTGAAGGGCTAGACTATCACCAATAAACTTAATTTTTTAAAGAATTTAACATTATCGGCAAATTCCAATGATTTACAGGATAAAATAATCTCAACTACAGGACCCGAATGGAAACCCTGCGGTACCCCAGATACAAAAATCATCTCAGAAGACAGGCTAGACCTAACTTAACTTAACTGTCTGCAATAGATCTGACATCCAGTTACTTAAAAAATTTATCCATAAATCCATCCAAAGTGTTGCTTCAGCTTGGAAAGAAGAATGCCATGATCAACCCTGTCATATGCTTTAGAAAAGTCTGTGTAGACAGTCGACCTGATCGCTTCAAGAATATAGTTCTCATAAAGAACCAAATTAGATTTGGAAGATCTGCCTGGTAAGAAGCCATGTTGCTCCTTATTTAAGATGCCTTTAAATGCCCAACCAAGCTGTACACTGATCAGCTTGTCAAGCAATATATGTATTTCAGACTGATTACAGACTGCTCTGTAGTTCTTAACTTTCTCTCTCTTACCTGACTTAAACATTGGCTTCAAAAAACTACTTTTCTAAAAGGAACGAAAAATTCCTGAAACAATAGACTTATTAAAGATCTTAGTTGTTGGACCTGCATTTAATTTGAATGTCAATCTCTTTGATGATGTCAGAATAAATATAACAATTACAGGACAGTGATACCACATTTTGAAGCTTAGAAGAGAGCTTAGGAGCTGGTATATTATTGATTTTAGATACGCTACCAAAATAATTAGCAAATAGTTCTACTAATTCTTTATTCTGGAGCTTGTAACCCCTTCATATGTTCTGTGGAAACTCAAAAGAACTGTCACAACCAGCACATGACCAAAAATCTCTAGGATTTATAGAGATTTGATTCTCTACCTTATTTATGTAATTCTGATAATCACGGTCACTGAGCACTCGGCATTCATTTCGGTTTAAAATAACTCATCCTTAATCTTAGACAAAGCTTTATGATGTAAATAATTTCTATGAGACAAATCATCCGGCCCTGTCACTAAGATGTCCCTAACAAAGCTACAAAAAATAAAATCTTATTAGATTTAATTTGTTAATTACTCTTTAAAATACTATTTAACCCAAAAGGATTATAAAACCCGAAACAGTATTCAAGAACTTCAGCTGTTGTGTCAATTCTGTCAGCATGTAGAGCACGATAAGCAATCAAGCCCATATCTTCGTCTTCTCAATATGTGCTGGCAAGTGGAAGTCACCAACCATTATAAAATTATTGTTTTGGTATGTTTACACTGCGTAGTCTGCTATCTCGCAGTAGCTTGAATAAGTGTCTAGAGATGATGACGAAGGAATGTATGAACATCCACAAATAATGATTTCTTTTTTTTCTTGTTTCTATTTTTTTGTTCGATGCTATCCATAAAATTCACTTTCCAAGTTTTAACATTGGTAAATTCTTGACTTTAGCTTGTTTGGAGTGAATTTTTTTATTATTGATCATACCATTACCAAATTACATTTTCGTTTTCAGAGATCAGAATCTAGAGAGCCCCAATATGGAGAGTTTACCAGTAAATCGGGGGGCCGATCAGGTGTGACCGAAGTTCAAGTTCCTTTCACACACTATGTCAACTACAAAGAATTGCAGAGTCATCTCAGGTATATAAACACTTTTTTGCAATTTTTTGCATTAACGTCCTAAAAAATTGCAAAATTTTTACTTTAAATTATCTTTTTAGTATTTTGGTCATTTTTTAAACTATTAAAATAAATGCACTTTTGCAACTTAATGTAACAGATGGGATAATAAGGTTTTAGATTTATTAGATTCCGGTCAATTGGTCACGGAAAAAAATATTGTTCACAAATTTAGTGAATGGAACATTAAATTTTTAAACCTAAATATTTTGATTTGGTCTCGGATACAATGATTTCTGTACATAGACTGATGTCTGAGTACAGCACAGTACAGTATTATTGGTATACGTCGTTGGCTTAATATTAATATTCCCATTCATTGATTTGATATACTTTTTATTAATATTGCGTACTTTCGTTCTGTATTGTAATAATATGCACTTGTAAGTATAAAATGTTGTGTGCACCTTTTTGAACTAACATTTAATGTTTAGAAATTTGTCATTATTATTCAAAAATTATACTGTAAAAAAGTTGCATTGCAATTAAAATTATCTATAGGGGTTTATAAAATATCGAGCATAAACTAAAATTTGTTTTTTTCGAAAATCTATAGCCAACTTTGTTGTTTTTTATGATTGCCATATTGGAATTATACGTCTTTAAATAGAGAATAAACAGAGCTTTTCAACCGTGTATAACAAGCCTTTCTTTGGGTGATGGAAAACGCGAATTTATTAAAAAACAGTCTTTCACTTAATTGGCTATGAAATAAGTACAGTAATTATGTTTATATCATACCTACCTAACTGTTAATTTTTTGAAAATATCACAATTTTTAGTTTTTGCTCGATATTTTGGAAACGCTTGTAGATATTTTTAATTTCGATAGAACATTGTGCTTGGAATATCGCAAATTTTTTTCCACTAAACCAAAATGGGATGGCTCCGGTTCAAAAGAACGATATTTAAGAGCGGTCTCAATTGAGCGACATAGTAAAAAGCGACATATCAAAAGGGCGACAGTTGAAAAGAGCGACATTTAAAACAGCAACAGTTTGACCATGGTGGTTCTTTGTAAAACCCGGTTCCCACCTACGACTTTCTCGTGCGTGCCCGCGCACGCTTCACCTGACTGTCATAACATTTCATATTGAGATCATGTGACGCGTGAGCGGGCACCCACGATACAGTCGTAGGTTCAGGGAAGGGAACTGGGTGTAACATATTTTTTCTAAAGAAAAATTTCCTTAACTTTTTTTTTGAGGGATTTTAAAGGGTGTGAAAGCAAATCGAAGCATTTTCCTAAATTAGCTTTCCGATCATCATTTTGGTAGGTTGAAATCGGGGTTATTCTAACCTTTGTCAATTGAGCGCAAACGTATTTTAACCTGTGACGCGGGGACATTTATTTTGGTGGAAAAGATCAGGGGATATCTGGACCGGTTAGGATACGTTAAGGCACACTAAATTAAACATAAAAAGCAATAAAATATAAAAAATCAACCTAAAAATTAAAAATTTTTAAAAACAACTACAACTAACAAAAACTAGTTGTTTATTAAAAGGTTTGGATTCGTAGCTTGTAGGGGTAGATGTAAAGCAAACACTTTGGTTTTTGGCGACGTTTCGTGGACTCCACTTTTTCATTGATTGCAAAAATAATAAAATCTATAATTCTGAAAAGACTAATTACTAGCTGAAATGATCCACATTAATATTAATAACACTGTCAATCTAAGAACTGACACAAATGGATTGAGCAACACATATACTAATGAAAAAAATATAAAAATAAAGTTGATCAATCAAACTTAGACCTAGGCTTAGTATAGTTTTTTCCTTTGTGTCTTGTAATTGTCTTATATGCAATTTTTTGTTTGTAACTGTTGTAACTTAAAAAATTCTTTTTTAATTATAGGAAAATACTCATTTATAACTGACAAACTTACTATTTTATGACAGTTAAAATTCATCAGCACATTTTATTTTCACCTTACTGTACTTCAACTAAAGTACAGTACAATCCCGATTATCCGAATAGCGATTTTCCGAAATCCGGTTTATCCGAAACAAACTTTAAAAACAAAAATCCCGATTAACCGAAAAAATTCGCATTATACGAAACGCGTCTGGGATTTACCTATACTGCTAGGTGGTTCCCCTCGGGTTTTCACGGCAATACGACGGTCTAAAATGCGAATTGTTTTAGTTACCGACAGGGTGTTACAAATGTTTTTAAGCCGATCTAATGATATACGCATCCTAAACTCCTATTTTCAAAAAAAAAAAAATCGGATTAACCGAAATTTCGATTATTCGAAATCACTTTGGTCCATATTATTTCGGATAATCGGGACTGTACTTTACATATACGCACATGCACGCACCCCATGTACACACATACACTACGCACACACCTACACGCACATCACGCACACACCTACATGCATACCACGCACACACCTTACACCTACGCATTTTCCATGCACACATATAAACAATAAAAAACGCAGACAATGTGAAAAGTACCTTATTTAAACACGGCTATAAGGCCATTTTAAATTAAATACAATATTTTGCTTCTCAAATTATTTGTCAAAACAACTTGATAAATTTGCCTCCTATTTATTTATTTTTAAAAAACAAAAATAATTTTTTATTACATAACATGGCATTTTTAAAATGCTTGTTCTCCAACAGATAGTCAATTAAAAAAAACTAAAAAAAATATACATAACCTTTAGTTAAGTAATTTTTTCTCGTTTGTTATATAATTATATAGTATTTAGTAACAAACATTCCTTTTCTACAGTTTATGCTACATATTTTATTAGTTTTATTGTAGACCATTTCAAAGTTTTAATAAAGTGTTTGTTTTCTTGGGCTTGAAAAAGTGGAAATTATCCACGAAACGTCGCCAAAAACCAAAGTGTTTTCTTGACATCTACTACAACCCACGAATCCAAACCTTTTAATAAAATGCAAGGTGACGAATCTTATGAAAACTTAAAAAAAAAACTTTGAAAAATGTAACTACGTGTTATCGGCAATTTTCGGTTTTTGGTACCACATAATTGATTTTTAAGTTCAAATGATATAAGTATTTATCAACTGTCAAATTCCGGTTTCCCTGACTTTCTATCTATCCATCGCAGTCAGAACAGCAGGACAGGTCCAGGTGGCGGTGGTGGCGGCCTCTCAACACAACAACACACACTAGAAAACCCCCCTCCTCCTCCCACTTTGTTGTCAGACAGTCAAATCGTCCAGATGAGAATGCAGGTTCAGCAGCAACGGTTAAAGGTGGAGGAAGAGAGGTACGCACTTCTGAGGACGATTGGCTACTGGCAACGGCATCAAACTAACTTGTAGATGCAACTTTGGGAGTCTTTGGTATTGATCAACCTAGTATTATGTCAAATATAGAAATATAGGGAAACGAGATTGGGTAAATCCCCGGAGCATAAGGTGCAAACGTAGACTTTGTTACACACTTCCTCAGTCGGGAGGCAATTCTAATGAACGGATAAAAGAATATTCGTTCTGAGGTTCCAAAGGTGGCCGAAGTCACAATTATCCAGGACAATTTGTGTTCAAAAAAGAAACATCTAGTTTAAATTCTACTATTAAATAGTTGACCACGGCACAAACAAATAAACAAGTATACACAGGATGTCCAATAATTAATAGTACGAATTAAAACTGTAGATACTCGTACCTTGGATGAAAATATCGTAATTTGGAAAAACTTAGCTCAGTACAAAAGTTAATAACTTATTTTTAAACCAATATTTTTGCCTCAAAATTGTATGTGTGGTTTTTTTTTGGGAAGAGTTATTGTCAATTAAACAAAAACATTGATAAGAATTCTAAAGAGCAGTTTCTGTGCACAATTTTTTTGTGCCTTAGTATACAATTTTTTTACGTATTTCTAGAACAGACCTTTAGTGTACGCAAATTTCAAGAGAAAAATAATGAAAAAACTGCATTTTGCTGTGATAATCCGTCTCGAAAATAACGGACTCTTTAAAGGGACTTTTGAGAAGGGACCATATAACTTTTTTATTTTGTTGATTTTATTTTGGTGTAAACTGCTTTTTTGTAGTTTTTTTATAAGTAATCCATTTGTCTAATTTTCATTGTCACATTGAGTTTTTGAGATATTACACAATGTTTTAGTTTAGTTTTAAAATAAGCGTAAAATAACGTATCACACTTAATCAGTTTTTCAGGTAGATTGTTTATGAAAAAAACTAAAAAAAGCAATTTACATCAAAAAATAATATTTATTACTTTTAACCAAGGAACCTTGGTTTATATCAAATCTGAGCTAAATATCCCAAAAACTGAAGGAGTTATAAAGGGTAATAAAAACGTTTGCAGGCCCATGATATGTATGAGAATGTTGTCTTATATAGGACATATAGATTTTTCCTGTATTTAAAAACAATTATTATTTACTAAAAAAATCACTGTGATATGCAATAAACAAAAAATACCGGCTTGTCCATCCAATGTTAAAAAATTTGTATTCTGACTATTGCGCATCTGGTCTGCGATTTTTTAAAATTATTTAGATTGTCCAATCTCGCTGACTCTTAATTTCTGTGACATAGGTTGATCGATAGGACTTTTCTCTGCGCTTCGTTGATTGGTTAGTGATTCTAACTGGTGTGGATTTGAAAGATTTATTTTTATTTTGTAGTCCTTGGTGTTGAAGGTTCTCCTTCTATGCTTATAAATGGTTGTGGTACTTAATAAATATGTTTTTTTATTATTTGATTTGGTTAAATACTTTATTTTTGTAATTTTTTAAAATATTAGCTTACTTAATAGTATTATTATTTTATTAGGTTTGCAGTTTCGTAGATATAAATAAATAGTAAAGAACTAGAATTGGTTTGAGTAATTTTTAGTTATTTTGATGTGCTATAAAGTCAGGCAGTTTCCCATTGCGTTACGAAATTTTAACACACAGATAACTTTGCAAATGAACAAAAAATTTGGAAAAAATTGTAGTATTGTATTTTTAAAGGTGATTTTGCTATGGATTTTGCATCCGATTTTATGTCTATCTTAAAAAAAAATAACAAATTTCAAAGAGATTTTATGGTTTTCTTTTAACATTTCAGTCGAAAACAACACCAATACCACTCGCAACGATCCACACGACCCGAAGGCCAACTCCGACCGATGTCAAATTACTACGAGTACGAAAGCGTCCAGTCCGTCCTGACCAATAGGACGACGACACGTCAAACGACCGCGCAACACGGTAACCAATCACAGCATCCCATTTACGATGTCAATTCGAATCCGCACCACTCACATCAACACACAAATGCACACCAGCAGCAGGTGAGTCAAAGGCAACATCAAAAGCAAATGCACGTTAAAGGTAGAACTGGCAACGTTGAACAAAGCGGTAGAGGTCCATTTGTTACTCAAGTGATCATTGGGAATGACGGCAAACAGGAAAATGGAACGAAAGTTTAATTATTACCGTGTTTTAGGCTGTGCCATTTTTATTTAAAGTCCTTGCCGTAGGCAGTTACACTTGACGTTTCAAACCTGTTTATTTATCATATGCATACTGACAGCAACAAAAAAATCCATCCAGAGACAGTGACAGTTTTGCCTTTAATTTTCTACCAATATGATATATTTAATTTTTAATATACCTACATATTTTTGGTTAGGAAATGTTTATTTCATGTCAACGTCACAAAAGTGTACCTGCCTATATAGCAACGAATATACCACATATGCAGAGAGTGTTTCCGTATATTTCAACCAAATACAGGGCATACCCATGTATTATTTAATTATTAAAGTTCCTGCGCATGCGTCAGTTTTGGTGGTTTTGGAACATACTCCTTTACGTTACTGCAGTATTTAACAATTGTCAATAATTTAAGATTATGTCTATTATTTTTTTTCTAAAAAATAGTTGAGCGGATGAAAATTTATGAAATTGCAGATTCAATTTGTAGTTTTTCTAAAATTAATTAAGCCGATTTATTGCGTACACACATCCTGAATTTTTGCGTTACGTAATTTAAGGACGTTTCCAAAACTTTTTTATTTACACATTTTTTCTCTCTCTTTATAAGCGTAGTAGACCTTGGTTAAAATGCACGGAAACATCCTGTATAGGGTTATTTAACTTGTTTTTGTGGGGGGGGGGGGGGGTTAAAGTACTTCCAGAGGGATAGGAAAAATCGACCCCATTTGCGATGCTTAAATTTTTAGAGACATTAAGCTTGATACACCAACCGTATCTGGATACATCGAGCTGTTTTCGAGATATGATTATTTTTTTTAAAGTTTTCATTTATTCATAAAAATCCAACTAAAAAACTGTATTTACTTTTTTCACTTCTTCACTCTTATTTTTTATAATATTACATAAAGTTGTTTTTTTTTTTGTGGAATGACCTTCTTTGAATTCAGTTTTCTAAATCAACTCAATATTTATATTTTAATAAATTTTTTATATTTTTATTTTTTGTAAAATTTTTATTTTTGACTAATTTTCATTTGATTAGCTAAAAAAATTGAAATCAAATAAATACAAAAAATATAAAAAAATATACAATGAATATAATAATAAAAAAATAATAAAATATTAAATGGGGCGCGTTAAAGAAAGTAACAGAAAAAATTCAGTTTGACAGCTGATATCTTTATCGAAAAAACTATAAAAATTTTAGTGTAAATTGTTCACTAAAATTAAATTTTCATAAATCAAAGTGATATAGGTACACAACTCCAAAATTTCTCTTGAAATTTCAGCATGGACTCGGTCGCAAAGGGGGTCATTCAAAAGTCTTATACTGAAGCGCTTATCTATTAAAGGTGTTTCCTAAAGATTTTTTAAAACTATATGTCCTGCGAAGTTGAAACAAAAAGCATCAAAAGGAGATGATTTTTTCCACATTGGACATTACTTCAAAACAAAGTGAGAGTGAGACGACTTTTTTTTCTGGTTTCGTTTATGAATTCAAATATTTTTTGTAAAGCGGTCTAAAAATATAGAAAATACTCCCCTAAAAAATATCCATTGGAAACGGTATTCCATTAATATATTAAATATAAATATATTAAAATTTTCACTTACCAAGTAAAAGATAAGCGATATTTGACAGAAGTTCTGTCAAATGAGGTTAAAATTACTTCTTGTAAAACGTTTTTTCTTTGAAATTTCCTGGAAAAATTGAACAGTTTTTAAAGGAACCTTTATTAAACATAAACCTGTACAGGAAAAGTGGGTACTCGAAAATTTTAAAATATTTGCGTATGCTTTAACCCTTTTTAGAGGAGAATATGTTACCCGTCAAGTTTCAAATACGGAGGGGCAAGTGGTACCTTGTTGGAATAGCTTTTCTATTGTCTTGACACTGCTAAACTTATTTTAAATCTATCGATTTGTTTTTGAGATATTTATGTGCTTAAAAAATGGTCATCTTGGTCATTTTAAAAGCAAATATGTCGAAAATAAATTAATCATATTTAAAAGTAACAGTACTGCAAATCAATTTGAAACACCTGTTCAAAAAGGTTCCACTTGGCCCATCCCAAATGAAGTAAAGCATATTAAAATCGCGGTAATGTTAATATTACCCTGCTTTAAATGTGCTTTATTTTATTTCTAACCTTAAAAAAACACACCCACTGTAACAAGAAGTAAATCGTCAACTAATGCAGTTAGCTACTTAAAGTTTTACGTATTGTGATATAGTTCTGTTTTACGGCAAATATTATATTTTGTATTTTGTAATTTTAAAAAATAATTTTAGGCATGATTCCATTGTATGTATGTAATTAATTAAATTTTAGTTTTTTTATATGGTTAAGTATTTCAAAACTTTAGTATTACCTATAGCAACTTTTTTAACATAAAAACATTATTTACACTAAATAAATTTAACTTTTTTTGTTTTTATATTAGAAACTATAAGCTTTTTGAGTGTTGAAGTCAGTTTTTGCTCACTAATTAGCTTAAATTACATTAGATAAAATTATATTAGCCAAAGTTGAAATAAGAATTTTTTAAAATATTTTACTTTACTTCACTACTTACTAATACTTTTTTTGGGTGTAAAAACAAGGGTCGATCGGTGGGGTTAACTTTTTGTACACTAGGGGCATTGATTGCGCCTCTTCAAAGACCGAAAATTTAACTAAAAAATATTTAAAATACGATTTTTTTATACAAAGGTAAAAGATTGTTGTAAGAACTAAAATAATTCTTAAGACTTAAGGGTCTAAATTAATCTTACTTAATGTAAGTAAAGTGATTTGATTTGTGAGCATAAATAAGCTTTAGACTATACTTTTATGGATAAGAAGTGCCTTTTTATCAATTGAAATTTTAAGATTAAATTGAAAAGTAAACTCGATTACTTTTAAGTATTACCCGTGCGTTTATTATAGTTATTATAGAGATATAGGCTGCTGCCATTTTTATTATTGTATATGTATATATATATTTTAAAATATAGGAGAATCAAATTTTGTAAACGTATCTTTTTCTTTCGCAGAGTTTATACCGACCTTATTTATTGCTGTCAAAGCTGTAAGTCCACTCGTTTGTGGGTACTGTCAAAATTGCATTCTTGAAGGCGTCGACTACTTCCTCTGGCGACTAAAATCTTTGACCATGCAGTCCATCATGATTTTCGAAAAAGTATAGAAATCTTTGGGACTTCGGTCAGGACTGTCTGGAGGATGGTTCAACAATTTGACGTTTTGTTGTGTTAAAAATTCAATGGTTTTTTATGCTTTGCGCGAACTTGGTTTATCTTGGTGGAGGATCATTCGTCGTTCAGGGTTCGTTCTTCGAAGCCCAGCGATGACTTTCGGCAAACAAATGGTGATGTACCAATCGGCAGTAGCAGTCTTTTCATCTTCCAAAGAAATTGTTGCTACATGGCCTACCTTTGAGACAAATATCGCGGCCATGTTTTTGGATACACTTTGAGAACGGATGACTTTTGTTGGTTTTTCTTCATCTTGGAACTCCCAAAAAGACGTTCGACTGACGTTTATTTTCGGGTTCATATGAGTTAATCCACGATTCATCACCAGTGAAAATGCTGTACACGTTTTTGAAGTTTCCTGCCTCAAAGCGGTCTAGAGTTTTCTGACACCAATTGACCCTAGCTTCTTTCTGTTCTTCGGTTAACAGGTGCGGTAGCCAGCGGGAAACTAATTTTCTTACCCCTAATTCCTTATACAAAATTTTGAGGTCTTTGAAATCCCCAATAAAGCCTCAATCTCACGATGTGTCACATATCAATCTTCAGTGATAAGCATGCGCACGGCATCGATGTTTTTCTGGGTGACAGTCGTTTTTGGTGCACCTGGCCTTGGATCGTCGCTAAGGCTAATGTATCCACGCTTGAATTCTCCATACCAACGAGAAACTGTCGACTGATGTGGTGCTTTATTACCGAAGACAAATCAACTCGGCAAGGCATTCTTTTTCAGATAATTTCCTTCGAAAGATGGAAAGAAAATGTTCTCGGTTTAATGTCATTTTTCAAGTGATTTTTTACCTTAAAAAAAGGTCTTTATACTTTTACACAGGTGGCCTACAGAATGTGACCAGTCATGTGAACTTGACTGGACGACTGCTGTAGCTGCGTCATCGGGTTTCCATTAAACAAATGGTATAAGGCAACCTCAACTCAACTCAACTTTATTGCCATAAATACAAACAGCAACGTCAAACTTAGAATAGGTATTTAAGTAAAAAACTTAATAAATAAAGTTAACATATTAATAAATAGCAAACATACAGGCACACATATATAAATACATTATGTATTCATCAGCACACTTTTAAGATTTTATAAAAAAGCTGTAACTGCTGTTTTAAACTTTTCTAAATTTTCAATTTGCTTGATTGCATCTGGAAGTATTTCAGAAGCTTTTATTGCGCTTTAGTGAGGTGATTTTTCAAAAAATCGATCTATGTACTGGTAGAACAAGTTCTTGCCTATTTCTGGTAATTATTTGTAGTTCTTTGGAGTAAAGATCTTGATATGTCCAAAAGTTTTCTCAGTTTTTTTTTTGACAAAGATGACCAATTGTCTAAAATATAGTGAGGGAACTGTGAGTAGGTTCAACTCTTGAAAATACTGTCACAGGAAGTAGATCTATTTAGCTTTAACATTGAACGAATGATGCGCTTTTGAACAATAAAGATTTGTTTTGCATCCGAGGCAGAACCCCAAAATAATTGCACAAAAACTGTTTAATTTAGATGCTAAATTTAGAATGTGGGTACCCCATGTAAGTCTTGAGTCCAGCTAGACCCCAAGAAACTTTTGAGTGTCGTAGACTTGTATGGTTTTGCCATTTAATGGAACATATAAAGAGGAGGAGTCCGTTCCAGTCATCCTAAAGGTCATCAGAGCAGTTTTCTCTATGTTTAATGTAAGATGGTTCGTTGTACACCAATTGTACATTCTTTTAGCTACTCCTGAGCATTTCTTTGATAAGCTGTCATGTGTCCTGTCTGCTTCAACACCGAACCTGGTGACGTAGATTTTTTAATCTGATTACAGTTTGCCAGTCAGGTTCAATGGCCTTTCAAATTCTGTAGGTAACCCGTGGAAAAGTATAATGACCTTGTATCGCCGAACTGTCACGATCAGCTGTTTTTCGATCCAAGATGGTTGCCATAGGACAAAACAAGACGCTAGCGCTACCAAGTCCACTTCCAATCCCTGGCTTCGCATGCGTAGATCTACCAATATTATTTACCTCATGTATTAGAATCGATGTACAGGGTGATTTTCACTTGAATGACTCTAACCAAATAGAAAGTTTCAAAAACCTAACCTAACGAAACCTAATCAGATCTAACCGAACCGAACCAAAGCAAACTAAACCAATATTTAAAAAAAAAACTTTCCTGACTTCCTACCTGGGATGCTAGAGGATGTGAATCCGAACCGGACCGTACCGAACCGAACCGAACCTATCCAATAGGTTGGATCGGTTTATATAGGAAAAAAATTGAAATGTGATATTTCATTTAGCCTGAGTGATTAAAAGTTGTCATTGCAGTTGTTTATGATTTATGCAAAATTTTGACTCTATCAAACACCGTCTTGAGGTGCCTAGATAGACTTGAATTTTCTAAATAGCTTTCTAAAAAAATATCAGTATAAAATGCAGCTCTTCGTTTATTTCAATCAACAAAACTAATGTTAGGTGACTAAAATAACCCAAAACTCACCACGTGGAGGTGGCCGCATAGCGAGTTCCTCCCACCTCCCTCCCTGCCGTCCTCCCATCACTCAAATTACTACTTTATTTGTCTAAAGCTTCTAAAAATTGCTGTTTTGTCTCAGTTTTTGGAATTTTTTTTCTGGATGCAATTCGAGTTCGAATCAAGCCATCTCTCGAGTCTATACCACTCACTAAAGTTGAGGCTTCTGTAACTATTCGGATGCATCGCTCAACGGCTTGTGAGTGACAGGGGTATTTCATAATTTTAATGTCGTCAGGAACTGTTTCAATCATCTCTTGCAAGTTGTTGTTAGATATTGCTTTTGTAAGTGGTGGTTCAGTCACACAAACTGACTGCCAGTCTATTAATTCTATGTAATCTTGAGCATCAAAATTCAATTTCGGAACTTTAAATTCTCGGATGTTGTTTTGTGTGTGATTACCTTGTAGTCTACATTTGAGAATTCTTCGTAGCGCAAGTTCTCTTATATGTATTCTGCTATCTCTAATCATTGTCAACAAAATATTTTCTGGATGAGCAAAAAATGCATTTCTTTGTATTACTAAATCAACTATTTCTTTCGCTGTTCTTGGTAGGTATCTGGATCTTCTTATTAAAGAGAATAAATGTTTAGAGCCATCAGTACACGATGAATTGATTTTAATATCAAACCAGGTGGGAGCATAAACTTTTAATATGAATTCTGTTAATGTTTTTAATTCGCTCGAAGGTTGTTCTGTAGCTACGTAAAGTCTCAAGATCCTATTAGCCGTTGTTAGCCATCTTGCGTGCGCCATTTTTCCAGGATCACGAAGGGATAAATTTGAGGGTATTTCACCTTTTGCGATTGCTAAACACATTTCGTACAAATAAGCTTGATCGGTACTGGTATCACTCAGGTCAAATTGTGGCAATTCACTCTCAATTCTTTCAAATTTAACTATTGGAAGATTCTGACAAGTTGGAAGAAGCTTTCCAATCGGCCCAGAAAATCTTTTTGGATCATTTGTTTTGCCATCAATTTTCTCAATCAAATGGCGGAGTGGAAGTTCATTAGCGTGAAGTAAGCATATCATCCATTGTAACGAGTGTTCTATTGCATTTTCTA
Source organism: Aspidapion aeneum (assembly GCA_963576565.1). Classification (NCBI taxonomy): domain Eukaryota; kingdom Metazoa; phylum Arthropoda; class Insecta; order Coleoptera; family Brentidae; genus Aspidapion; species Aspidapion aeneum. Next base: position 77,646,151 of record OY755042.1, read on the forward strand.
GTTGTCTTATAACCCCATTTTTAAAACCTGTGTTTACGACGGTCGCATCACAGCCTACAACAACAATGTCTCCAACGGATTCCAAGTTGTCACTTAAAAAATCGAAAATGCTTGACTTTATGTCTTTGGCATTTCCCGAAGTAGGAGCTACATGGCCCAGGTAAGTAGATCCCGGTTCTGAAACTAGAACAATATGTTCCTCTAAAACGTATTTTTTGTGATAAGTACTACCTTTTTTCTCTGTTAGTAGCGTCTTGTCCTTTCTACCATCAAAGTAGATCCCGGTAACTTTTAAATTGTTGCTTGATTCTTTTTTTAGCTCTGTTCTTCGTCTTTTTCTTTCTCTTCTTAATTTACTTCGGTTTAATATCTTTGAAGGGTTATCTTTACTAACCACACCAAGATCTTGTAAAACAGCATTTGCTAAAAAAGAAGCAGATCTATCTGAAACTCCCGTTCGATCGCAAGCTTCTGCGAAATTTTTAAAACTAACTCCTCGAAGGTCTGTTGCTTTTGAAGTTGAAGGGCCATCGATTTGAAAATCATAATCACTAGTGGAAGAGCTTTCTGACTGAAAACTTTTTTCTTTTTCAGGGGAGGGTGTCACTAAAATACCATTGTTTGCTTCATTCTCTAATTGCTCGGGCTTGCTCTGATTCTCTTTTTGGGTATTGGCTTTTCTTTGCATCCGTTTTTGTAGTACCTTTGTCATTTTAACATCCAGATTTCCAATAAACATTTTCCTTACTGTTCTTTGGTCTCTTAAAAATTCTTGTTCGGTTTTAGAAACTTTATTTCTGCATTTACATAAGTCAAAATCTTTACATTTGCAAATGGAAATATCAAAAAGTTTTGTTTCGCTGGAGTGTTTGAATTTTTGTAATTTTTCTAAACACTTTTTATTATAAACCGATCTGATATTTTTCTTTAAATTTCGGAACTTCTCAACATAGTCTTTAATTAACCGAGAAATCTCTTGTTCGCTTACTACTTCTAAGGAAGCATTTTGCCAAATGTTTTTTAAAACCAGTAACACACTTTTAGATACTTCACTTACACTTGGGTCCCTTCCATTGTTCTGGTCCTTTTTTATTTGTTTGTACCATAAATATGCCCTCATAACATCACCATCAGTCGGAAGTATATTGCACTTAAGTTCTGATGGTACTCCAAACACCTCACATTTAATGTTTTTACGCGTGTTAGGCATTTTGCTTACAAATAATAAATAACACGTTTATTTAATGCGACCGCGTCGAGATAATTAAACTTGTCGAAACGGGAACAGACTTATAGCCGTTGCAGCGGAATTCCGATATGAGTACTACGCGCGGGCTTCTGCGTATTTCTATTCAATTGATTTTTTTTTTAGGATTTTATAAGTTTAGGTTAAATTTAGACAAAAAAGCTTAAAAAAAATATTAATTTTTTTTGTAATTTTTTGTCTAAATTTAACCTCAACTAGGCACCTTAAGATATTATTTTAGAAAGTTAAAATTTTGCCAAACTAATACTACACCAAAACGACAACTTTTAATTACTCAGGCTAAACGATATTCAAAAAAAAAGTTTTTCGGCCCAACCTACTATCCAAACCTAACCCTACCCAACTAAACCTAATTAGCAGTACGTGTTGTAGTTTAGTTTGGTTAGGTTAGGTTTGGTTCAGTTTAGTTAGGTTCGGTTCGGTTCGGATTCCCATCCTCTAGGATCCCGGGCAGGAAGTCAGGAAAGTTTTTTTTTTGAAAAAAATTATTGGTTCAGTTTCCTTCGCTTCGGTTAGATTTGATTAGGTTTTGTTAGGTTAGGTTTTTGAAACTTTCTATTTTCATGTGGTTAGAATCATTCAAGTGAAAATCACCCTGTATTCATCTATTCTAAGACATGAGGTAAATAATATTGGTAGATCTGCGCTTGCGAAGCCAGGGATTGAAAGTGGACTTGGTGGCGCTAGCGTCTTGTTAGGACAAACAAAGCGTTTTCCCATAAGCCGCAATGTTAACAAAAACGTAATTTTTTAAAAAAGTGAAACGATTTAATTTACAACAAAGATGCTGTTTTAAGTATTGATCCTTTGTACACATGGGAAAAATGCGTTTTTCTTAAAAAAAATCAATTAAAGCCAGTAAATCTCAAATAAAGGGAGGGACCATGTTTTGTTCAAAAAGTCAGGTTATGTTTTTATTTACTTTTGTTTTTTTTAACTTTTTTTCTAGTTTTTTACTCAGATTGAATAATTATTATTAGTCAAACAAGTTTCGTGGCTAATCGGGCAAAAAGGAGTTTTTTTGTTTCCCTTATATATTTCCGTGGGTAGCCTGAAAGCTAAACCTCACGGGGGTCCAAGATCTAATGGACACCTAATAAGTGTTGACAGTTAACCGTTTCGTCCTTATGGGACTCCTCAAACACTGCTGGTCGATGTGACAAATCTTGCGAAGTTAATCAGACGGTTTTGTCTCTAATTAAATGTATTTAGTGAGCGAACTATAGCAAGAGGCGCCATCTACCGAGATACGAGAGAAACAAAAAACCAAAAGCAGGCGAAAGAAAACACTGCTATACAATATCGATCAATGAAAAGATCGAATGCAAATAAAAGAAAACAACTATAGTCCGTGACCTACGACAGCTCTTTGTCTTTCAGGCCGGATCAACACAGATTGCATTTTTACCCGTCTTCAAGACAGTGAGCGTCAATCAACGGAATTTTTAAGCCAAATAATTAGCTTGTCTAACGAACTGTCACGATCAGCTGTTTTTCGATCCAAGATGGTCGCCATAGGACAAACAAAGCGTTTTCCCATAAGCCGCAATGTTAACAAAAACGTAATTTTTAAAAAAAGTGAAACGATTTAATTTACAACAAAGATGCTGTTTTAAGTATTGAACCTTTGTACACATGGGAAAAATGCGTTTTTCTTAAAAAAAATCAATTGAAGCCAGTAAATCTCAAATAAATGGGACCATGTTTTGTTCAAAAGTCAGGTTATGTTTTTATTTACTTTTGTTTTTTTTTTTACTTTTTTTCCAGTTTTTTACTCAGTTTGAATCATTATTATTAGTTTCTGTGCTGTTATGAATTGTGGCAGCTGGGGAGAGCTTGATAATGTTAGTTTTGATGGAATGCCAAGTATTTTGAGCTTAAAAAATCATCTTGATTTAAATGAACTAGGTATCAGGTCAAAGAAGGGAAAAGAAAGTGGATAAGTGCTCTATTACCTGACTTAACAGAGGATAAATTGAAATATTCGAAAGTTTTTTGTCAGATTTGTTTTGGATAAATGTGTAACTGCCATTTTGGCAACATTTTCTATTGGGATCTTTTTTTGTGCTTGAGTGAACTTTTTGCAGAAGTGTAACATAGAATTGTGTTAAACTGTAAGAAATATTTCACTATGATTTTTTTACTATTCTAGGCAAGCAACTTTCAAAACTAGAATACAGCAATGATTATGACTGGGTCTCTCCTGAATGGATTATTATTTCAAAACGGTTGAAAAATTTTAAAAATGATGGTTGAAAAAAGGGTCTAGAGAAGAAAGAAAAGGAAAACAATATGAGGTTAAAGTGTGAATAATGAGCTGAACCAAATTTGTACACCATCCTACAGAACTCTTAAATAAACTTTTGGTAGTGTAGCGTCTTGTATAGGTCGAGTGAAGTCCTGTATCATCAAAGTTTCTTTTTCTTTAATAAATATTTATTTTACAGACCTCAAAACAGTTTAGAATAAACTGGTGAATTTGACAATCTCCCTAACTCAAACCTCTTTTTATCTTAAACTATTTTGGTGCAAATTTTCCTTTATTTCCTTGCTTTTTGACACCTAAAACTTGTACACCGTAAAATTTGTATAGTATCTGACTGGACCTACTACAAGTCCTGTTGTGAAATTTCTATGGTACTGTTCTGAGCTTATTACCAAAAAAAATTTTTTATGGCATCATTAATAATAGATGGAAAAAAAGTAATCTTTGTTGACTTTGATGACCACAAGAAAAACAAATAAGTTCTCTCAGATATTTTTTTCAATTTCTCTCAAACAAACTTGGGTTCTAATACTCCTAATGGGTCATATGCTGTTACGCCCAATTGTAGAGTAGAGTATATATTTATTTGCATATACTTTTAGATACATAATTGAGTAAATATTGTTACAAAAAAACAGAAATAAAAGTAATAGTAACAGTAGTAATACAACAGCGAATATTGTACTGTTGTAAAATTTGAACAGTACTTACTGTTGTGAGCTGATGAACCTTAGGTTTGACCGTACTTAAGCCCTATGTATTATAGTTCATGGAAAATCATATGGTGATGTATGGTGTGTGAGGCCAATGACAAGAAAAAACTGTATTTTAATTTTGCAAGTTTTTTTTTTTATATAATGTTTACTTATATTTTTTTAAATAAACATATTTTGTAAAGTACTTATTAAGGCCGCTTGACATGGTGCATGACACGCTGCAAATATTTGCAAGCAAAAAATTTCATTCAAATTGTTGCCTGCAAAAAAATCTTCTTTTCATTTGACATTGTGCATGGCCATGCATTGATTCCCCAGAATCTAGGTAAAAATTCGCCAGTTTGCATGCAAGTACAGCTTGCATGCAAAAAAATGGCACCGGACCGATAAAAATGGATTGCCTGCAACAATCAGCTGGATTTGTACTGCGCATGCACCTGGGCAAAATTTCATACATTTGCCTGCAAATTTTATTGTCATGCACCATGTCAAGTGGCCTTTAGAAGTTTGCTTGACCAACCTCGGTTGGAACTCATATGTGCATATTGATCTGTTGGACTGACCTAGCTATAAGTGGTGCCTCTTTTTCATGTCACTACTGGAGGGTTAAAACAATTAAACTTTGTCTAAACCTAAAACTCATAGTGAAATATTTTTCACAGTTTAACGCTATAGAAGGCCTATTACTTAGCAAAAGGTTTATTCAAGTACAACAAAAGATCCTAATAGAAAACCTGAATCTGATGAGAAAAGTTTAGTCTATTTCAATTTCGTCTCTGTTAACTGAGCCTTGAAGTGAGCTCTTTGAATAGAACTACTTTCCTCTACCTTGGGCTGATAGTTCATTGGTCAAAAAACTTCAAAAACCTTTGGGGGCCCGATACCTTTGGGGGGCCCCTAGAGGTCTCATGATGTACTTTATGCTATTTTTTTTGTTTATTCATGAAATATATGGAAAATATCTAAAAAAATATGTGGTTTGGGGGGGCCCGGGCCCGGGCCCCTAGCCCCCCGCCCCCTTGGTGCGCCCATGTAATAATTCAAAATAAGTGAAAAAACCAGAAAAAAAGTTAAAAAAAAACAAAATAAACAAAACCATAACCTACTTTTTTGAAGAAAACATGGTCCCTTTTATTTCAGATTTTCTGGCTTTAGTTTAATATTTTTAAGAAAAACGCATTTTTCCCATATGCACAAAGGATCTGTTCTTAAAACTGATTAATTTTTTAGACTAAAGCTCTTGTCGTTTTTGTAAAATTTACGTTTTTGTTAACATTACGGCTTATGGGAAATCGGTTTGTTTGTCCTATGGAAGACATCTTGGATTTGATCATATGTTTTGTTAGACAGCCCTATACTAACAAACGTGGAATTTCGTACCCGTGAATTTAAAAATCAAACAAGTTTCGTGGCTAATCGGGCAAAAGGAGTTTTTTTGTTTCCCAACAACCCCTAGCCCCTAGCCCCCCGCCCCCTTGGTGCGCCCATGTAATAATTCAAAATAAGTAAAAAAACTAGAAAAAGTTTAAAAAAAAACAAAATAAACAAAAACATAACCTGTTTTATTTTTAATTTTTTTTCTAGTTTTTTTACTTATTTTGAATTATTTCATGGGCGCACCAAGGGGGCGGGGGGCTAGGGGCCCGAACCCTACAAACCACATATTTTTTTTAGATATTTTCCATATGAATAAACAGAAAAAATAGCATAAAGTACAATATCATGGGACCTTTGGGGGCCCCCCAAAGATATCGGGCCCCCAAAGGTTTCGGGTCCCCCCAAGACATATTTCTGGGTGCACCACTGATTATTATGGCAAGTTTTTTTGCTGTTGTGAATTGTGGCAGCGGAGGAGGTAATGATAATGTTAGTTTTCATTGAATTTGAAGTTTTTTGACCAATGAATCAATGAACTATCAGCCCAAGGTAGGGGGAAGTGGATAAGTAGTTCTATTCAAAGAGCTCACTTCAAGCCCACTTAACAGAGACGAAATTGAAATACACTAAACTTTTCTCATCAGATTCAGGTTTTCTATTAGGATCTTTTGTTGTACTTGACTAAACCTTTTGCTAAGTAATAGGCCTTCTATAGCGTTAAACTGTGAAAAATATTTCACTATGATTTTTCGGTTTAGACAAAGTTTAATCGTGTTAACCCTCCAGTAGTGACATGAAAAAGAGGCACAACTTATAGGTAGGTCAGTCCAACAGATCAATATACACATATGTTCCAACCGAGGTTGGTCAAGCAAACTTCTAATAAGTACTTTACAAAATATGTTTATTTAAAAAAATATAAGTAAACATAGGTAATATAAAAAAAACTTGCAAAATTAAAATACAGTTTTTCCTTTTCATTGGCCTCACACACTACATCACCATATGATTTTCCATGAACTATAATACATAGGGCCTAAGTACAGTCAAACCTATGGTTCATCAGCTCACAACAGTACTGTTCAAATTTTACAACAGTACAATATTCGCTGTTGTATTAGTACTATTACTTTTATGACTGTTTTTTTGTAACAATATTTGCTCAATTATGTATCTAAAAGTTTATGCAAATAAATATATACTCTACTCTACAATTGGGCGTAATAGCATATGACCCATTAGGACCCAAGTTTTTTTGAGAGAAATTGAAAAAAAAATCTGAGAGAACTTATTTGTTTTTCTTGTGGTCATCAAAGTCAACAAAGATGACTTTTTTCCATCTATTTTTTGATGCCATAAAATTTTTTTTTTGATAATAAGCTCAGAACAGTACCGTAGAAATTTCACAACAGGACTCATAGTAGGTCCAGTCAGATGCTATACAAATTTTACAGTGTACACGTTTTAGGTGTCAAAAAGCATGGAAATAAAGGAAAATTTGCACCAAAATAGTTTAAGATAAAAAGAGGTTTGAGTTAGGGAGATTGTCAAATTCACCAGTTTCTTCTAAACTGTTTTGAGGTCTGTAAAATATATAGTTATTAAAGAAAAAGAAACTTTGATGATACAGGACTCCACTGGACACTATACAGGACGCTACACTACCAAGAGTTTATTTAAGAGTTCTGTAGGATGGTGTACAAATTTGGTTCAGCTCATTACCCACACTTTAACCTCATATTGTTTTCCTTTTCTATCTTCTCTAGACCCTTTTTTCAACCATAATTTTTTTAATTTTTCAACCGTTTTGAAACAATAATCCATTCAGGAGAGACCCAGTCAGGATCATTGCTGTATTCTAGTTTTGAAAGTTGCTTGCCTAGAATAGTAAAAAAATCATAGTGAAGTATTTCTTACAGTTTAACACAATTCTATGTTACACTTCTGCAAAAGGTCCACTCGAGCACAAAAAAAGATCCCAATAGAATATGTTGCCAAAATGGCAGTTACATATTTATCCAAAACAAACCTGACAAAAAACTTTCGAATATTTAAATTTATCCTCTGTTAAGTCAGGTAATGGAGCACTTATCCACTTTCTTTTCCCTTCTTTGAGCTGATACCTAGTTCATTTAAATGAAGATGATTTTTTAAGGTCAAAATACTTGGCATTGCTGCCACAATTCATAACAGCACAGAAACTAATAATAATTATTCAAACGGAGTAAAAAAACTAGAAAAAAAGTTAAAAAAAAAACAAAAGAATAAAAACATAACCTTTTTGAACAAAACATGGTCCCTTTTATTTGAGATTTACTGGCTTTAATTGATTTTTTTTAAGAAAAACGCATTTTTCCCATGTGTACAAAGGATCAATACTTAAAACAGCATCTTTGTTGTAAATTAAATCATTTCACTTTTTTTAAAAATTACGTTTTTGTTAACATTGCGGCTTATGGTAAAACGCTTTGTTTGTCCTATGGCAACCATCTTGGATCGAAAAACAGCTGATCGTGACAGTTCGTTAGACAAGTTAATTAGCTAATTAGCTTGTCTAACGAATTGTCACCCTTTACTTTTGTTTTTTTTTAACTTTTTTTCCAGTTTTTTACTTAGTTTGAATCATTATTATTAGTTTCTGTGCTGTTATGAATTGTGGCAGCTGGGGAGATCTTGATAATGTTAGTTTTGATGGAATGCCAAGTCTTTTGACCTTAAAAAATCATCTTGATTTAAATGAACTAGGTATCAGCTCAAAGAAGGGTAAAGAAAGTGGATGGGTGCTCTATTACCTGACTTAACAGAGGATAAATTGAAATATTCGAAAGTTTTTTGTCAGATTTTTTTTTTTTTGATAAATATGTAACTGCCATTTTGGCAACATTTTCGATTGGGATCTTTTTTTGTGCTCGAGTGGACCTTTTGCTAGGCAAGCAACGTTCATAACTAGAATACAGCAATGATCCTGACTGGGTACCGCCTGACGGAATGGGACAACTGGGCGCCGCCAACTCGGCGCCGCCAACTGGGCGCCGGGCCAACTGGGCGCCGGGCCAACTGGGCGCCGCCAACTGGGCGCCGGCCAACTCGGCGCCGGACTAAAAAATTTTTTTTGACAAAATGTGTAGATGAAAAATAAAATATATTATTTATATAAAAACATCTTTAAAAAATCCTACGCAATTTTCTACAAGCTTTTATTTAGCTTCAGATGTTCTGTCTATCAAATCTTGTGAAGCGTTTTTGACACACTTCCCATTATCCGATTTGGATGAAATTTGGTACAAACGTAGTGGTCCCATGACAATACAACATTAAGAAAAAAATATCCAAACAACCCCTTCTATAGAAAAATGTGTTTTTGACACACTTCCCGTTATTCGATTTGGATAAAATTTGGTATACAGATAGTGGTCCGATGATAATACAACAATAAGAAAAAAATATCCTCCCACCCCTACCCCCACCCCTTCTATAGAAAAATGTGTTTTTGACACACTTCCCGTTATCCGATTTGGATAAAATTTGGTATACACATAGTGGTCCGATGATAATACAACAATAAGAAAAAATATCCTTCCACCCCTACCCCCACCCCTTCCATAGAAAAATTTGTTTTTGACACACATCCCGTTATCCGATTTGTATCAAATTTGGTATACATATAGTGATCCGATGACAATATAATATTAAGAAAAAAATATCCTCCCACCTCTACCCCCACCCCCTTTCATAGAAAAATAAGTTTTTGACACACTTCCCATTATCCGATTTGGATAAAACTTGGTATTCACATAGTGGTCTGATGACAATACATTAAGAAAAAAATATCCTCCCACCCCTACCCCCACCCCTTCTATAGAAAAATGTGTTTTTGACACACTTCCCGTTATCCGATTTGGATAAAATTTGGTATACACATAGTGGTCCGATGATAATACAACAATAAGAAAAAAATATCCTCCCACCCCTACCCCCACCCCCTTCCATAGAAAAATTTGTTTTTGATACACATCCCGTTATCCGATTTGGATGAAATTTGGTATACATATAGTGATCCGATGACAATACAATATTAAGAAAAAATATCCTCCCACCTCTACCCCCACCCCCTTTCATAGAAAAATGAGTTTTTGACACACTTCCCATTATCCGATTTGGATGAAATTTGGTATTCACATAGTGGTCCAATGACAATGCAACATTGAAAAAAGAAATCCTACCACTCCTACCCCCACCCTCATCTATAGAAAAATGCGTTTTTGACACACTTCCCATTATCCTATTTGGATGACATTTGGTATACATATAGTGGTCCGATAACAATACATTAATAATGAAAAAATGTCCTCTCACCCCTACCCCCCACCCCCTTCCATAAAAAATGCGTTTTTGACACACTTCACTTCAAATGACTTTTATAAAATTTTCGTTCACTCTCCTTCCCCCAATAGAAAAATGAGTTTCCAAACAACTTACGATCAGCGATTTCATTATAATCTAGAATAAACTCTTCTTTATTTATTTACCTCTGCATTTTTGTGCTAGATTGATTCTTGCAAATACTAATATTTAATTGATACGGATATCTTATCGTGCTAACATCCTCAAAATTTCCATCAGTCGGCCATCGCTTTTATTATTATGATAATATTAGAATGTTAGAAAAAGATTTTTTAATTTTTAGTGCATTTTACAAAAGCTTGTGACTTAAAAAAAATTTTTTACTAATTTATTTGAAATCTGTTTTTGTTAAGTAAAGTTAAATCCATTAAGTCGACTGTTGAATCTTGGTAGTTGTAGTGTTTGGTAACCTGGTAATACTACAATTTACGTTTTTTATTACAACAATGGCGGATCGAAAAATCAAAATGCTTGAGGTCATTACATTGCTTGAAGTCATTTAACAAAATTTTTTACTCAAACTTAAAAAAATCAAAATGGCGGATCCAAAATGGCAGATTTTTATTTACTAACCGATTTGTCTCAAACTTGAAATATTACATTGCTTGAAGTCATTTAACAAAATTTTTTACTCAAACTTAAAAAAATCAAAATGGTGGATCAAAAATGGCAGATTTTTTATTTACTAACCGATTGGTCTCAAACTTGAAAGATTGCAGTGGTTAGGGATCGATTTATAATAAATTTAGAACTTTGTGGTGTTTAACGTCGCTGAACATGATTTTTTACTCTTTTTAAAAAAATCATCTAAATCGGATAATGGGAAGTGTGTCAAAAACTCATTTTTCTATGACAGGGGGTGGGGGTAGAGGTGGGAGGATATTTTTTCTTAATATTGTATTGTCATCGGATCACTATATGTATACCAAATTTCATTCAAATCGGATTATGGGAAGTGTATCAAAAACGCATTTTTCTATAGATGAGGGTGGGGGTAGGAGTGGTAGGATTTTTTCTTCAATGTTGTATTGTCATCGGACCACTATATGTATACCAAATTTCATCCAAATCGGATAATGGGAAGGGTGTCAAAAACGCATTTTCTATGGAAGGGGGTGGGGGTCGGGGTGTGAGGATATTTTTTTTTAATGTTGTATTATCATCGGACCACTATGTGAATACCAAATTTCATCCAAATCGGATAATGGGAAGTGTGTCAAAAACTCATTTCTCTATGAAAGGAGGTGGGGGTAGAGGTGGGAGAATATTTTTTTCTTAATATTGTATTGTCATCGGATCACTATATGTATACCAAATTTCATCCAAATCGGATAATGGGAAGTGTGTCAAAAATGCATTTTTCTATAGATGAGGGTGGGGGTAGGAGTGGTAGGATTTTTTTTTCAATATTATATTGTCATCGGACCACTATATGTATACCAAATTTCATCCAAATCGGATAATGGGAAGGGTGTCAAAAACGCATTTTCTATGGAAGGGGGTGGGGGTAGGGGTGGGAGGATATTTTTTTTTTAATGTTGTATTGTCCTCGGACCACTATGTGAATACCAAATTTCATCCAAATCGGATAATGGGAAGTGTGTCAAAAACTCATTTTTCTATTAAAGGGGGTGGGGGTAGAGGTGGGAGGATATTTTTTTTCTTAATATTGTATTGTCATCGGATCACTATATGTATACCAAATTTCATCCAAATCGGATAACGGGATGTGTGTCAAAAACAAATTTTTCTATGGAAGGGGGTGGGGGCAGGGGTGGGAGAATATTTTTTTTAAATGTTGTATTGTCATCGGACCACTATGTGAAAACCAAATTTCATCCAAATCGGATAATGGGAAGTGTGTCAAAAATGCATTTTTCTATAGATGAGGGTGGGGGTAGGAGTGGTAGGATTTTTTTTTCAATATTATATTGTCATCGGATCACTATATGTATACCAAATTTCATCCAAATCGGATAACGGGATGTGTGTCAAAAACAAATTTTTCTATGGAAGGGGGTGGGGGTAGGGGTGGGAGGATATTTTTTTCTTATTGTTGTATTATCATCGGACCACTAAGTGTATACCAAATTTTATCCAAATCGGATAACGGGAAGTGTGTCAAAAACACATTTTCCTATAGAAGGGGTGGGGGTAGGGGTGGTAGAATATTTTTTTCTTAATGTTGTATTGTCATGGGACCACTACGTGTGTACCAAATTTCATCCAAATCGGATAATGATAAGTGTGTTAAAAACGCTTTACAAGATTTGATAGATAGTTAGTAAAGGGTTTTTTAAAGATGTTTTTATATAAATAAAATATTTTATTTTTCATCTACACATTTTATCAAAAAAAAAATTTTTAGTCCGGCGCCGAGTTGGCCGGCGCCCAGTTGGCGGCGCCGTGTTGGCCCGGCGCCCAGTTGGCCCGGCGCCCAGTTGGCGGCGCCGAGTTGGCGGCGCCGAGTTGGCGGCGCCCAGTTGTCCTAGACCGCTCTCCTGAATGGATTATTGTTTCAAAACTGTTGAAAAATTATAAAAATGGTTGAAAAAAGGGTCTAGAGAAGAAAGAAAAGAAAAACAATATGAGGTTAAAGTGTGGGTAATGAGCTGAACCAAATTTGTACACCATCCTACAGAACTCTTAAATAAACTCTTGGTAGTGTAGCATCCTGTATAGTGTCCAGTGGAGTCCTGTATCATCAAAGTTTCTTTTTCTTTAATAAATATTTATTTTACAGACCGCAAAACAGTTTAGAATAAACTGGTGAATTTGACAATCTCCCTGACTCAAACCTCTTTTTATCTTAAACTATTTTGGTGCAAATTTTCCTTTATTTCCATGCTTTTTGACACCTAAAATTTGTATAGCATCTGACTGGACCTACTACAAGTCCTGTTGTGAAATTTCTATGGTACTGTTCTGAGCTTTGTATAGCATCTGACTGGACCTACTACAAGTCCCGTTGTGAAATTTCTACGGTACTGTTCTGAGCTTATTACCAAAAAAAATTTTTTATGGCATCAAAAAATAGATAGAAAAAAAAGTCATCTTTGTTGACTTTGATGACCACAAGAAAAACAAATAAGTCCTCTCAGATTTTTTTTTCAATTTCTCTCAAAAAAACTTGGGTCCTAATGGGTCATATATTGTTACAAAAAAACAGTAATAAAAGTAATAGTAACAGTAGTAATACAACAGCGAATATTATACTGTTGTAAAATTTGAACAGTACTGTTGTGAGCTGATGAACCTTAGATTTGACTGTATTTAATCCCTATGTATTATAGTATAGTGTGTGAGGCCAATGACAAGGAAAAACTGTATTTTAATTTTGCAAGTTTTTTTTATAAAATGTTTACTTATATTTTTTTAAACATATTTTGTAAAGTACTTATTAGAAGTTTGCTTGACCAACCTCGGTTGGAACTCATATGTGCATATTGATCTGTTGGACTGACCTACCTATAAGTTGTGCCTCTTTTTCATGTCACTACTGGAGGGTTATCACAATTAAACTCTGTCTAAACCTAAAAAAAAGAAGGCCTATTACTTAGCAAAAGGTTTAGTCAAGTACAACAAAAGATCCTAATAGAAAACCTGAATCTGATGAGAAAAGTCTATTTCAATTTTGGCTCTGTTAAGTGAGCCTTGAAGTGAGCTCTTTGAATAGAACTACTTATCCACTTTCCCCTACCTTGGGCTTATAGTTCATTGATTCATTGGTCAAAAAACTTCAAATTCAATGAAAACTAACATTATCATTACTTCCTCCGCTGCCACAATTCACAACAGCAAAATGTATATGTCTTGGGAGGACCCGAAACCTATGGGGGCCCGATACCTTTGGGGGAGCCCAGAGGTCTCATGATGTTGTACTTTATGCTATTTTTTCTGTTTATTCATGAAATATATGGAAAATATCTAAAAAAATTTGTGGTTTGGGGGGTCCGGGCCACTAGCCCCCCGCCCCCTTGATGCGCCCATGTAATAATTCAAAATAAGTAAAAAAACTAGAAAAAAAATAAAAAAAAACAAAAACATAACCTACTTTTTTGAAGAAAACATGGTCCCTTTTATTTCAGATTTTCTCGCTTTAGTTTAATATTTTTAAGAAAAACGCATTTTTCTCATATGCACAAAGGATCCGTTCTTAAAACGGATTAATTTTTGCGACTATAGCTCTTGTCGTTTTTGTAAAATTTACGTTTTTGTTAACATTACGGCTTATGGTAAATCGGTTTGTTTGTCCTATGGAAGACATCTTGGATTTGATCATATGTTTTGTTAGACAGCCCTATTGACGTTTTGAATTTAGGTTAGGTAAAGATTGAGGTTAAGTTGTAGTAACGTCATTTGATCAGTGTTGCCCCCTATGTGTCTATATGCAAAATATAAAAGGCAGCCCTCGTACCCATTTACAGGGCAGGAAGTTTACAAGGAATGTTTACAAATATAAAAAAAAAATACAGTACATTTTGATAAGAAGTTGGAAGTCTAATGTTTAAAGACTTGTTTGGCTGCAGAAATACTGCGATTAAAGATATCTTTACTTTTCATATATTTATTATAAGTCTTGCAAATTCTATAAATTGGTGAGAATTGCATGGCGTTTATTCGAGGAGTAGTAAGATATTGCTTGAATTTAGCCGTGGAAGAAAAAAGTTTAGTTTTTCTAAAATATCTCTAGTATGCTCAACTCACAACGACCACGACTGTTGCGCTGAAAAGGAAAGAAGTCTATAACCAAATTCTGCTGGGACGATAGCGATGTTAGATGTAGCAGGACCACCTTTCGGAAGGGGTGTAAAAGCGTAGGTCCCCTGTGTATACTTGCTACGCAGTATAAAGATCCCTGCCCTCGACAAAGAGGTGCCAGGCAAAATTAAGTCCTCTTAGAGAAAAAAAACTTGCATCCTAAGCGGCACGTGCATCAGTTTTGTATATGGCGTATGGACAAATCGGGGTTTGCGAAAAGGGCGCGCCGTGTGCCTAGTCGCTAGACCAAAAATGGTCTCCCCACCACTACTACTACTACTAGACCCTGGTCAAGTTTTAAGATCTTAGTAAATACTGGAGTGTCTAGTAAAACAAAAGAAGTTACGCACTTTGCGATTTAAACTATCGAATTAACTTTGATCGGTTTCTGCGGACTGACGGATCCCTTTGCTTGCTGTTTTGAGCTCTTCTGTGCGAGCGAAAGTTTGCTTTCCGTGCATGGAAATGGCCTACTTTGTGCCGATGGGTCTGTCACGCTCGTCCGCTATTTATAGCGTCATTCGGTTCTGTACGGATCGTCCGCCACCGCCGAGTTACCTATTCGCGGGCCATTGATAACTTATATAACAAAGACCCTTTTGAAAATTCTAAATTTTATCAGCCCTTGAATGTTGACCTAATTGTTTGTCTTAATTTTATTTGAATACATGACATTTAGATTATTACGAGGGTTGTCTTTTAATTTTTGCATATACGGGGTGTCCCATAACTTAGGGGCCATACTGCAGCAGGTGATAGAGGAGGTTATTTCCGAGAAAAAAGTTTATATAACATGGGGGTTAACGGTCAACACACATCTGTTTTTAAGATATAAGATTTTTAAAGTTAGAGGTGGGTTTTGCAAAAAAAAAAGAAAATCTGTCACAGTCAGCTGGATACTTAGCTAATTGTGATTCAAAACTGTGGTATTCCTTGTTTTGATAAAATTATAAGTTGAGGAGTTACAAGCTGTCAAAGTAACCTCCAAAAATGTATAAAAACTAATATCAGTAATATTTTATTATTATGTCTCACTAGAGACTTGTTTTTATTAACAAAAAATATTTAAAAAAACATTGCGTTCAATATGGCATTCATAAAAGCCAACACCAAAAAAATTGTTTTTTTTTTTCAAAAAAAAATTGACTAAATTTTTTAAAATAATATTTCTTTAAATTTATTGCTCTTGTTTAGATACACGACTTTACCTACTTTCATATTTTTACTGCGTTTATTTAAAAAGTTATTATCAAAAAAGTTTAAAAAATCGCCGACTTTGATGCTATGTGTCTCGACAAAGAAAGAGTTTTGACCCATGCATTATAGGAACTTTTTTTATCAGACATGACCTCCTCTATCACCTGTTGGCCTATGGCCCCTAAGTTATGGGACACCCTGTACAGCTAGAATAAAACAGTAGATAACTTTTAAAGACTCGAAGGATTCTCCAGGAAAATTAATTTACTTTTGAATGCGCTCAAACTAGTTGTCAAGGCTCTAATTCCACTCGTTTGTTGGTACCACAGATAATTTTTCTGTGGTTGGTACTGTCAAAATTGCATTCTTGAAGGCGTCGACTGCTTCCTCTGGCGTTTGAAACCTTTGAGCACGCGGTCCATTCTTGATTTTCGAAAAAGTATAGAAGTCGTTGGGACTTTTTGTTGGGTTAAAAATTCAATGGTTTTTTTGTGCTTTGTGCGAACTGGCATTGTCTTGGTGAAGGATGATTCGTCATTCGAGGTTTGTTTTTCGAAGCTCAGCGATGACTTTCGGCAAACAAATGGTGATGTACCAATCGGAAATAATAGTCCTTTGATCTTCCAGAGGAATTGTTGCTACATGATCTGCTTTTGAGACCACCTCAAGAACGGATGACTTTTGTTGGCTTTTATTTATCCTGGAACACCCAAACAGACGACTGACGTTAATTTTTCAGGTTCATACGAGTAAATCCACGATCCATCACCACTGGCAATGCTGTACACGTTTTTCGAGTTTCCTGCCTTAAAGCGGTCTAGAGTTTTCTGACACAAATTGACCCTAGCTTCTTTCTGCCTTCAGTTAACAGATGCGGTATCCAGCGGGAATCTAATTTTCTTACTCCTAATTCTTCCTGCAAAATTTTTTGGGGTATATGTCACATGTCGATCTTCCGTGATAGGCATGCGCACAGCACATGTTTTCCTGGGTGACAGCCGTTTTTGGTGCACCTGGAGTTGGATCGTCGCTAAGGCTCATCCGTCCAAGCTTGAATTCTTCATACCAGCGAGAAACTGTCGACTGATGTGGTGCTTCATTCCTGTTGAGATGATTGCCTCCTTCGAAAGTAAAAATTTCAGCCCAAAAATGTTCTCGGTTCAATTTAATTTTTCGACTGATTTGTTAACTTAAAAAATTCACTGTAGCGATAAAACTGTATGTATCACACTGACGTTTTGAATTTAGTAAAAATTTAGGCTTAGTTTTAGTAACGACATTCGATCAGTGTCACCTTTTATGTTCCTATATGCAAAATATAAAAAATCTTCGATCGTCTTTAGCATTTGTTCTGTTTACAGAGGGGCTTTTAAAATATTTGTGATTTTCATACTTTTTCTCCTAAACAGTTAATTCGATGTCATGCGGCAACAGTGCCTAAAATACTTCTATCGAAAAAAGTTAATGACAAAAGTATAGGTAATAAAAAGGTACTACTACTAACTTTTCTAAAAATTCTTTTTTTACAAACTAAATTTTTTTTGTTTTTTTACGAAATTTGATGAATACAATCTTTTTACGTCCTTTACACGTTTTAATTTTTTTAAATCACAATATTTTTACTTGCATTTATTTTTATTTTAAACGTAACCAGAAGTCATATTTTCATCCAAAAATTTCTGGATATAAATAAAAAAAAATGATTTAAATTATATTGCAGTAATTGCATTTTGCTATTTTTGAAACTACTTCAATTCTGTTTCCTGGCAAATTATTCAATAGTAGTGTTTATTGTTTTAAACCATCCAAAAATAGAGATAAACGTTTAAAAAAAAAATTACCACTGCTTGAAAAACAACTGCTTCCAGGAATTGGGCAATTTCGAGTGAGCAGGCAAGTTTTGTAAACTATACGAAATTACAAAAAAAAATTAAAACAAAATTTTCTTAGGGATTTTACAAACTTTTCAATCTATTTTAAATAAATTTAGGTAAGTTCCCAAAGATGTGGAAATAAAATTTCGGACTTCCATTGTCTTAGTTTATTTTAAACACGACGTTTCGGTTAGCAAATATCTCTATTCAAGTGTAATGTGCTTTCTGTTGGTTGCAAATGCGACATTTTAGGTTTTAAATCAAAATCAAATACAAAAATCAATATTTCGATTTAAAAAATTACAACGTAGTAGGGACACAAACAAATAGGTGTGTTTTCACTAAAGTTAAAAACAAAAAAAATGTAGAAGATAAAAATCAAAAATGAAAAAACCGTTTTTGGGAGGTCCAGTTTCGCTTTAAATGTTCACCTTATTTCATCCTAATAATTTGGCTCTAGTCTAATTTTATTTGCCTGCAATACTTTTCCAATAGTTTATGCTGTTTTTTCATTTAATTCCTTATTTGTTTTTCGGTTTTGCTTTCTTTTTTTTGGGTTTTATGATGGTAACAGTCAAGCACAGTTGTATTTCTAACTAAACCTATAGGATATCAATGGCCCTTTCGTCTCTACAGAGCTAAAAAGCCAGCGAGGGTTTTATGCAGATAAGCCAGTTTTAATTGCCTCAAGAAATGGCATTCTGTACATGCCCCCTCCACTCTTTGCTTCACCTTCCCCTTTTTCGGTGTGGAAATAAACGAAACAAAAATAGTGTACAGGATGAAACTTTATGGTCATCTTTTCAAATCTAATTTGAACGTTGTTAAATTAACAGTTTCTAACTTTTTACTGAGTCGAAAAAATTGGGCTTTCAAGACGGCTCCTCTGGCAATCTATGGTAATCAAAAACATTCAACTAAAGGTAGACCCCGTATAGAAATCCTAAACTTCATCAGACACAAAAAGTATTATACTGGGGATTTCTTTCAAATTCGCAACAATGTTGCCAGTACTTTTATAACTTGTAATTTTGATGTAGGTACATAAAAATGGTAACTAATAAAAATCAAAAGAAAATTTTGTTTTTGAATTCGGCTTACGTTTTGGATTGCTATGAATATGTTTACCATCTTATGTGAGAAAAGGATTGTTTTCATTGATTTTTTTTTGAGATCTAATCATTAATAATGTTTTTCTATACAATTTAATTCTAGGTTGTAAGTATAACCTCTAGATATGTATGTATGCATGTCTGTCTGTGTGCCTATATGCACATATATAAATGTTTGAAAAAAAGTTTTTTTTTAAAGTTAGAATATGTTATCCAATAATCAATCGGTAAATTGTTGTTTACATAGGTACCTAAACTTAACAAAAATCATAAAACATTTGCTTTTAAGTCCCTGTTTTTATAGATCTATGTGGCGGTTTAAATCTTTATCTATTTTGAATTAAAAGGAAAGTATAAATTAGAAATAATCAGCTAAAGTTGGTTTTTTTCGAAGATTGTTGATTGTCGATTTTTATAGAACGTACAACGATTAGCACAAAATTGCAATTTTTGTGCAGTCAACCAACTTGACCTTGTTTTTTGCAGGAACACAAAATAACTAGCGGCGATATCCTGTAATGCAAACCATTTTTTTAAACTGCACATGCGCACCTCTCTTTTTCTGATCACATAAAATTATCTTCCTCTTACTAACTTCACACATGCTCGACCATAGCTGAGAGGGAGATATTTGATGTGAGAAGAAAAAGTACGGTAGCGAATGCGCAGTTTAAAATATTGATTTGGTTTTCGGTTTTCTGAAAAAAACGGGACTCCATTTAAGTGTGAAAAACGTTTAACTGAAAGTAAGTTTAATTAAATTTCTTTGGTGTGAGGTTAGAGTTCATAAATAGTTTATTAGTTTTGTCTTCCTAGGTGGTATTTAAAAAGTTATTAAAACCAGATTACTAAACTGCACTTTTAACTATTAATTATTGTTCTCTTCTCACTACAAATGTTTTCGGTATAAAAATAACTCTTGCTTTTAGTCCAAATAAATTTAAGTTAAATGTTTTGATCACGAAAGTTAAAAAAACCTTTTCTTTATATAATATATATATATATATATATATATATATATATATATATATATATAAATTAGTCTACAACCCTCTCCTGGGCAACTCTGGAAAACTCAAAAAGTGTTTTGATTTGATTTTACGCGAAAATGGAACGTCGCAGAGAAAACCTTTGTTGACAAAAAAAATTGTGTGTGCTTAAGACCACATGGCAGAAGTGTAAACTTTAACAAGGCGAAATTAATACTGGCCTTCATCTGCATCATCATATTGCTCGCTGAATGTTCCTCTCACAGTTAGTCGACTCGAGCCGACTTCACCCGAATGAGCGTTACATAGCCGAGTCTGACGGCTCAGTTCAATTCAGTACCCACAAAAACTACTAAACGCGCCTAAAGAAGTTTACACTTCAAAAATTCCTTTACAATTTTTCTTAAAGGTTATAGCTCTAGACTTACATGTATAGAAGATAGAGAGCACCAAAATTGACAAAAATCAGTTTTTTGCATTTTACACAAAAACGGTAAGTCGTAGAGAAGAATTTTATTTAAGGGAAATATTACCCATACGAGTCTTCACAATCAATCTCCATAGTCTATAGGTCTACAACGACATGTTTAGAAGGTAGATGGCAGCTAAGTTGTCAAAAATTGTGTTTTTTTTAGTCGTAGAAAGAAACTTTATAAACATAAAATGTTAAAGGACACAATTTTCTACATTCTTTCCTTTTGGGCCACAGGTTTACAACTACGTGTAGAACATATAGGGCGCCAAATTTGCAAAAATTATTATTTTATTTTATGTAAAAACGGTAGGTCCTAGAAAAACACATTATAGACAAGAAATCTCCAGGACGCCATTCTCTACAATTCACCTATGTGAGTCACAGCTCTATGACTTATGGTTTTTGCGTAAAACGAAAAAAAGTATATAATGGGCATTTTCGGCACCCTCTGTCTTCAACACATATGGTTGTAGAGCTGTAAATTGTCATTGTCGCATTGTAGAGAATTGTGTCTTGATCATTTTATGTCAATAAAGTTTTTTTTTATGACTTACCGTTTTTGCATAAATTACAAAAAACATAATTTTTTCAAATTTTCTTCTAAACGTGTGGTTGTAGACCTATAGACTATGGAGACCGATTGTAGGGAATTCTATGGGTAATATTTCTCATACATTAAATTTTGCCCTACGACGCGTAAAATGCAAAAAACAGATTTTTGTTCGCTATTTTTCAGAAAAAAAATTAATAGCGGCAACCATGTAGACCAAACGTCACCCTTGCATCATTTATTGTTGACTTTGAGAGGTTATCCGAATAAACGTGCGTTTTCGTTGTTTTTTTTGCAATATTGATCACAAAATTAAGATTTTTTTTATTAAATAACTTTAAAAATGCCTAAGAAGTGTGACAAAAGTGAAGAGAAGTGGCTGGATTTATCATTTCACCGGTAAGTTTGAATCTCTTCCAGAAACCGTCATATTGTTTACGATTTGGTAAGACAGTGGTGTGGTTTATAACTTTTTTTACAAAATATTAGTGATTTATTTTACAAAGAAGTTTTAAGAAAGATTTATTGTTGCAAATTCCCTTATTTTCCCACCTCTAGTGTTTGGGTTTTTTTGGAAAAGTTTCTGAATTTATTCTGGCAATAATATATAAAAAAATATATTTCTTATGTAAACAACCATTTTCACTCTGTAATGTTATGTTATGTCATGCTACTGTACAGTTATTAAACATTTTAAAAATATTCAAATTTATGAGTTTACTAGATTCCCCACTGATCCAAACAAGAGAGAGCTTTGGAGGGAGATTATTGGCCTTAATAAGGAGAACATTCTGTCAAAATGGGCATTCTTTGTTCTGACCACGTTGATCCTCAGTATGTTCGTTTAGCACCTAGTAGGCACTATCTTGTACGAAATGCCTTGCCCAAGGTCAGGTGTTAAAGACTAGTTCAAATTAAGAAAACTACTTACTACTAGTGGTTGGTAGTTAAATATTCAACTATCTCTTTTTATTATAAAGTATACATAATATATTATCACTGGTTGTTTTTGATGTTCGATCATCATATAATGATGTAAAAAAGTAGTTAGAATTAACAAATATAACTATAAGAAGAAAAAAGGTAGTACCTACTTTTACACAGAAAAAAAAGAGTTTTAACTTCCTTTTCACTTACTTACTGCATAGTCCCTGGTGATTAATTAAAAGAGAGCCTTGAGTCAAATGGATTAAAATATTGTTCTTAATTCTTATATTTGCCAAATTTAATAATGTTTGTATATATAGGGTGTCCCATAACTTAGGGGCCATAGGCCAACAAGTGATAGAGGAGGTCATGTCTGATCAAAAACTTGTTGTTGGCAATTTTTTTAACTTTTGTGATAATAACTTTAAAAAAACGCAGTAAAAATATGAAATTGGGTAGTCTTGTATTAGAACAAAAGCAGTAAATTGAAATTAATTTTAAAAAATTAATTTGAAAAAAGTTAGTCAGTCAATTTTTTTAGAAAATATTATTTTTTTGGTATGAACTTTTATGAATGCCATATTAAATGCAATGTTTTTTAAATATTTTTTGTTAATAAAAACAAGTCTCTAGCGAGACATAATAAAATATTATTGATATTTTTTAAAAGAGAAAGCAAAAATTAATTAAAAAAAAAATATTATTTTTTATACATTTTCGAGGTTATTTTGACAGCCCGTACCTCCTCCACTTGTAATATTATCAAAAAAGGAGTACCACATTTTTTAATCACAATTAGCTGAGTATTCAGCTGGCTGTCACAGATTTTTTTTGTATAACCGGTTTTCACCCACTCCTCTTTAAAAATCCTATATCTTAAAAACAGATGAATGTTGACCCCATGTTATATAAACTTTTTTCTTGGAAATAACCTCCTCTATCACCTGCTGCACTACGGCGCCTAAGTTATGGGACACCCTGTATAATAATCACTTAATTATAAATAATATTTTTTCATTTTTATTTTATTTGTTAAATAAAAATTAAATAGATTTTTTTATGGAAATCAAAAGTATTTTGTTGATAAAACTGAATAAGTCATATTTTTTAACATTTGCAAATGTAAAAAAACACAGACTCATACCAAATATTTTCTAAAAAAACTAATTGCTAGAGTTTAATAAACTAATGAATGGATTTTGGTAAAATAAACCAATGAGTGCTTTTTATTTCGAGGCAAGAGTTTTGCTGATAAAATATAACAAA
Organism: Aspidapion aeneum; assembly: GCA_963576565.1. NCBI lineage: Eukaryota > Metazoa > Arthropoda > Insecta > Coleoptera > Brentidae > Aspidapion > Aspidapion aeneum. The sequence goes on from OY755042.1 coordinate 77,669,332, forward strand.
AAATCTATATTATAAATATAGGCTGTCCCATTTTTATCATTTGGGTGGTTTCGGGAACTTCTAGAGAAGATTGAAGAAAAAACGACTACACCTTAGTGTGCTTTAATTTGAAGAGAATAATGATGGTAAACATCGCATATCAATATTATAAACATAGAAACCGAAAACACCCAAAAGTGTCGAAAATGCACCCTGTACACTAGGGGATCAAATAGACTCTTTAAATCCTGATGCAAAAATTTTGATAAATATCTCAAGGTCTGAGTATATAATTCGGAGTTTTTGACTTTTTTTAACAGAACAAATCTACTTACTGTAAAAAAATTACTAAGAGCAATGTATTACCAAGGTGAAAGAGTAAAAAGCTAAAAAAACACCTTTGACAATTTGAAATAAAAAGAAACACTTTTACCTGTGTTTTAAATTTTAGGGATTAAAGTAACACTTTTCTATATCCAGAAAAAAATAATATAAAGTAGATTTCTTATCTTTAGGGAAAAATAATAAAAATCAAAACTACGGATATTACCAGCTGTAAATAAATTATTGATTTCTAATATTATAAATCGATAAAAAAATTAATTCTGTAAAAATAGAATGGCAGTCAAAGCTGTACCGGTAATATTTTACACTTATTTAAATTTTATAATTTTGGGTGCAAAAATTTTATAGGAAAATGTCTATAATATATTTATTTTATTTTCAACAAAATCTCATGGTTTTTCATCGATTTCTCTTTTATACCTCTTACAGTGTTGCCTGCGAGGATTCGGCGAAATTTTCTGAGATTTCATGCATGATGAATGAATTTGCGTATTAAATAATGGGGATGCGTCTTCTAGGGTTCCTTGAATTTCTTTGATGGTAATCTTCTGAAATCAGTATACGCGGAAAGGCGTTGCCTACCCTAGATAAAATTTAAAACACTTTTTTTTCATATACATTTTAGATAACTTACCTCATGACATTCCGAGAAATTAATAAACTCGACGATCTCTAAAATTAAAAACAAACCAAATGTAGCAAATTCTTAAAATAATAATCCGTTGGCTATTATCTTAGAGTAATAATAATATAAAGAGAAGAAGTAAACCGCGGCCCCGTGTAAATTTTCCCTATTCGTGGCGGTCATTCCTGAAAACTTAGAATTTGCAGAATCCCCGGCGATGGCAACATAGCTGCGTCACTGGAATCATCTCGAAAAAACGACACTGGGCTAAATTTTCACAATATTTTCGGAAACATAGCACTACTTGTTTATTTTTACGTCCAACTAAGTTCTTTTCTACAAAAATAAAACTCAGTACACAGAAAAAAAACACCAAAAATTCAATATACCGAGTCCGACGGCCAAGACAACACTGCATTTAATACAAACACATGTTACTGTCAGTGTCGACCTTAGAGCTTAGGAATATCTGGGCTAACCGTTCACGACTTGAGGACCCACCTAATTAAACTTGTTGCCATTATATAAGTGAAAAAATAATCTTTTGTTTGAAACTCGTAGACAATGATTGAGTAGAAATAAAACTTTGGACTTCCATTGTCTTTATCTGAGGGCACGGCAGTGCCTCGCCAAGTTCGCGCTGCCGTACCATCTTTTCTTGAAACATTTCAGCCCATATTTGACCTATCTAAAACTCTACTTCGGAAAGAGCTACGAATCTCATACTTTGCACAGTCGTAGACCTTCATAGAGTTAACAACCCCTCCAAGTATTCACTGACTCACTCACTCATGTATAGATCATCAAAATTCTACTGTACTTTCAGAAATGCTACAGAGCTGAAATTTGGCAGACTGATAGAAATTATGACCAAACCCCTGGAAAAAATCAAAAAGCCCCAAAATTCTAATTTACTCCCCTCCCCTATACATGCAAAATTATTTAAAAGTAACATTACCCACTTTTAGAAATGCTAGAGAGCTGAGCTTTGGCAGCCTGATAGGAACTATGATAAAACTATAGGAAAAAACACCCCAAAATTCAAATTTACTTCCCTCCCATATAAGTGTAAAGTTATGTAAAAGTAACACTGCTCACTTCCAGAAACGCTAGAGAGCTGAGCTTTTTAAGACTGAAAGACACTATGATAAAACTATAGGAAAAAATTTTAAAACACCAATATTTTAATTTACTAACATTGCACACTTCCAGAAACGCTGGAAGGCTGATAGAAACTATGATAAAACCATGGGAAAAAATTTAAAAACCCCAAAAATTTTCATTTACTCTCCTCCCCTATAAATGTCAAGTTATGTAAAAGTAACATTACCCACTTCCAAAAACGCTAGAGAGCTGAGCATTGGAAGACTGATAGAAACTATGATAAAACTATAGGAAAAAATTTAAAAACACGAAAATTTTAATTTACTTCCCTTCCCTATACATGTAAAGTTATGCAAAAGTAACATTGTCCACTTTCAGAATCGCTAGAGAGCTGAGCTTTGGAAGGCTGATAGCAGCTATGATAAAACCATGGGAAAAAACTAAAAGACCTTAAAATTTTAAGTAAGGCATTGCAAAGGTTTGAACAATATTCCACATATTTTACTGTTTTAAAAATTAAATATTATCCAATTCCTTTAAAAAAGAAGTGAAATCATAACAAAAACATTTCATGTAAAAATAACCAAGTACGCGGCATTCCGTAAATAGAATTGAGATAAAAGTAAAGTCAAGTTCTCCAATACAAATTTTAAAATGAAAGTAAGAAACTAGTTTGGAAATGTTTTTCTAAACTTGGCTATTACGGCTGTAAATGACTCAGGCACAGTGCGAAATTGAACATAAAGAAGTTTGGCTGTAATAGCAAAGTCTAGAAAAACATTTCCAACTAGTAAAAATCTTTTATTATGAAATATGTATTGGAGAACTTGGCCTTACTTTTATCTCAATTCTTTTTACGGAATGCCATTTTCGCGTACTTGGCTCTTTTTTACATGAAATGTTTTTGTGTTGATTTATTTTAAACAGGACGTTTCAGTAAGTAAGTATATCTAACCGTTTTCAAGTGTAAACTAAACAATTCAGTCTAAAGGCTACGACTTATACTACTTGGTGTGCAGTCGGCCCGCTCTCTTTTTACCTTCCTAGCCCGCACAGCAACGGCTAAAGATGGTATTGTTTTTGACAAAAAAATTTTTTTGACAACACCGAAAATGTATTATTTGGGTGTATTTTGACCTACCCTAGCAATATCATCGTGATGTCTGTCTGTGTTGTGTGTGTATGTATGTATATCTGCCGTAACGCAATAGCTCCTAAACCGCTTAACCGCTTTACTTGAAATTTTCAGGTGAAATAGTACTCGATACTGCATCGAGCTGATTAGATTTTCGTCAAAATTCGTGAATGTTAATAACAGTTTTTTGACAGTTAAAAAGTTTAAAAAATGCTAACTTTTTAATGGAACGTCGCATCATTATGCGGTTTTCGGAATATAGTAGCGCGCGTTTTTTGAAAAAAAAATATGTTATAACCGAAAAGTTCGAAGGAGCTTTCATTTCGGAGATATTTACAAAAAACTGTTTTCAAGGTTGATATAACGTGGAGTGTGCTAATGGGCTAGGAAGGTATCAGATCCGTCATGGATCCATTTATTTAATTCCAAGACGCTTGTTTTCCTTAAGGTGTGGTTTCACACAGAAAAACTACAAAACTACTAAATACTTAGAGAAAATTAAAACTATAAAATTTTCGTTTGAATGGTTAATATTGCTTCAACTCTCCAAACAGAAAAGCCGCATTTTAAAATTATAAAATAGAATATCCTTAATACCGGTTAAAACTGTTGGAACAATGACTAATTTAATTTTTTTTAAATTTAATCGTCCTCTACAATAGGAAAAAGGATTCCCTTTTTACCTGGGGTTACAGTCCAAGTAGCTCAAAACGAAACCCGGCCCTGCTAACACGAAATCCGTAATATGATGTCATACACCTATTGCCACGTCCTGAAAAAATTGTGGGAAAAGGGGCCGTTCATAAATGATGTTGTCTAAATGAGTTTTTATCGCAGATTGTAATAAGAAATACACAGCATAAAACGACGCGACGCGGGCTAATAAGCGCATGACAAATTATCGCACGGTTTGAATAGCCTAACCAACTCAATGCACTATATATTTTGGTAAGGTAAGAAGTTGAACCTTACTTATTATTTATAAAATTTTACAAAGGCAGAGGAGGCGGCATCAGCGGAAAAGCTACATTGTTTACCAACAAATGAATGAATGACCGGCGAAACCGGGGCTACTACTTCTCTTTATATGTTATTACTCTGAGGCTATTATTAACATTCCATATGTTCAAAGGATTTTAGAAAACATAAGACGAATAGCCAAGCACTATAATATAAAACCAGTATTTTCATCGGGATATCAATATAAACATACGAAATTGCAAATATGACGCGTGACGGAGTTTGAAATTGTATTTTTAAATCAAAAAAATAGGAATGTAAGACCGTAAGAAATAATATTTTTGCACATTTTTGTTTTTGTCATAGTCGCCAAGGACATTATGTTCAAACCTTAACGGATATAGATTAGAGGTGGGTTGCGATTTTTTCACGAACTGTGATTTTGTCACTGTGATTCGTCTGTCGCAGTCACGGTCTGCTCCAGTCCGAACGAAATGGCAGTGACATATTGTCACCGTCTGTCCCCTTCGGCGTCGCAGCATAAAGTCGCGATCGCGAGTACCCCAAACAGCTACAGGGACTGGTTGCCTAGGAAACAATTTTCTAGATTGCGATTTCGCTATAGGTGTATCATTTACATGTATTAGTTAAACTGCTCTATAAAATCACTGCTATTTGTCAACGCAAGGCCAACACAAAAATAGAGGCCACGACCCTGAAAAAATCAGCTGTTCTCCCGGGGCTGAATTTTACATTGGGTCTTATGGGAGGTCAGACGTTTTTTTAGGATATTTTCAAAATGGCACTACAGATTTCCGCAAAATTTCACTGAAATATTCTCAGACACCATCCCGGTATTCCACCAAAGGTTTGTAAGGAAGCAACATGATTAAAAGGTTAAAATCTTCAAGATTTAGCATTTCTTATTTTTAATTCAAATTACCCGCCATGTACCACATGCCAACTGTTATATTTGACATGTATTTGACTTTGTTATATGTGATTGTCACATTCGCTTCTCCTTTAAACTTAATTTTTGTGTGAGCTAATGAAGCGGCTATGAAAAATTAGGGCTTACTATACATTTTAAAAAAATTGTTCTGCCAGATTAAAGTAAAAACAATCTCAAAAACGGCTTTATTTAAAAAAAAATCAAATATTCATGAACCGTCATTCCAACTTCAATATTTTAAAGACAATCAGCTGTGTCGTAACGTGACCATCAAAAAAAAATCAGCCCCGGATGTGACGTCAACAAAGTGGAGGATCGTGGCCCGTCCATTTTGATAGCCCTGGTCAACGTAACTGTAGCAGTCATGTCTTGTCACAGCTCCACTAAAATCGCAGGTTAGCCTATCTCTAATATAGATGTAATCGGTGAGTGCTCAAATTAAAAAGTTATTTAAAGGGACCTGTAAGATTTGATATTTCTATTAATTTTTAATATTTATAATAAACTTTTCATTAAGGTAAGGCAGAAATGAATTATGGGGGATTTAAGCGCGCATCGATACGCAGAGAATAATCCTGGGGGATTGCATGAGCGCGGATCGATATTAAAAGTGATTTTTTCGGAAAATTGTTGTTTTAGGGGTCAATATTTTGTTGCTCTGGGCATCTTCAGCCCCTAAGTCCCCCCTCCTAAGGTCACTATATAACGAAGTTCCTTCCCCCTATCGAAAATACAGAAGATCGAAAGTACAAAAGATCGAAAGAAAAAAGATCAAAATAGCGCGTATCAAAATAGCGCGTTTTAAAATATGTATCGCTATTACATAGTACGTTCGACTCTTTTAAACATATTTTTAAAAAAACTTTTCCGGGATTCTAGAAGGTGTGTCCCCAAACCAAACCGACCCGAACCGGTTCGACTAAGGGGTCTCTTACTAGCATATTTATTCAAAAACAAAACTTTCCTGACGTGTTCACGGGATCCTACAGGGTGTAAAACCAAACCGGTTCGGTTCTGGTTGTTTCGGTTCGGTAAGGTTTGATTTGGTTACACACCCTCTAGGATCCCGGGAAAGAAATCAGGAACGTTTTTTTTTGAAGAAATATGTTTGATATGTTATTCAAACCATATGATTTGTGTTAAGTATGGCAGGCGATTTATTTAACGGTTGTGATGTAAACATAGTATTTATTGAAATCGTTTTAACCCACATATAAACAACAGACACAAGGCCAATGTATAACCTAAAAATATTAATAAACAGCAGTCGCTAACATAAAGAAAGTCTCTGGTCGCTAACTAACTCTCAAACAGACTCGTTATTTCCACCACCACAACCTATCATATTTGATATGGCGCAGTAAAAAGGAGAGGACAACGCCCGAAATCCGCCATGTTGGAAATTTTAGAAAAATCAAGATAAGTCAATAAATCCTGAAGATTCTTCAACGAAGAACAGCAATAAAGGTAAATTAAGCTACCAACTTTAATCTAAACCAGCAACATCCAACTCAGATTGTGTCGAAGGTCCGAAAAAGATGAATTTTTCTGGTATCCCCCAGATGACCTTCACGGGAAATGTCGCTGAACAATGGAAATTTTGGAGACAAATGTTTGTAACATATTTAACTGCCACAGAATTAATTAAAAAAGATAATAAAACAAAATGTGCTCAATTGTTAACTTTAATGGGTGATGAGGGACTTCGAATTTTTATTACTTTTGAGTTTACTGATGAAACTAGAGATAATTTTGACCATCTCTTGAGTGAATTTGATAAGCATTTTTCACCAAAAAGAAATCTATCTTATGAGAGACATAAATTTTGAAACCCATAAGCAAAAAAATGGACAAACTTTGGAGCAATATGTGACGGAACTCAAAAATCTTTCATTAAATTGTGAATTAAGAGAAAGCCTAATTTTGTCAATCATGATTATTGGGTTACGTAATGACTCTCTGCGAGAAAAACTAATGGACAATAACGTCAGCAAACTTCAAGACGCAATTGACATGTGCTTAGCTCATGAACAAGCACGTGACTCCGACAGAGAGATAACCAATGGTCATGGTAAGTCAGATAATAACATTGATGCAATTAATAAGAGGCATTCTTCAGCAAGTCATAGAAGTTCCACGTCTAACTACTAGATCTTCAAATTTTAATCAAAACAAAAATTTTTGCAATAATCAAAAATATTCTTCCTCTAATTTTAATTGTAAAAATTTTGGTTATGTACACCAACGAAAACAGTGTCCGGCTTTCGGAAAACAATGTATAAAATGCAAAAAACTGAACCATTTTGCAAATTTATGTCAAAATTTTGGATCTCAAAATAGTAGATTTTATGGTAATAATTCTAATTTAAAAAAAATCATAATAAATTTCAAAATTTTTCAAATCGTAACAATTTTAAAAGAGAGGATCAAAATGATTTTGACAATTCTAGTTTTACAAATGATGATGCTGATGATTTTTTATTTGTAGATTCTATCTCGGATGTCATCAAATTGGATGGAATAAGGCGCTGACTGTGACGTAGCACCCCGACACAAAATAGGATTCTCGAACGAATCACCAGCTAATCTAATCGTGTCATTGACTGAACTTACACATTATTATCCGATTATTTACCATCTCTTTTTAAATTAATGTATTAGTAAGGGTAGTAGGACACTTAAACAATCATGATATCAACTTTCAGAAGTGTCATGTTTCCTTTCAACGGAACGCGTTAAAGTACCATATTTGCATCATGATATCAATAAACAGACAGTGGTCTACTCGTTTTATTTACTTATCCTCCCTTTTAACTCAAATTAGTGGAACGGGCGCACCCAATCTAAAACAGTCTTGGGATTAGTTTGCAAATAGAAGTATATATAAGATGTCATTTTGACAATCAATGTCAATCGACGTTCTTCCAACAGCACACAGTGGGCTCGCGGACCTGATTTTTCGCCAAAAAGGGTTAAATTAAATACATACTGAAACTTTTGAACATCGTTACTAAAAAAGAGTAGATAGTCCAGTAGGCCTTGAAAAAACTATTATTTGATTGACGCAACTTTCAGAAGTGTCATGTTTCCTTTCAACGGAACGCGTTAAAGTACCATATTTGCATGGCGATTTGATCCAGATTTAAAGCCATTTTGCGACAATATTTTATGTTGTATAAAATTCTCATAAAATAAATCTTGTAGGTCTAGGTAAGTAGATTTTATCCCTGTACATTTTGAGTTTAATTTTGATCTATAGACAGGTATGGTAATGGTTTATGCTTGGGATTTCTGAAATTCTATAAAAATATAGATTTCTTATAAATGTTGGACAAATATTTTGCTTCAATCATCAACCGTTTTTTTGAAATTTTTATTTTCTTAATTAGTACATATCTTTCAAAAATTATATTTAAAATCTGCTGCCACAAGTTGCCCATATGAAAGATATTATTAATTTACTAAAAAGGGATTTCTTCGAGAAAAAGTTATATATGTATAGCCAGTCTTAACAAAAGGTCTTGTTTATTATTTTTAAAACACTTTAGGCTAACTTAAACAAATTAAAATTAAAAAATTATATAATAATAAAAAAACAAATAATGTAAAGACTATTCAAAAAATAAAAAGTTAAAAATAACAAAAATTGAAATGTTCAAAAATCAAATAAAAAGGTCACTCCATAAAAAAATACAAACCAAAAAATCTCAAAAACCAAAAATTACAGATGAAGTTCACTTTAACAGGTGGATTATTTATGAAAAAAAAAGGTAAATTTTTTTTTAAGGTAAACGGTTCTATTTTGAATCATTAGCAGTTTACCAAACCTGACTTTTTGGACTTGGAAAATTTTCTAGAAAATCATTCTTAATTAGTTATGCAGTCGTTAAACTTGAGGGTTCTTATCCGCTACAAAGTCAGGGTTACGCTCGTATTATTTTCTAGTTTTTGGTACAGCTAAAGAATAATATTGTTTAACTCTTTTTAATATTTTAAATTTTTAGTTTGGTTTTTAGATATAATATTATGAAAACTTCATCCTTTCCAATGCAGCTTTGTTACGCATTACACGATGAGCTCAATTTAACCTTAAACAACCCCAAGTACCAAGTTTGACACAAATCGGTTTATAAATAGGATAGTCTATTGGATAAGGATTTTGGGTCCGCCGTGCTAGTTTTGTTTGTTTGAGAAAAAAATTATAATAAGCGACGTTAAACACCGTAGAGTTTCAAATTTAATACATATCGGTTCATAAATGTAAACGATCTTGATTATCAGCTTTATACACTCCAAGGTTCCAATTTGGATCTGCCATGTAATTTTTTTAAGTTTGAGTTCATAATTATAATCAGCGACTTTAAACACGCCAAAATTCTAAATTGTGTACCTCTTGGTAAATGATTTTTTATAAATTTAAGTCAAAAATAATATTTAGCTACTATTAACACTCCAAAGTTCTAAATTTCATACTTATTGGTTTATAAATAGAAAACTTTGCCATTTTGGATCCGCATTTTGATAATTAGTTTTTTCTGATTTTAAAACAAAATATTGTTACAAAACCTATTTTTCTAATTTTGGTCAAAAATTAGGTCCGGCAGCCCATTGTGCAGCTCTATGAGTTGGACAGCAATAAAAAATTAGCTGTGCTTTAAAAAGAGATGCAAATGAGTGTTAGCTCCCGCTAAATTTCGCGGTTGTTTTTAATTTTAAAACCACACAATTGGATGACGGACAGAGTACATTTTCGCGCATTTCGACATGCGCACCAACAATCAGTGAGATCCTTTTCTGCTGCCTCGAGAAAATGGCGTGTTAATTTACTTTCTCCAACATTTACAAATTTTTCACACTTGAAAGTGCTCGATTTTGGTGTACTGAAGCATAGAACTAGAAACTTCAGCCCTTCAGCTACGTGGTGCCATCATTAGATCCAGAAAGGGGCCCCTAGAACGTGGAGAAATTGGCTGCAAACTGGTGAGTGCTTTGTTTCTGATTTCCGTTGTGTGGTACCAACAATTAACCTATGGACCTTAATTATTTCGTGATTTCATATCAATATATTTATGTTTGTTCGCGCTTTCCTTAATTAAAATATATTCAGTCCACTGCAGTTATCGTTTTTCTACCTGCAGGCAAACATAAGTGTTCCTTCGACCCGAATTATTTAAATTTTACTTCATACGACGGTATTAATAAGTCGGCCATTTTTCACATTTTCACACGGTGACCACACGGCCTTGAATTTTGCCAATCGTATTGAACCGAGAGAGATTTTCGTTCGACCTTCGGTTTCGGCGTCGCAGTTCACCTGTTTTCGGTCCGCTGCTATGGTCATTTCAGTGAACAAAAATCGAGAATAAATCAAAACAAACAAACAACATTTCTCATTTCTGTGATTAGATGTGTTCCATATCATTTCGATATTTAAAACAATTTTCATCAATTGCGATAAATTAGTGCATATTTTCGACAATTCGTCATTTTTCTATTTCAGAAGCATTAATTTAGCGTTAATTGTATATTTACCGACAATTTCGTCATTTCAAAGGTAAAATCATGTCTATCAAAAAAGCCGTGCAAAAACGCAAGGGTTTTTTATCTGCGATCACCGAGTGTTATGTGTTTTCACAGACCGCGGCAACGGACGCAAAAGCGAGAAACGAGTTTCAAGTGAGGTATTCCGACTTGGATGAAACTTTCGATAAATGCATGTAGGCACATAATGATGTCATTATGTTGATAGACGACTCGGACGACGAGGAGTTTAAAACGCAGGATGCGATCCTTTCAGAAGCTCGTAAATATTTTTATGCGTGTAAAGGGGTTTACTCTGAAATATTTCCGGTTGAGGCCTTATCCTTTTCGGGATCATATGTTCGACAAAACGAAACTCCAAAACTCAAAGAGTTAGGTATTCCCATATTTCGAGGTGATAAAAAATTATGGCCAAGCTTTTTCGATCTTTCTAATAACATTATAGATCAAAATCAAAGTCTAAGTAACGTTCGAAAACTTCAATATTTATTTTCACATCTCGAGGATGAGCCTTTAAAATTGATATCAGGGATTAGCTTATCTGATCAAAATTATAAAATTGCTTACGACAAATTAGTCAATAGATATCAAAACAAGCGAGACCTCGCAAATGATGCTTTAAGCACAATTATGAACTCTACCTTAAAAAACGAGTCAGCTAAAGAATTGCGTAATTTAATTGACACCTTTTCAGAATCCCTAGAAATTTTAAAATCACTTAGTTTTGACGTTGACAGTTGGGACTTTATTATTTTTTTCATTTTGTTAGAAAAATTGGATATTCCGACGCGTTCAAATTTCGAAATGAGTCACGCCAATACTAATACCGAAATTCCCACTTTTCAGTCACTTTTTCAATTTCTAGAAAAAAGATGTAAAGTTTTGGAATCACTTCCTCAATCAACAGCACCCAAAAAGGTGCCTACCTATCAAAAATCAAATTCTATGCAAAATCAGTTTGGGCAAAAGCCTACCTATCAAAATTCAAATTCTATGCAAAATCAGTTTGGGCAAAAGCCTACCTATAAATCATCCAATTCGCCTTTTATAGGACTGGCTGGCACCTCAACTAATTCAAGTACGGGAATAAAATGTTTCCGGCGTAATCAAGGTCACGTGCTTTCGAAATGTCAAACATTTCTTGACCTCTCACCTATCGATCGCCTATCTTTCGTCAAGCAGGAAAAATTATGTCTAGCGTGTTTTCATCCCTCGCATGGGGTAGATACGTGCAAATCAAAATATTCATGCAGGACTTGCAATAGTAAAAGGCACCACACTTTAACTCATATCTTAGAAACTAATAAAGAGTCTGGAAGCCAAGATACTAGTCCTGTCATTCACACACCACCTGTCAATAATCTTCATGTGTCATTAAATACCTCAGGACCTTCATGTACCTTTCTTTTATGCACCGCCATAATAGATGTTATGGACGGTTGCGGAAATTTTCAACCTGTAAGAGCACTGCTTGATTCTGGATCACAGACAGGATTCATCAGTAAAAAGTGTATTCAGCGTCTTAATCTTCCTAGGCGAAGTTACACCACTGAAATATTCGGATTAAATCAAATGTCTTCTTTTACTTCCAAAAGGGCTCGTTCAATGTCACATTAAGCCACAAGGACAGGTCACTCCTTTACTTAATTTCGAAGCAATTGTCGTTCCACCACTATGTTCCAATATGCCTACATTCACTTTGAACGATAATCAGTGGAAACACTTGGAAAACCTTAAACTTGCCGACCCATCTTATTTCAAATCTAGACCTGTGGACCTAGTTATTGGTTGCGAGCTATTCGCACAGATATTCAAGGAGGGCAGGGTTCTTGGACAAATAGGGCAACCTTCAGCCCTTGAAACCATCTTTGGCTGGGTCGTCATGGGAAAAGTTGACGAAGTAGGTAATCTTACGGAACGAACCAGTTTTTTTTAACGAGTCATTCACCTCCTTTGGAGGTCATTATCCCTAGGTTTTGGGAAATCGAACATTTGCCTAAAAAACAAATCTTATCAAAGGAAGAAAAACAAGCGGAATCAATTTTTACTGCGAGTGTCGTACGAGAACCGAGCGGTAGATTCATGGTAGATCTTCCGTTTAAAGATAAAATAAACCCTGACCTAGGAAATACTTATCCGCAAGCTTATCGTAGATTTTTACTTCTAGAAAATAGATTAATCAAAAATCCTGATCTGTACACTGCCTATTCAAGTTTCATGCAAGACTATATCGATTCTAATCATATGAGTCTAGTTTTATCTAGTCAACCCAAAGTCGACGTATCATGTTTTTTGGCACATCATTGCGTACTAAAGCCGGAAAGCTTAAGTACAAAATTAAGGGTAGTCTGGGATTGTTCGGCAGTCACCCCAAAGAATATTAGTCTCAATGACACGTTGTTATCTGGACCGAAACTTCAAAAGGATATTGCTTCTTTACTCCTTACGTTTCGTCTTAATCCTATTGCCTACATTGCTGATATCAAACAGATGTTCCGTCAAGTCCTTATCAATCCTTATCACCGTCCTTATCAAAGGATATTGTGGAGGTTTTCTTCACAGGACCCACTTTCAGTGTGGGAACTTTCTACTGTCACTTTTGGCATGACATGCTCACCTTTTCTAGCCATGCGTACATTAAATGAGCGGGCAGAGAGAGAAAAGGAACGTTTTCCTATGGCTAGTAGTGTTCTAAAAACGTCAATTTACATCGACGATATCTTGGGAACTAGCCCTTCGCTTTCTAAAGCCCTTTCCCTTCAGACGGAACTCAATGATTTGTTGAAGTCGGGAGGATTTGAACTTAAAAAATGGGCAAGCATTTGTCCTGAGTTATTGGCAACATTGCCAGAATCCGATCGTCAAATGCCTCTCTCTTTTGACAAGGAGGAACCACACTTTATCAAAGTTTTAGGCCTTCAGTGGCATCCAAAAAACGACATTTTTTCTTATCAATGCCGAATGAAGGACAAACCCCCAACTAAATGTTCTATTTTATCTATCATAGGAACAATCTTCGATCCCTTAGGTTTTCTTTGTCCCTTGTTGCTACAAGCAAAATTTATTTTGCAACAGTTGTGGATATCGAAAATAGGCTGGGACGAAGAACCAGATTCTTCTATCATCGACTCTTGGAACAAACTTCGTTCTGAATTCCCGCTTCTTTCCAATTTTCAGTTACCCCGACAAATCAAACTTTCAAAAATCAATACCTGTCAAATCATCCGCTTCTGTGACGCTTCAATTCGAGGCTACGCAGGCGTCGTATATTTTCGTGTAGAAGAGGAAAACAATATATCTGTTTCTCTCATATCAAAAATGCAAAATCTAGGGTCGCGCCTATAAAGTCACAAACTTTGGCTAGGCTAGAACTCCTAGGCGCATTTCTTTTAAGCGAATTAATTGACTTCGTTTTATCTAGCTATGAAGGAAAAATAACTTTTACAAATATCGTTACTTTCTGCGATTCGAAAGTCGTATTGCACTGGCTTTTATCCCCTCCTAATCGCTGGCAAACCTTTGTTGGAAATCGAGTCAGTAGAATCCAAGAAATCATTCCCTCAAACTCATGGCGCTACATTCCTTCTGCTTTAAATGCAGCCGATATTGCGTCACGAGGGGCCACCCCCTCACAGCTCATGTCACATGACATGTGGTGGAACGCACCGTCGTTTTTGTGGTCTCCCGAAAACGAATGGCCAGATTTTCATAAATCAAAAATGCCGATTGATTTCGGAGATATTAATCTGGAGGAAAAGCCAAAGGTCTGTTGCAATGCGATAATTGACGTTAATTTCTTAGATCAGCTTCTTATCAAATATTCATCTATATCAAAAATTCAACGTATCATTTGTTATGTCCTTCGAATAGTTAACCTTTTTCAAAACCATTCCTATCAAAAACCCACTAAGCCACCGGACCAAAAAATTATTTTTGAAAATATTGTTTTTCCTACCACCGGTGAGATGCAAAGTGCGTTATACCTTCTTATCAAACGCGTTCTAGGTTCTTGTTTTTCTGAGCTTTTTTCCGCGTTATCTAAGGATAAACCAATACCGAAACCTTTTCGAAAACTTTCACCTTTTCTTGATGAAAATAATATCATTCGAGTCGGTGGCAGATTACAAAAATCTGACCTTTTGTCTTATTCTGCAAAACACCCCGTCTTACTTTCGAGTAACCATCGTTTAACTACTCTTCTTATCGAGTCCACTCATCGACAATACCTTCATCCTGGGTTTAAAACATTACATAATCTGCTTTTACAGCAATTTTGGATATTATCTGCCAGACGGGCAATTCAAAGGACCATATCCAAGTGAAGAAGAATCAACCCTAAACCCTATAGACCGCCCATAATGAGTTAACTTCCCGCTCATCGAATCAATCAACTTAAACCTTTTTCGAGTGTAGCTATCGACTTTTGTGGACCTTTCTTTGTGATTCCTCATCGTTACCGTGGTTGTAAAGCTTTCAAATCGTATGTCTGTGTGTTTGTCTGTACGGCCACACATTGCGTGAATTTGGAATTAACCATGGAACTGTCCACCGAAGGGTTTGTAGGTGCATTCCATCGATTCATTTCCAGACGTGGAAGCGTGACGCAATGCTGGTCAGATCAGGGCAGTAATTTTATAGGGTTTCGTAACCAATTACTTGATTACGCAAGAAGTGCGTCCACCAGACTTTCTATTCGTTGGCATCTGGGACCTCCTCTCAGTCCACATTTCAATGGCCTGGCAGAAGCTGGCGTCAAAAGTTTTAAAACTCACTTTGTTCGAGTTGTCGGCGACCAGAAGTTGTCCATCATGGAAATGTCCACCCTTACATGTCGCATAGAAGCTGTACTTAATAGTCGCCCTTTATCTCCTGCCTCTTCAGACCCACACGATCTTCAACCTCTTACCCCTGGGCATTTTTTGACCCTTGAGCCCCTTAATTCAGAAATTCCGGAGTCAGATTTGTCCGAGGTTCCCCTAAATTGGCTCTCGAGATGGCAACTAATCCAAAAACTACATAATGATTTTTGGAAACGGTATTCTGTAGAGTATTTGCATACGCTACAACAGCGACACAAGTGGGCTGATTCGTCCCCAAATATCAAATTAAATGATTTGGTTATCATAACGAGTGATCACATCCAATCACCTTTGAAATGGCCAGTCGGTCGGGTCATCGAACTGCATCCCGGCGGAGACGGTCAAGTGCGTGTTGCGACGGTACGAACGGCTACCGGTGTTTACAAGCGGCCAGTTGTAAAACTGTGCCTCTTGCCGAATTAAAACTAATTTTCATTTTTCTACCTATTACCGGGTATTACAATAGGTTTTTCTTTATTTTTTTTTGTTTGTTTGTTTTGCCTTTTTCGGGTTTCGTTATCTCTAAATAAACTTACGATACTTATCTGTTTTCATTCATTTATATTTATCGGTCGATCATTTTTCTTATATCTATATCTGTCCGGTTGAGATTCTAAAATTGTGTGTTTTGGAGGGCAGTTATGTTAGCTCCCGCTAAATTTCGCGGTTGTTTTTAATTTTAAAACCACACAATTGGACGACGGACAGAGTACATTTTCGCGCATTTCGACATGCGCACCAACAATCAGTGAGATCCCTTTCTACCGCCTCGAGAAAATGGCGTGTTAATTTACTTTCTCCAACATTTACAAATTTCTACACTTGAAAGTGCTCGATTTTGGTGTACTGAAGCATAGAACTAGAAACTTCAGCCCTTCAGCTACGTGGTGCCATCATTAGATCCAGAAAGGGGCCCCTAGAACGTGGAGAAATTGGCTGCAAACTGGTGAGTGCTTTGTTTCTGATTTCCGTTGTGTGGTACCAACAATTAACCTATGGACCTTAATTATTTCGTGATTTCATATCAATATATTTATGTTTGTTTGCGCTTTCCTTAATTAAAATATATACAGTCCACTGCAGTTATCGTTTTTCTACCTGCGGGCAAACAATGAGTAAGTTCCAAAATTACAATTTATGTCGGGGCGCAGTTTTTTAGTGACGTCACGAGTCAGCGCCTAATTGACAGCAGTAGTGGGAAGTCATGGGTTCAGGAATTGGACATAAATGGAAGGAAAATAAATTTTAAAATTGATAGCGGAGCCTCTGCAAATGTAATGTCAGCTAGTATTTTGAAAAAAGTTGGATTGTTTGACATGGGTAAAATAGGTAAAACTAATATTAGGTTAAGTTCATATAGTCAACATTAATTGCCAGTAATTGGAACTTGTATATTAGATAGTTTTCATAAAAATCAAAAATATAAAATTCTTTTTTATATTGTTGACATGCAGCGGCGTAGCGTGCCCGAAAGGGCGGGGGGGGGGGCGACAGCTAAAAAGGGCGCCTCTGAAAACTGATGAAAAATCTTGTGACAAAAAAAAACAAAAAGGTCAAAAGGGAAGGGCGCCTCGCACAAATCTTGCGACAAAAAAAAAAAAGGTCTGTGTGAGGGGGCGGCCGATAAGTCACAAGGGCGCCTACGAATCTTGCGACCAAAAAAAAAAAAAATGTCGTTAGTTTCCTTTGGCACCCACTAAATTGGCCGTTACCGGCCCGACTTAATCAAGCTGAGGGCGCTTCGTCCACCCATGGGGCGCCACTACCCTCGGGGAGGGGGGGGCGACGAACCCCCCGCGCCCCCCCACGCTACGCCGCTGTTGACATGGCTTGTACTCCAATTTTAGGTTTAAAAACATTAACCTAACCTTAATACAGAGAAATTGAAGTCATCGACTCAAAAAGCAAAGAAAATATGGTAAATAAAAATAAAATGACACCGTCATTTTTAGATTTTTCTTTGGATAACTGTACCGCAGTTAAAAAATAAAGTTTCCAATTAGAATTTGAATAAAAGTAAAATGACACCGTCATGTATAGATTTTTCTTTCAATAACTGTAACGCAGTTAAAAAAAAATATAAAATTTCAAATCAGAATTTATATAAAAGTAAAATGACATCGTCATGTTTAGATTTTTCTTTCGATAACTGTAACGCAGTTAAATAATTTAAAAAAAAATTAATTAAAAAAAAATTCCAACTGGTATTTAAATAAAAATTAAATGACAACGTCATATTTAAGATTTTTGATGTCAAAAAGCAAACTACCATCTCGGTTGATTCTAGCCAGAATGGTATGGCAGCTGTTTTGTTGCAGGAGGGTATGCCTTGTGCATATGCTTCTAAAAGTTTGACTGAGACACAAAAAGATATAGCCAGATTGAGAAAGACACTGAAAGCAAGTGTTTTTTGGTGTTAATCACTTTGAACAGTATGTTTTTGGTAGATCATTTGCGGTAGAAACAGAGGTTGGTGCTTTTCTCTCGAATATTAAAAAACCTCTTAATTCTTGTCCAGCAAGACTTCAAAGAATGCTTATTCAGTTAAAGAAGTTTGATTTTCAATTAGTATATAAGCCAGGCAGAAAGCTAATTTTGGCTGATACTTTAAGTCGTGCTTATTTAGATCAGAATTTCGATGAAAGTATAGATTTAGAGCTTGAGTCTCAAGTATGTTTAGTCTCAATGCAGCTTAATACAACTCCTGAAATTAGAGAAAAACTTAAAAAAGCAACTGATGAACCGATTCTGAACTTTCTATTATTAAAAACTATATTCAGAAAGGTTGGCCAAAAAGCTATCATTTGGTTCCATCTCAGTTAAAATTTTACTATGTTTCGTAGTGAATTGAATATAATAGATGGTTTGGTTTTTAAAGGCCGAAGGTTAATAGTTCCTCTAAGTTTCAGAGACTATATTTTACAAAAGTTGCATTATAGTCATCTTGGGATAAACAAGACAGTAGCTAAGGCTAGATTATCTTTTTACTGGCTAGGCATGGTTAAACAAATAACTGACATTGTAACATCTTGTCATATTTGTCAATCCAACAAGAAATCTAATCCTTCAGAGCCCATGATTCCACACGAAATTGTGAAAATTCCATTTTTTTAAGTTGGCGTAGACTTATTTCAATTTAATGATAAATCTTATTTGTTATTGGTAGATTATTACTCAAAATTTTTCGAGGCAACTTAAAGAGCATTTTCTCCCGTTTCGGAATAGTTTCAATCTGTATCACAGATGGCGGGCCACAATTTTCAAGTTACCAGTTTAAAGAATTTGCAAAAAATGACGGTTTTGAGCACAAGTTTTCCTCACCTACCTATCCACAGAGTAATGGTCAGGTGGAGAGAACTGTCCAAACTGTGAAGAAAACTTTAATGAAATGCTTGCAAGATGGAAAGGATCCTTATTTGGCTCTTCTGGATTTGCGTAATACTCCCTTGGATGGTATACACTCCCCAGCCAATATTTTAATGAGTAGAAATTTAAAATCTTTATTGCTTCAAGTTAATAAAAACTTTGAATCTCACTTACCAAATAAAAAACAATATAATGCTTTTATAGATCAAAATCAAAGAAATCAAAAATTTTATTTTGATAAGAGAGGTACAAAAAACCTGAATGAACTTCAAAATAATTCTGAAGTTTGGTGTCAAATTAAACCCAAAACAAAATGACTTAGGGGTAGGGTCCTATCTATGGAGGGTATTAGAGCTTATAAAAACTTATTGCAGGATGGCAGGACGTTTGTTAGAAATAGAATTTACATTAGACCAATTAACAATGTAAAAAACAAATCAAATTGTAAGCAGACTTTGTCTAGAGATAATTTTAATAGCCAAGAACAACTTAGTAATTTTTCTAATAACTTAAATAATCAAAATTTAATACCATTTCCATCAAGTTTTTCTCAAAACTTTTCTAGAAAAATATTTCAAAATCATTGTCAATCTCAGAATGAGCCTTCTGAGTTGAATAGACAAAATTTTTCAGATAGTCAAAGTTTAGCTTCTTTTCAGAATATTTCAGATTGCGAGGGTTTTTCACCTGTAGTGATGGATTTTGATGAGTTTTCGGGAGAACACAATAATTTACCAGGTTGTTCTGGTAGGGATCAGGGAGAATGGTTTAGCGACGTAAGTTCTTCCCCCAGTGACAAAACTAGTAGTAGCTCTAGTTTTAATAGTGTTAACAGTAGTTTTAGTATTGACCAGTCTTTAGTAAATAAAAGCAATTCTGTAAATTTTAATAATAAGTTTGACAGTACCATTGTAGGTTGTAATGATGTTGAAAATAGTACGCATAGCGAGAGTTGTCTGACCAAAACTTCATCTTCTTCTGAAGAGTGTTATAGCTTCGTGCCAGTAAACTTCCAAACAAAATCAGGAAGAAAAGTTAAAAGACCTTTTCGTTATGAGCAGTTGTAATGTTATAAACTGTATTTTTATTTTTCAGGTTATAAAACTAACATTTTTGTTTTCAATTTATAAGGTTATGATTACATAATGATAACCAAAAACAACCAAATTTTTAAAATCTTTTAAAATAAGTAAAAAAAATCAATTTTAATTATAGATTTGTACAAATTTTAAGTCAAATGTGTTATAATTAACATATTTCTATTTAAATTACAAAATTGTAAACATTTTAATTCAAAATTGTTTAAGTTAAATTTTATCTACTTTAATTACATAATTAAAGACAAAAATGTATCAATATATACATTTTGTATAATCTTAGGCTAAGAACTGTCTAATTATATTTTAAGAATTGTTTTTAACTTTTTACATAAAAAGTGAGCACTTATAACTCTTTAAAAAAAAAGGGGTAAAGGATAGGTAATATGTAAATAAAACTAAAACTACAAAGCTATTTTTAAAAAACATGTTTATTAAAATAATATTAGAACTACAGAGCTAACTACAAAAATAAATGTTTGATGTCTTTTGTACTCAAATAAAAAAATGAAATTGTCTTGAATGTAAATTGTAATTGTTGTAAAAACTGATTATTGTTGTGGAAACCAAAGTGGAATTTGACTGTGATAACTAGAATATGACTGTAATTATAGTTTAGAAAATATGTGATATTAGATTGTAAGAAAGCGACTTAGGTTAGTGTAACTTAAATTTTAAACAAAATTCTGAATTTTAAATATGATCTAACAAAGTGACTCATAGTGAATATGGTGAGATAAACTTTAGAAAAAGAAGGATGTGATGTAAACATAGTATTTATTGAAATCGATTTAACCCACATATAAACAACAGCCACAAGGCCAATGTATAACCTAAAAATATTAATAAACATCAGTCGCTAACTAACTCTCAAACAGACTCGTTATTTCCACCACCACAACCCATCATATTTGATAACGGTTAGGTAATTTTACCTTACCTGACCTTGACTGAAGTGTTTATGTGAATATACCTAAGCGGACCTTTTGTATTATTTACTTGAGAATTTTTTTTCGATCTTTTGTCTTTCGATGTTTTGTTTTTCGATCTTTTGTATTTTCGAAGTTTTTGCTTTTTCGATCTTTTGTTTTTCGATCTTCTGTGGTTTCAATCTTTTGTAGTTTCGATCTTTTGTAGTTTCGATCCTTTGTAGTTTCGATCTTTTGACTTTTTGATCTTTTGTATTCGATATTTTTTCTTTTGATCTTTGTTTCGCCACCCTTATATTTAAACTAAATGTTTGATGTGAGGTAAAAATAAAAGTTTTGATATCCACTCTGTAAATGTATCTGAAAAGAAAAGTATATATCCGGGACATGTTCAGGTTCGGAATTGCTTACCTTTTCCGCAGCGTTTCCCGTTATTTTTCTGTTCAGTCTGCGCTTTTTTCTAATTTTAGGGATGTTAAAATGTCAGAGGTGCGCGATACTTATTGTTATTAGTATCTTTTCCTCGTTCTTTTTATTAGTTAGTTTTATTCTGGGATGAATAAAATGAACCGGGAAATGAGCTTGCCTGCTAAATAAAAAATAAAAGCTTTTAAAATTTAACAAATTCAAGAATGTTTTTTTTTTGTTTTACGGGTATGCGCACTCGCAAGGAGATCCCTATCACGCTGGAGAAGCGGCAAGTGCGCGGAAATGTTGGTGTGTGTTGGTTTTGAAACGGTTCAGGTTGTAACCTGCAGGGAAAACTGTCGCAGGGAGTTTATTCCACAGTGATGCTGTTCTCCAGAGATATGAATTCTGATATAATGAGGTTCTTGGTGCCTCTATTTTGACAATAAATTGATGGTTACCGTCTGTTTGACGTGTTCGCCTAGTAGGTGCTACTCCCGGGGGGATCATACGTGCCAACTCTTCAGAGCATTTTCCGTGATAATACCTGTAGAAGAGAGATAGATCGCCCACAGTTCTTCGATGTTCGAGACTATCCAAGCTACGGGTAAGTGCGGGGTCATTGATCAGCTTGATAGCTCGTTTTTGCACGGTGTTCAAAAGCATTAAGGTATGTTTGGGTGCCGCACTCCATATATGTGAGCAGTACTCCATAGTTGGTCGAATCTGGGCTTTGTAGAGTGTCAGCAGTTGGCCTGGTGTATACAGATGTCTTGTACGAAATAGCACCCCAAGCTTTTGGGACGCCCTTTTAGCTATATCTGCCACGTGACTGTGCCAAGACATGTTGGTCTCTGCAGTGACTCCTAAGATGTTCAACTGGCTCTGCAATGCGACAGCACTTCCAGATAGCATGATGTTTGGCTCACCGGTGCTGGTCTTTTTTGAAAACAGGGCTGCTTGGGTTTTCTGCGCGTTGAACTGTACAAGGTTTTTGTTGCCCCAGTCCTCTATTATCTCCAAGTCGTTATTTATCTGAGATATTTCAGTTAGTCTAAGGTAAATCTTGAAATCTTGAATTCTGCATCTGCATGTTAATTTTAAAATCTGTTGTCAACCAGGACATACTTTAACACCTCAAGTGCCATCATTTTGTTTTTCATTTGTCTATTTTGTTTTTCTTTTTATTTATAACTGAAATTCCTTCCTTAAAAGTGCTAACTGAATTAAAATGTCAGTATTGTCCTTATTTTCCAGCAAAACTTATACAAATAATATATAAAATTCAACAATACAGGGTGTTAGTAAAGAATATCGCCAAACTTCTTTGTTATTCTTTGAGGGATTTTAGGAAAAAAAACTTTTTATAAACATGGGTCCGAAAAAGTTTAATTTTTGTGATACAAGTTGTTAAAGTTTTAATTTTTTGTTTGTTTTTTCTTTATAACTCGTTCAGTTTTTGAGATGTTTAGCTCAAATCTAAAACGTGTATTAAGCTAGTATATTAGGAAAAACTACAGGGTGATATTTTTTCCGGGGTCATGCCCCCTATTTTCCCCCAAACTTTTTTGCGGTAAGTCACTGGCAGATTCAAAAATATAAAATGAATTGCTTGGTTTATTCGAAAGCTTTGTAATCTCTTGCCATTTTTGTATGTCTAACCGTTTTTGAAAAATAAAGCTTCCGAAAAAGTCTTGTTTAACTTTATATTGTTTATATATTTAAAACTTAATATGGTGGGATTTTGTAAACGGGGAACACTTAAAGAATATACGCATGTTTAGTGATTTCATTTTTAATCGCACAAAAAAAGTATTATTATCATGTATTTTACCAATTTAAAAAAAAATTAAGCCTTTACCGTAAAAAATGTTTTACTCTGATTGGGCGTTTGTGTAGAAAACTTTATTGTCTTCAACATTTGTTTCTAAAACTTACAGTTACCAAGTAATTAAAAAAACCCTTTTTATACACATTAAATCCGAGATGGCGGGGAGAGCCCCCCCCCCCGAAAACTCAAATTTGCCTTTAGGACTCCGATGTCAATAACATATGTGAAAACCGCGACTACAACACCTTTTGCAAGCTAAAATTCTATAATGGCTGGACTAATTAGCACACTCAAAGTATCTATATAAACTGATATGCTATGCTCCTATGAAGTTTTTGTGTAAAATTTTCGTTGAAACCAATATAAAATAAAAAAAAAATCATTGTACCTATATCGGTTTGCCTACTCCATCGACAGCCTTAGTCCATTTATGCTTATATAAGATCAGAAACCGAATGTCCAGACCCGCAATCGGACACCCCATCCGGACATTAGTCGGGATGGCTTTAAAACCACCACCATCCTCCCTCTTTTCTAGCTCCCAACTCTCAATACGTCCCTATAATGTGGCAGGAATCGTAAAACGCGGCTTCAGGACAGGCTGGACATTAAACGACGCCACGGAATCATTAATATACTGGGAAACGGGTATTAAACAATATTATATTAATTTAAAAACGTGGGAATTTTGGGGTAAATGTTAACAAAAAAATGGAGCAGAGCTTATTTTTGTCAGTCTATGAAAGCAAAGTAACAAGAATTGCCATTTAGTTCAATGAATAGAGGCCAAAATAGGGGGGTTACCCTACAAAAGATCCGGTAGTTCTAAATTTTGGATATGTTGTTAAGCTCAGGAGGATAGTTAAAAATCTGAGTTTGCGTCACCCCCACCCCTGTGCTCCCTCCACCATCTTGAAAAAACCATCAAAAATTGGCACATTTTTTAGTTTTTTGCCTTTAATTTCGTTCCAGTACACGACATCGCAAAAAGAGTTATATGAAGTTTTTTAGAGGACATACTTATCTACAATCGTGTGGTACCATGGTTGTTCTGCGAGCAGTAGTAACGGAGCTAGCTAATTTTTAAAAATGACTAAAATCACGTGCTTGGGCAAATTTTCTTTTTTTTTACTTTACACGGTAATAACTCCGTAACACTTTGTTGTCACGTAAAAGTTCGAAGAACATATCTTGTAGAGAATTTAATTATCTACAAAACACTGTATTTAAGTAATTTTTATAATTATTTTGAAGGGGTGGAAGTAACATTAAACAATGTTGTGCAAGTCAGTACAGCAGTTAAAGATCCGAGTTTATACAATTAAGGGGGGGGTGTCAGGTAAGAAAGGGGGCTGCTTTAGCCCCTAAGTCCCCTTACTACTTTCTACGCCACTGGATTTATACAAAAGAATTTAAAAAAAAAGCATTAAAGCACTAAATTTTTGGGTAATTTTTGATATTAATAGATGCTTCTGGAGTGTTACCCATAACGTTTATTACGTTTTGTGATACATCGTTTAAAAGGAAATTTTATTGTCCACCAAGTAGAAGAGAAAATTTTATCGTAAGAAGCTTAGTTTTGAAGAAAATTGCATAAAAAATTAAACAAAATTAATTTGTTTGGTGATTTTAAAAAGTTGTTTTAAATTAAGGACACCACTGGAGCGGTAAATATAAAATATTTTTTAACATGTTATACACCGTTTGAAAGGAAATTTTATTATCTATAATGAAGTGAAATACTTTTTTGATAAAGGGCTTGATTTTTAAGAAAATCAAATAAAACCTGTGCAAAACCTAATTACAAAAAAAAATTAAATGACCCCCCATGTACGGACCTCGCTGGCGGGTTCGTTGTAAGTCAAACCCCATCGAGTTGTACACTGATAAAAAGGGAATTTCATTGTTAATAAAGTGCAGTATAGCAATTTTTCACATTCAGCTTAGTTTTTAAAAAAATTAGATGAAACTTGTAACAAAAATACTTTAATTTGTGATTTTTTAAAATTGGTTTAATTTACGGGCGCCTGTGAAGTTATTACTATGAAACCAATCCGACTTTGTTATACACCATTTAAAAGTAAATTTTATTATCTACAATAAAGTATAAAACACATTTTTTGATAAAGGGCTTGGTTTTTAAGAAAATCGAATAAAATATGTAAGAGAATTAATTTTTTTGGTGATTAAAAAAAAAATGTTTTAAATTAAGCACACCACTGGAGCGGTAAATATGAAATATTTTTTACCATGTTACACAACGTTTTAAGGAAATTTCATTATCTACAATGAAGTAAAAAACAATTTTTTTGATAAAGGGCATGGTTTTCAGGAAATCAAATAAAACCTGTGCAAAACATAATTTAAAAAAAAATTAATTAAATGGCCCCCATTTACGGACGTCGCTGGCGGGTTCGTTGTAAGTCAAACCCAATCGAGTTATACACCGTTGAAAAGAGAATTTTACTGTCAATAAAGTGCATCATAGCATTTTTTTAAATTAGGCTTAGTTTTTGAAAAAATTAGATAAAACTTGTAACAAAAATATTTTAATTTGTGATTTTTTAAAATTGGTTAAACTTACGGGCGCCTCTGAATTTATAACCATGAAACCAATCCGACTTTCTTGTACAGCATTTTAAAGGAAATTTTATTTGCTACAATAATGTATAACACATTTTGTTCAATAAACCTTGGTTTAAAAAAAAATCGAATAAATCATGGAAAAAACGTGGTTATTTTATTACTTTTTTAAATTACTTCAATTAACGGACGCCCCTGAAGAGTTTATAAATAGTTGACCCCCATCGAGTTGTACCTTTTTCAAAAGGAAATTTTATTGTCTACAATAAAGTGTATTACACATTTTTCTCATAGAAGCGTATTTTTTGAGAAAATATGAGAAAACCTAAATATGTTAGATTTTGGGGGGTCTGGGGGGGTTTTTGAAGAGGTGGTTAGTTTAAGGAGGTGTTTGACCCCTAAGCTCTCTTACCTTTTTGTGCGTCACTAAATTTATACAAAAAAATAAAAATAAATAAAAAGCGTGCCGTTTAAAGCACTAAATTTAAAAAAATGATTATTTTCTAACTTACTTACTTTAAGTTAAAAGTTACTCCCACTCCATTACAATATTTAAAAATACATTTAAAGAATAAATTTTGTAGCTGATAAAATTCTCTACAAGATATGTTTTTAGAACTTTTACCCTAGAACAAAGTATTTCGGAGCTTATGCCGTCTAAAGTAGAAAAAATCTGAAAATTTACCCAAGCTCGTGATTTTAGTCATTTTTTGAAATTACGTAGCTTCGTTACTACTGCTCGCAGAGCAACCATAGTACTACCTTATTGTAGACAATTATATCCTCTAAAAAATTTCATATAACTCTTTTTGCGATTTAGTGTACTGGAACGAAGTTACAGGCAAAAAACTACAAAAAGTGCCAATTTTTGATCGATTTTTCAAGATGGCGGAGGAAGCACAGGGGTGGGGGTGACGAAAACTCAGATTTTTAACTACCCTTTCGACCTTAATAACATATCCAAAATTCAGAACTACCGGACCTTTTGTAGGGTAAAACTCCTCTATTCATTGTACTACATTGCGAAGCTTTCTGAGATCGCACTTAGTAATTTGTGGATACTTACTTAAATAATCACCAACCTACAATCAGTGACTACATCATATTATGGTAGGTGGTAGACGCTTTTTACTCATTGGGCGTCGACCGGTGAGATACCACCATGCCAGAACTGAGTAGCGCTAAGTGGTATCACCACGTTCCGCTACTGCGCTGGCAGTCCGGTTCCAACAATGAGTAACAGATAGCATGATGGCGCCTCCAGGATCAAAATATTCCGGAGGTAAAATACCCGACCACTCGGATCTCCGGGCGTCGGGTGATCCTGGGAGTCCTTCATGCAAAGATATTAAAAGAAGACCAAAAACTCAACTCAGAATTGATTTTAGCAATATAAGAGGATTAAGTACCAACATGAATTCAGTTCACCAACATCTTGAAGAACAAAGACCTGACATCCTTGTTCTCACTGAAACTAAAATCAGTTCTGCAACACCTATTGTGAACTATCTTTATCCCGGCTATGACCTACACCACCGATTTCGACATAATTTTGGGATCTGTGTGTACATTAAAAATGACCTTTCATGTCATCGAGAGGAGAAGCTAGAACCAGCGAACCTCGATATCACATGGCTGAAATTCACCTCAAAGTCATCGACCAAGTTCATTTGCTGCCTCTACCGACCACCAAGTAACACCGAGTATCAAAACTTTTTTGCGACATTATCCGAAAACTGTGATAGTATACAGTCTAACTATCCACATGCGGAAATTGTTTTTTTAGGCGATTTTAACGTCCACAATATACCCTGGCTAAAACACCACAACAAAACAGATAATGAAGGCAGGGAAGCAGAAGCTTTTGCCATAAGTTGTGGTCTAACGCAGCTTGTCGATGAACCTACCCGTATCTCAGAAAGGAGTGAATTTGCAGCGCTTTTAGACTTGTTCCTAACTACAAATCCTGACTTGTACACAATTCAAGTAGATCCCCCACTTGGTTCATCCGATCATAAACTTATAAGAACAAAGTGCGAAATGTTCATACCGCCAAGCCAACAATCACTTCCTCGTAAAATGTGGCACTATAAATCGGCAAAATGGAATGACCTTAAACAGTTTTACCTGGATTTTCCATGGCAAGAGGTTTGCTTTAAAACAGCTGATCCCACTATTTGCTGTAATGAAATAACAAAAGTAATCTTATCTGGATTGGATGCATATATCCCACATACAATTAAACGCAGAGCTAATGCAAAACCTTGGCTCAACAGCCAGTGTCAAACGGCTGTACAGAAAAAACACAGAGCATACAACCTTTGGAAACGACATCAAACTGCTCAAAACCACACAGAATTTATAGAAGCCAGAAATAGTTGCAAAACTACTATTGACGCCGCCAAAGAAACATACAATCAAAGATTAAAAAACAGATTGCTGAATTGTCCAAGTAGTTCTAGGTCCTTTTGGTCTCTTGTAAAAGCCGTTAGATCAAACTTCACCAAGTCATCCATACCACCACTTACAGATAAAAATACTCACTTAGCCACAACATCAGAGGAAAAAGCCAATATGCTGGCCAAAATCTTTTCCTCCAACTCAAACCTAACAGTGCCAAATGGAAAAACTCCACCGTTCATTGAAAGGGTTTCCCACAGTATGCCAGAGGTACCCTTTTGTCACAGAGAAACACGAAAATCCCTTAAAAAGCTGGATACAAACAAAGCAATGGGTCCAGATGCCATTCCCGCGATAGTACTCAAAAATTGTGCTAGCGAACTCACCCCAACTTTCGCAAAATTATTTAATTTATCTTATAGGCAAGGAGTATATCCATCATCATGGAAGTCTGCCGCAGTACAACCCATTCTAAAGAAAGGAAAAAAGACAGATCCGTTAAACTATAGACCAATTGCTCTACTTCCGGTGATATCAAAAGTAATGGAAAGAGTTGTGAACAATCACCTAACCAAGTACTTGGAAAAGTACAAAATTATCAACGACAAGCAATACGGATTTCGAAAATATAGGTCAACTGGCGATTTATTTACATACGTCACTCACTTATGGCAAAAAGCGATTGAGTTGCGGGGTGAAACAAGAACAATTGCCTTAGATATATCTAAAGCATTCGATAAAGTCTGGCATGGAAATCTGCTCAACAAGCTCAAAGCAACGGGATTGTCGCCGAGACTTTGCACTTGGTTTGAAAGTTACCTTAAGAATAGATCCATTTATGTTGCACTGGATGGCCGGAAGTCCAACTCTTACCAAATAAATGAACTGAAATATCACAGAATGGGGCACCAAAAACCTTGTACAGTTCAACGCGCAGAAAACACAAGCAGCCCTGTTTTCAAAAAAGACCAGCACCGGTGAGCCAAACATCATGCTATCTGGAAGTGCTGTCACATTGCAGAGCCAGTTGAACATCTTAGGAGTCACTGCAGATACCAACATGTCTTGGCACAGTCACATGGCAGATATACCTAAAAGGGCATCCCAAAAGCTTGGGGTGCTATTTTGTACAAGACATCTGTATACACCAAGCCAACTGCTCACACTCTACAAAGCCCAGATTCGACCAACTATGGAGTACTGCTCACATATATGGAGTGCGCCACCCAAACATACCTTAATGCTTTTGAACACCGTGCCAAAACGAGCAATCAAGCTGTTCAATGATCCCACACTTACCCGTAGCTTGGATCGTCTCGAACATCGAAGAACTGTGGGCGATCTATCTCTCTTCTACAGGTATTATCACGGAAAATGCTCTGAAGAGTTGGCACGTATGATCCCCCCGGGAGTAGCACCTACTAGGCGAACACGTCAAACAGACGGTAACCATCAATTTAGTGTCAAAATAGAGGCACCAAGAACCTCATTATATCAGAATTCATATCTCTGGAGAACAGCATCGCTGTGGAATAAACTCCCTGCGACAGTTTTCCCTGCAGGTTACAACCTGAACCGTTTCAAAACCAACACACACCAACATTTCCGCGCACTTGCCGCTTCTCCAGCGTGATAGGGATCTCCTTGCGAGTGCGCATACCCGTAAAAAAAAAATTACTAACCACGGACTTGACAGGAAGTCACATTTTTTTTGTTAGCAAAAACTTGTTCTTTGTTTTGACGTTTGAGGTAGAAATCATTTTGAGTGGTAAGGAAAGTTTTTTAGTCGTGTTGCATTTTGGGTGTTTAGCGAGACTTAAAATTGAGTTTTTAAAGTTTTAATAATATTTTATACACAATTTTGCACACTTTATGAATATAGTTTTGATTTTTTGAACACAATTTTTTTTTGCAAAAAAAATCGCTCCTTCCAAAAGACTTGTGTGTTTCTAATATGGGTACCTGTTATTCTTAGATAAGTCATGCCTGTTTTACAAAGCAATGTGATGCACAAACGACAATTTTAGCGCTTTATTTTATATCCTTATCTTTCCTATGTCAAACAAGTGTAGTTATCATCTAAATTTCCGATATTTTATATACAACTACCATCGATCGATTTTCCTCGGATTTTACTTAGCATTTCAGGTGTCACTGATTGTAGAGTGGTGATGATTTTTGCCCGAAGATCATCCAAAGTGTAGCTCTTAAATGGCCATGCGAATGAATTTGGCTTTTTGCATAGCCCCATAAAAAAAAATCAATGGGTCTTAAATCTGGTGATCTTAGGGGCCAGCTGATAGTACCTTGTCTGCTTGCAATAAGCCGCCTTGGAAACGTTTTATTTAAGACACTCTCACAGGCATAGTGTCATGAGCTGTGCAACCATTTGGTTAAAATCAACATTTGGCACCTGTCGAATCGCAGGAATGATATGGTCCTGCAACAGAGCTAAATATCCACCAACCAATGATATTGTCACCCAAAATCCCAGTCCAGACATTAAGTTTTGGAGGATACTGGGTCCGTTCTGCAGTATGCAAATGCCTATTTTTCCCTGACCAGTAATGAACAACGGAAGGATGGTGACGGCCATGAATTGAAAACGAACTTTCATCTGTAAAACAAATAATTTAGTAAAATTTTCTTCCTGATTCACTTTTTCAATCATGGTTTCACAAAACTCCATTCTTTGAAACTGATCATCTGGAAAAATTTCTTGCGTTTTCTTTACTTTGATACTCCGGCATCCATGTCGTTTCAAAATGTTTCAGACGGTTAAGGGTGAAATATTATCACCCGCATCATTGGCAATTGCCTTACTGGAACAGGGAGGCAAAGCACAAATCATAGAGTCGCGCCGTTCCCTTTCCAATCCCATTCCACAACAGGAGGTCCTCTCCACCAGTGCATTTGTGATAAAAATTGAAACACCCTGTTCGTTGGAAGTGAGTTACTATTTTTTGGACCGTGCTATGGCTTGGAATATCCCTTCCCTCAAACGCGACAACAAATAAATTTGCCACATCTTGACAGCTATTTCCCTCGAAATACCATTGAAGCATCCGCACTTTTCCTGATTTAATACGCGGCATGGCGTAAGCTAGAATTTGCGTGAAAAACAAATACCCATTTCTCACCTGTCTCGCAGCACACGACGGAATGACGAAAATTATCGCGAGGACGAGAGGTCACGATGTATTCCCCTACGTTTCCACTACCAGCAGAATACGGGTCTAAAACAGCGAAAAATATTTCAAGACACTGCCCAAAATATATTTTTCTCTCTTACACACATTAAGCCCAGCAAGCATTTATGAAACATACACAATCTTACCTAATCTTGTTGCTTGTAGGTGTTTTTCTTTAAACTTCAATGCCTTGAATACTTTTAGTTCCGGGGTTTGGAGGTCTTTAAGGGCCCGCTCTAAATTGTAGTAAAGGTGTCAAGATAGGTTCAATTTAGTGGGCAATTGGACGGGAGTAATGCGTCCTCGTCCCTGGAAAGGATTGACCAAGAGGAGTTGAAGTTGGGAACGGCTTTCGAGACATTATCCTGGAAACGGGGCTCTAACTTTGGCCGGCTCTATTGCCAGATTTTAGAGCGGGAAGTGACCGGCTCTTCTCTCTTCACTCGCTCTTTGATCTCCTTTATCAAAGGGGATAAACCCTCAAAATTTAGGTAAATATATGTCACGATCACAATAATTTATGTTTTAGAGAGTTTCGAATATTTCTACCTCTTATAGTAAAAAGAGCATTGTTAAAACGAAAATAGTGTAAAATAGCGCCAGAAATACCCCAATTTTCAAAATAGCGCCAGTACAATACTTGCAAAGGAAAAAAAAATGTCTTCAGTCAATGCAAATTGCTTTGATCCAAGAAAAAATCTGCTTTCCTATGCACGAAGACGATATTTTCTTAACAAAAAATAACTATTCTCTTGAACTGCTGGTTTCCGTTGAAAATATAAGTTGCCTTTATCCAAGAAAATTGATTTGTTTTGAATGAAAGCGGCAACCTTCTTGTTTTGTGTTTTCTAGTATTATGGAATAAATCGCCATTTTCGTTTTGAGATGCCGGATATTTTGAGTTAAAAAATTAAAAGTCTTGTCGCAAAGTAAAGCTTTATTTGTGTTAAGAAGACATTAGTAAGACATTTTATATTTTGCTTCAAAACCACTGTATGTTTTTCGCATATCTATGGCCCTACCATACTGCAACTTGGTGCTTTTGTTGTTGAATCGTATAGTTTTTAAAATATGAATTTTCAAATATATCCCTATCTTATCCTTACACTTAAATTCGCAAAATGTATTTTTTTCGAATCTTAACTCAGGATGTAGTTTTTTTACATCTCTATGGCCCTACCATATGGCAACTCGGTGCTTTTGTTGCTAAACTGTATAGTTTTTAAAATATAAATTTTCAAATTTTGGCCATTTTGGGATTCCCTAGCCTAAAATTTGCTAAATGACGTTTTTCCGAATTTGAATTAAGGGTGTGTTTTTTTCGCATCTCTATGGCCCCACCATGCTGCAACTTGGTGCTTTTGTTGATAAACTATATAGTTTTTAAAATATGAATTTTTAAAGTTTCGTCATGTTGGTCTTATGGGATTCCCTACGCTAAAATTCGCTAAATGACGCTTTTCCAAATTTTAACTCTGGGTGTGGTTTTTCCGCATCTCTTTGGCCCCACCACGCTGCAACTCGGTGCTTTTGTTGAAAAACTATATATATTTGAAAATATGAATTTTCAAAATGTCGCCATTTTGGTCTCATGAGATTTCCTAACCTAAAATTCGTTAAATATCGTTCTTGAAATGTGCATTTTCAAGTTTGGTCATTTTGGTTTTGGATTCGATACCCTAAAATTCGCTAAATGACGTTTTTCTAGAAGTAGTAGTGTTAGTGGTTATAGTCAAAGTCTACTTATAGTGTTGTGATGGGTTGAATACAATAACGTGAGTTACTTTAATTTTATATTGTTCTATAGTGAGTGTTGTTTCCAAAAATAATGGAATTTTCTTTGCGGTTCGACCTACAACTGACTAAAATTATTACTTAAGTTGTCAATTTAGATTCTTAAAATTAAGCTGTTAGCTGACTACTATATTCACTCAACTATTTGAGCGAATACCCCCTTTAATAAGTTGCAGTGATTAGATGTAGTCTCGCGGTTTCCACTGTGCTCCCTAATTAAAACCTATAAACTAACTGGGACGGGTCAAGTTTCTGGACACCGCTCTCATATAGGAAATGGACTGTTTTAAATTTTAGCTGGGGCATATTACCTACTTTTATGACAGGAAATAGGGACTATATTGTGTAACAAAATTTGGTTTTCTCTGATAATATGGCATATTAACTAATTAACCTTAGTCCACGTAAAACATTAATTAGCTAAAGGTTTACACGCTTTTAATCGGATTAGGGCAGTACGTTTGTTGGGACGTCAGCCATTCCTAAGTTGAACTCTGTCTTCCTCCATTACCTAGATGTGAATTTATTGTCATACCGGTTTCGGCCTATTAAGTCATCTTTAGTGAATCACTATCTACGAGTAATTAAATGATGCTCTATCTCTGTTAAAATTAACCCGGGGAAACCATGCGTATCCCAAGGAAAGGATGCTTATCCCATATATTATGGCCTAAAACTTACCGATCTTTCAAATTGAAGTCTAAACGAATTTTTACTTCGACCTTCGACCGTTTATTATGTATTACCGTCCCTATAAGTATTTTATTTTTGACAAGTGCAGATAAGTTTTAGTTTTAAAAGAGACCATCTAGTTCAGGCTTTACTGGGTCCGATACTGCGTTTAACGATAGAAGCCTTTGTATGGATAGATATAAATCTCGCTCGAGCATTTTATGAAAGGGAACCATCATCCACCCTGGCAGGGTGGTGATTCCCCCCCCTTAAACGTGCTTTTTAACGGTTTTTTGCTGACTCAAAAACGGTCAATTAGCAAAAAACTATCAAAAAGCACGTTTAAGGGGGGGGAACCACCCCCTGCTAGAGTTGGGGGGACGGTTCTCTTTCGTAAAATGTTCGGGCCAGTCTTACGTCTATCCATACCAGGTGTGTTGCTTCTATCATTAAACGCAGTATATCGCTTGAATCTCGGATGTAGGGCCTAATCATTTAATTGCTTGTATATTGTGAGTCACTGAAGATGGCATAATAGGCCGACACCAGTATAACATTCAATTCACGTAGTGGAGGAAGACTTAAAGTTTAATTTTTCTTCTATAAAAAACGGATTGGTTTTTTCCAAAGTTAAAGTGGCAAATCCGAAATTGCCTCCGCCTAGAGTTAAGGTCACTATATCACGAAGTTCCTTCTAAAGGTACCAATACAATTGGTTACCCATTGGCTTTGGGCCAAAACTTTAAAAAAATTGTAACACAATTGTATTTTCAACAACATGACTTGTCACTGACTTGTGTTTGTTTACTCAGGGCTATCAAAATGGACGGGCCACGATCCTCCACTTTGTTGACGTCACATCCGGGGCTGATTTATTTTTGATGGTCACGTTACGACACAGCTGATTGTCTTTAAAATATTGAAGTTGGAATGACGGTTCATGAATATTTGATTTTTTTTTAAATAAAGCCGCTTTTGAGATTGTTTTCACTTTATTCTGACAGAACAATTTTTTTTAACATATAGTAATCACTAATTTTTCATAGCCGCTTCATTAGCTCATACAAAAATTAAGTTTAAAGCAGAAGCGAATGTGACAATCACAGATGACAAAGTCAAATACATGTCAAATATAACAGTTGGGATGTAGTACATGGCGGGTAATTTGAATTCAAAATAAGGAAGGCTAAATCTTGAAGATTTTAACCTTTTAATCAAGTTGCTTCCTTACAAACCTTTGGTGGAATATCGGGATGGTGTCTGAGAATATTTCACTGAAATTTTGCGGAAATCTGAAGTGCCATTTTAAAAATATCATAAAAAAATGTCTGACCTCCCATAAGACCCAATGTAAAATTCAGCCCCGGGAGAACAGCTGATTTTTTCAGGGTCGTGGCCTCTATTTTTGTGTTGGCCTTGGTTTACTATGTCATAACAAGAGATAGATAAAATCTACGCCAATGGATAACCAATTGTATACGAGGTTTTTTGAAACGTAAAAATCTATGTCGGTACCTTTAGAAGAAACTTCGTGATATAGTGACCTTACCTAGAGTACCTGTATGTTGACATATTGGATAAATCGAAATATGTCAACATACAGGGACTCTACCGCCGCCCAGCTTTATTTTTTAGCGTGACATTTATCTCTGTTCAGAAATATCAAGTGCTTGTCAACCGCTGTTTTTATTTATGTGTTTATACCGGGTGGGCCAAAACAAAAAACCGGACATTTTTTTTTCATTATCACTTTTGAACTATACAATCGATTTTAGTCGGACAAACTGTACTTGATCGAGAATTAATCAGAGTTTTGACCAAGTATTTTTTTTTGTCGGCCATCTGAAAATTCAAGATGGCGGACGAAATTAAAATGTACCCTTCAAAGATGCTCGTTTATTATTATGTTACGATCATGTTTTGATTATTTTTTTTTTAAATTAGTGAAAATGCTGCATTTTTGCCACGCACAAAGAGGTACAGATCAGCAAAGTCGGTTTAGTAGTTCTAAAAAAATTTTTTTTGTTTCAACCGTTGTTTTGCATATTATAGGATTGCCTTGCCAATCATATCTGCATTTATTTCCTTATAAATTCAATACTACTAAACCGATTTTGATGAAATAAAAAACATCCTGGTGAGAATTTTAATTATTTTTTAAAGATCATGATCAAAATTTATCGCAATCTTAAAATTTAAGATGGCGGTCAGAATCATACCTGATTCTTCAAAATAGCATGTTTATTTTTATTTTCCGAAATTGTTTTAGCTTTTTTTAATTTATAGAAAATCATTACTTTTGCCTCACACAACGACGTACAAATGAGTAAAATCTCAAAAAATCTATTTTTGTTTCAAACATTGTTTTACTTATAAATTCGTTATTACTAAACCCATTTGAGTGAAATAAAATTAATCGTGGTGAGAATTGATTGCTCTTTAAAGATTGTTATCGAAATTTTCCGCTATCTTGAAATTTAAGATGTCGGACAGAATCATACTTGATTCTTCAAAATGGCGTGTTTATTCCTATTTTGCGAAAAAGTTTTATTTTTATTTATTTATAGAAAAACTACTTTTCTCCCGCATAAGCAGGTACAAAGTAATAAAATTGGTGTAGTGGTTCTCACAAAATCGAATTTTACTTTAACCATTGTTTTACATTCATTTCTTTATAAATTCATTATTACTGAACCGATTTTAGTGAAATAAAAAACATCATGGTGCAAACTTTAAAGACCAATCAGTTTGCGCCATGAGGTTTTTAATTTAACTAAAATCGGCTCAGTAATAATGAATTTATAAAGAACTGAATGCAGACAGGATTGGTAATGCAATCGTATAATTTGTAAAATAATGGTTAAAACAAAATCAGATTTTGTGAGAACCACTTAACCGATTTTATTACTTTCTACCTTGTGAAGCCGGAGAAAAGAAGATTAAACACGCAATTTTGAAGAATCAAGTATGATTCTGTCCGCCATTCTAAATTTTAATCAATTCAGTAGTAATGAATTTATAAGGAAATAAGTGCATGATTGGCAAGGCCATCGTATATTGTTCAAGACAATGGTTGAAACAAAAATATTTCTTTTTTGAACCATTGAACCGATTTTGCTGATTCGTACCTTGTTGTGCGTGGCAAGAATGCAGCTTTTTTAGGGATTTAAATGATTAAAACATGTTCGCAACACCAAAATAAACGAGCATCTTTGAAGGGTACAATTTAATTTCGTCCGCCATCTTGGATTTTCAGATGGCGGACAAAAAAATATATTTAGTCAAAACTATTATTAATTCTCTGCCAAGTGAAGTTTGTCTCATTAAAATCGATGGCATAGTTCAAAAGTTATAATGAAAAAAAATATATCCGGTTTGTTTTGGCCCACCCGGTATGTGTTTTTGCCAATAAATTTGGGCGTAGCGCCATCAAATTAACAAGCCCGATCCTTCTTTGAAATACAACATTGTTGACGGCTGACATTTCCATTATTCTCTTGTCAGACTATATTTCTTTATTTGGTTGTGAAATTCAATCTCTAGCTAACACAGCTGACTCTTGCCCGTAAACAAATGCGTGTTTTCTTCGCAAAATAATTTTTAGGTTAGAATTTTCCGTTTTTTAAGGCAAGCCATGGGTGTTTAACTTTTTTGTCCTCTCTTTTATTTTAGGCTACTAAGTACTTTTATGTATGGGCATAAAAAGTAATGCTTATAATTTCTTTTATGATATAAAAGCGATGATTTCTCGCTTCAAAATACAGCTGGCAGTGGATCTGTTAGCTAAAGCACTTTCCACCGGAATTGGACAAACCATTGGCAAAGCATATAAATCCAGCTATCCAGCCTCCGTCGCGTCGGTCGTCCAGTAAAGTGGTAATCTGACTTGATGTCAGTTAATACCTCCGGAACACATGCTTTTGTAATATACTTTACCTATATTAATGAATTCTGTTAAGAAAGAGATGGAACCCGCAAACCTTTGTTAATTAGAATAACCATAGCGGCGACTCGCTGCAGTTGTGCAGAGCTCCCAAAACGACTGCAAGTGTAGAAGTAATGTCGACCAGTAGAAAAAACTACCGACGAACGCCATCGTTGAATTTATTATTTGATCTCAACAACACGAGGCAGGTGCTTTATGAGTTTTTTTTAGCACCCGCGCGGTCTTCCGCTACCCCCTGTCATTCAAGATAGTTTGAATTGAGTGGTAATTAATAGTTCAACGTTCGCAGCATTTAATCCAGCGCAGCGTTAAAGACGGTACAAAAATAATATCTAACGAACCTCAGCAGCTAGTAAAATGCGGGTTTCAAATTTAAATTAAGAGTGCCATAATTTTTGAAAACACAAAATTGGATATTTCAAAAACGACAACAACTAGATACTTTACTCTAGATTTAAATAATTGATTTAGAATTTCATATTCATAAACTCTTTTAACTAATTTTTTGAAAATTGCTAAAAAATGTGTAATAAATAAATAAAACATTTTGTTTGGAATGTTGTAGTTTACTACAGGGGCAGTTTGACACCTATAAATATAACAGTGGATTTTTTTGAATAGCTTTGATATGGGTTATTACATATTTGGTGATTAAATTAAATAACGAAAAACAACACTTCAGTAGATGTACTATACGGGTTCTGGCTCACTTTTTCCATGTAAAGCCCCATAAGACGAAAACGTGGTCATTTTTTTGGATATGTCACAGAATATTTAATTCGAGGCAGTAATTTCCCCATAAGACGAAAACGTGGACATGTTTTCGATATGTCACAGAATATTGGAGGCAGTAATGTAAATCAATAAATTTTTGACCCTCAGTTGACTCTTTAGGTGTTGCAGTTCATCTTGTACCTTGGGCAGACCTGTAAATTCTTTCTTTTGCTTGTTACAGGACTGTAGTATTCACCTAAACAGTGAGTTACTTGAAAGCGATTTTATTGCTTTAACGAATGTCTATTGATTCTTTCAGTTTAAAGCCCTTTATTTTCTCGACTTAAAGATGTTAATTGTTTTAATAGATAGTTCGTTATTTTTTAAATTGTTAGTATTACATACTTGGACTAGGTTCATAGTAAACACTTTAGAATATTTTTTACTTGTTTATTTTAAAAAAGTTTTATATACAGATACAATTAATTATATAATCTTATTCATAGCATAGAGAAATATATTATGTCCTTCTATGATCATATATCTATAGCTAAGTAGACTTACAAGTTCTATTAATCATATTTAGACGGTATATTATAATAACATTACAGGTACTATGACTATCATTATATATATTCATTTTTACATGAACATATTAGGCGCTACTAAACTTTTGCTAATTCTAGAGGTTTTATAATATAATCTATAGGCAAAACCAAGATTAAATTTAGGTTATACTTATATATAGTTCACTATTAAAAATATCTAACCAAACACAATAAAAACATAAACAAGACACCATTATTAAAATTACATTTAACCTAAGTTATCACTAAATCCTGTAGTGCCCCCACGGTAACGTTTCATAACAGTCCTTTGAAATACATCTTTTATCATCCAGGGGAGTTAGTCCAATTTTTGTTTGTTTAATGGAGTATAGTCTGTGCTTTTCGGATCTTATAAGATTTTGCGTAATCACCTTTTCTTGAAAGTTATTTAGGCAGTCGACATAGTCCTCAAATAATATTTTTGATTTTACAACGTTTTGTTGTTTTTCGTTCCTTTCTTCAGAAATGTACGCAGGCAGTACTTTAAAACTGTTTTTATTAGGTTTTTGCAGGCGATACACATTTACGGATACATTATTTTGCTTTTCGAATCGGGCGACTTGGTTTAAAGTCATTGGAAATTTTATATTTTTTAAATTTAACAACTCTTGAGGACGCGGGTAGGATGAGATTCTATTTGAGTTTTTTTCAACAGGATATAATGCTGACACAATAGCCCAACCAAAACATAAATCGTCATTGTTTTCCACATTTACACAAGCTTTACGCTTAAGAATTTCTTTGGGTAGCTCGAAATAAGATCCAATTCTAATGGGATTATATTTATTAAATCCTAACATAAGATTATTTATCTTTGTAAGAGACCATTCAGATTGATTTTGCTCAAATTCTTCCAAATCAGTCAAAAGCAAACTCTTACATGTTTGTCAAACCAGTTTTTTAAATTTGTGTTACGGTCAATAACCGCATTAGCGGTATTAAAGTGTTATGTCTCACTTCCATGTTGTCCTTGTTTAATGATTTGAAAATCTCCACTTAAAATAATATTGACTTTTAACATATTCTCTTTTTTTAATGTATTTTCAATCCTTCGTTTTAATAAACTAAAACAATCCTCTAAAAACTTTTTGGGATCCTTATGTTGTAAATTTGTAATCACAGCACTTCTTACTCGGCTTTCAAAAGCTGATTTTAGGTCTTCCCATTGTACGCGATGTTTGGCTGTTTCTTTGGTGCCAATCGCACCACCAAACTTAAGGCTTTTTTGCTTTAACTTGTCCCAGGCACACCGTCAAATGAGATTTTTCAGCAACTGAAGAGGCTTTTTTTAAAGCAATGCTTATTTGTCTACTAGCCAAAGCACAGTCTTTTAGAATTTTTAAAATTGAAAGATTTTTAACCATATCTTCTACCATACCAAGCTGACACATAATTTTATAAACTAATTTCGTTGCAAAACTCATTTTATTATTATTTTTTTAATAGCACCAACTTCACTAAAACACTATGTTGATAGAACTGAATAATGTAATTTCATTCAAAAGTTATACCTAACTGACTGCAGTTCAACACGCTCCGCCCTTTTATAAGTGCTTTTCAGATACACGTTAAGACTTGTCGAAAACAGGTTTATACTTGTTAGAAATGGGTTGCAGCTGTTTTATCCCAATACATTTACCGCAAAGTGGTTAGTAAATCATGCAAACTTTAGCACCAACAATCATAAAATATATGTTTTTTTGTTAATTAGCAGACATAGTAGGTACAAGTTTTGCTTCCTTTAGATATTTTCTA
Organism: Aspidapion aeneum; assembly: GCA_963576565.1. NCBI lineage: Eukaryota > Metazoa > Arthropoda > Insecta > Coleoptera > Brentidae > Aspidapion > Aspidapion aeneum. Next base: position 77,710,126 of record OY755042.1, read on the forward strand.
CACGAGCTTAAAAAGGACGCCCACCTTGAGTAGTAATACTTTTACCTTCGGGTACATACTTTTAACCCTTTGAGTACCATCTTTCCCCCTTTGAGTCTCAACTTTCCAACCATCCAGTATCAACTTTATTCTCTTTAAGTACCAACCAATCGAACCGAACCCCCTTCGAGACTCTACTTTGCCCCCTTCGGATACCAACTTTTCCCCCTTTGAGTAGCAATTTTTATTCCTTCGAGTACCCACTTTACCCCCTTTGAGTACCAACTTCATCTTCTTCGGGTACCAACTTTCCCCCCTTCGCATCTCAACTTTCCCCCCTTCGAGTCTCAACTTTTCACCAATCGTGTGTCAAGTTTCTTCTCTTCGAGGCACAACTTTTCCTTCTTCGAGAATCGACTTTCCCTTTTTAGTACAAACTTCATCTTCGGATATCAACTTTCCTCCCTTCGCGTCTCAACTTTCGCCCCTTCGAGTCTCAACTTTTCACCAATCGTGTGTCTAGTTTCTTCTCTTCGAGGCACAACTTTCCCCCTTTTGAGTATCAACTTTCCCTTTTTTAGTACCAACTTCGTCTTCTTCGGGTATCAACTTTCCCCCCTTCCAGTCTCAACTTTTCACCAATCGTGTGTCAAGTTTCTCCTCTTCGAGGCACAACTTTTCCTTCTTCGAGAATCGGCTTTTCCTTTTTTAGTACCCAACAACTTTCTTGCCTTCAAGTATTAACTTCCCACTGCGAGTCTTAAGTTTCGCCCTTCGTGTCTTAACTTTCCCCCCTTTGAGTTCCAACTTTTTCTTCTTCGAGTATCAACTTTCCCCCCTTCGAGTCATAACTTTCATGCCTTCGAGTGCTAACTCTCTCTGTTTCTTTCTATCATATATATTTTTTATTTTTCGCATGTAAACATCTTTTACTAATGTTTATTTTATTTACTATTGGGGTCTTGGCAAGGACAATTATACAATTTTGAGAATATATTTTGTTAGCCAAACTTTTCTTGATTATATTATTTACTATTAAGTCCTTTAACTTAAATTGCTTACGCAATTTTCTATTTTTAAAATTTAGAGGAATAAAACTTGTATTAGGCAAAAGATTAAAATTAATCTTGTGACCTATTTTTATTTAATTTTTGCATATCTTTAAAGCACATCATGAAGAATGTGCTGATTTTTCTTTACGCATAGCTATCAATTTTGTGTATTACTTTACAGTTTGTTTAACTTTTGAGGATTTTAAACAGTACTAGGCGAATAAATCGGTAGGTGGTGTAATAATAAATAATCAATGGCTAAGATCAATCGACGAGTGACATAATGAGCAGCGACCAGTGTCGTTTTTAACAATTTTGTGTTATTATTATTTAGGTTTAATCATTCTACTTTAAAATTTTTTGCGATTTTTGAATGTTTTTTAGTAATAGACGATAGATTAGTACTCAACCAGTAACAGATGACGAAACAACCAGTGATTTTTAAGTTAAAACACCCTAATTAATTTTTTCACTAGTTTGGAAACATTTTTAGTAACTAACAAGTAATAACGTCATACGAGGAGGCCTTGGAGAAGTGACATATTTGTTAGATGTTTCTATTCTTTTAAAAATCTTTATTATAATGCGTTTTACGATTGATTTAATTTTTAGTATTTTGTCGATAATTTAATACTTTTTTCATTATACATTTTTTTTAAGAGATATAACTTTTAAGATTTTTTTGCTTTGCGTACTATATTTTAATAATTGACTAAGCAATAGTTGCCTTTTTACGGTATTTTGACAGGTATATAAGATACCAAACTTGGTACTGCAACTTATTCAATAATAATTTAGAATTTATCCATTAGTGTAAAAAACTTAAAAAGATTAAAACATTTTTTAGTTAACAGCTTCATAGTCCTTAGCGTAGCCTTCTAATTTTTCTTTAACAAATCACCTAAAACTTAAAAACTAAAATATTTTTGTTTTATATTTCATTAAGTTATTTAATATCGTTGGTAGTATGTAAGTACGTTATGGTCTATCTAACCAGTAATATATTATGGTTTTGCCTGCGCCTGCGCACTCACTAGTATTTTTTTTAAGTCACGATCGTTATAAGTATTTTTTGTATGTATTTTTCGTGGATTCCCAAGTATATAAAATATACATACAATCATGATGATTACAGATAGAAACGAGAGCGAGAATGATCAATGAGTTACATGTTTGATGTTTCCGCGATCTAGAATTTTTTTATCCTGTACGTTATCTTTGACACGTGTTTTTGCGTTTTATCAAAGTAACTGCCAATTCTACAAAAAGTTCACAAGATACAAAAGATATGTAATAACAAGTTGTGCATCCATCTATATGTAGATCGATCACAGTTTTACCACAAGTTGTATGATATTTACAAGAAAGTAGAGGTAGCACATTCGGTAACGCAATTTTGCCATGACAAAGGAATGCTGGCACAAGTTGGAGGAGTGATAGTTTTGGCACCATAATAATTTAAACTGGTCCTTTTTGTCAGTCCATTCATTAAAGAAATCGGATTTAAATAACATGGATATTTATTATTACCATTATAATTAGCATTTATGTCACAAAAAAATATTTAATACCTACTAAGCATAACTATGTAATGTATGTTTATAAATGATGAGACACAAACTAATTACTATTTCCAAAAGATAGTGTTTGTGAAGGATTAGTTTACTTTTTTAAATAAGTCTTACACCTAATTTTAATTAGTTTTTAGATAGTTAATGAGGGGTTTCTGCACCTAAACCCGAAATAATTAGACAGATCGACCGACAGAATGACCAAGACAACAACTACAACAAAGCCGAGGAAGCGATTCAGACAAGTTTCAACAAGTCGTCAGCCTTCAACACCTGTAAAGTTTACAGTTAAAAATAACATATTTTTGTTAAAAGTACGCACAATAAAGCATAAAAGCTTTTTTTAAATTTTTTAACATGCACTAGTTTAATCTGTAAACGTATTTTTTATGAATTTCGTGGATTTGAGGATTAGAGAAGCCTTAAATTAAATTGCCTTAAGTAACCTTAGCTGAACCATATACGTGAACAGGCAAACGCATTTTTCATTAATTTCATCAATTTGATGTTAAAGAAAAGCCCTATGTATCTTAAAGTAACCTTATACAGGTAATTAGTAAGTACCTACATACTTTTAGAGGGGGCTTTTTTTGCCAAATGTGCTTCAACTACTAAAATTTAATTATTTCTACACCAATAATAATCAATTTCAATAACTATGGAACAAGGTTTGACTCCCCAGCCACGAAAATCAAAGTGATTAGCGCAAAATAATCTCTAAATGCTTTTACACTATCCTTGTTATTCAAAACTTATATAACAAAATTAACAATGATTTAATAAAAGCTCTATACGCAATTTGGTATCCTATAAATAATGCCCTTCCTAAGCGTTTTAATATGCTTCCAACTGTTAAAAATAGATAATAATACTGAATAATATATTTCTTCGAATTATGTTTATTTTATACCTCATTTCGTAACAACTATGTCCACCTATTGGACCACATCAAAAATAAGATTTCCTTTTAAAGTCTAACTCGCAAACACCTACCCAGTAATCGATACCTACCCGCATTCCATTCTTCGTAAATGGCCAGCAGTGTCTTGCCCCTTTATCGCTATACGGGAGACGGAGAAACAGCACAAAGAGAAACGCGTCAAGATATAGCGTCTCTACGAACCTTTTGTGCGATCAATAATTCACGCTGTAAAACACCTATGTAGGTAACAAAGAGGAAGATAGAGCTGCTCATTATGTCACTCGTCGATTGATCTTAGCCATTGATTATTTATTATTACACCACCTACCGATTTATTCGCCTAGTACTGTTTAAAATCCTCAAAAGTTAAACAAACTGTAAAGTAATACACAAAATTGATAGCTATGCGTAAAGAAAAATCAGCACATTCTTTATGATGTGCTTAAAAGATATGCAAAAATTAAATAAAAATAGGTCACAAGAATAATTTTAATCTTTTGCCTAGTACAAGTTTTATTCCTCTAAATTTTAAAAATAGAAAATTGCGTAAGCAATTTAAGTTAAAGGACTTAATAGTAAATAATATAATCAAGTAAAGTTTGGCTAACAAAATATATTCTCAAAATTGTATGATTGTCCTTGCAAAGACCCCAATAGTAAATAAAATAAACATTAGTAAAAGATGTTTACATGCGAAAAATAAAAAATATATATGATAGAAAGAAACAGAGAGAGTTAGCACTCGAAGGCATGAAAATTATGACTCGAAGCGGGGAAAGTTGATACTCGAAGAAGAAAAAGTTGGAACTCAAAGGGGGGAAAGTTAAGACACGAAGGGCGAAACTTAAGACTCGAAGTGAGAAGTTAATACTTGAAGGCAAGAGAGTTGTTGGGTACTCAGAAAAGGAAAAGCCGATTCCCGAAGAAGGAAAAGTTGTGCCTCGAAGAGGAGAAACTTGACACACGATTGGTGAAAAGTTGACACTGGAAGGGGGGAAAGTTGATACCCGAAGAAGACGAAGTTGGTACTAAAAAAGGGAAAGTTGATACTCAAAAGGGGGAAAGCTGTGCCTCGAAGAGAACTTGACACACGATTGGTGAAAAGTTGAGACTCGAAGGGGCGAAAGTTGAGACGCGAAGGGAGGAAAGTTGATATCCGAAGAAGATAAAGTTTGTACTAAAAAGGGAAAGTCGATTCTCGAAGAAGGAAAAGTTGTGCCTCGAAGAGAAGAAACTTGACACACGATTGGTGAAAAATTGAGACTCGAAGGGTGGAAAGTTGAGACGCGAAGGGGGGAAAGTTGGTACCCGAAGAAGACGAAGTTGGTACTCAAAGGGGGTAAAGTAGGTACTCGAAGGAATAAAAGTTGCTACTCAAAGGGGGAAAAGTTGGTATCCGAAGGGGGCAAAGTAGAGTCTCGAAGGGGGTTCGGTTCGATTGGTTGGTACTCAAAGAGAATAAAGTTGATACTCGATGGTTGGAAAGTTGAGACTCAAAGGGGGAAAGATGGTACTCAAAGGAATAAAAGTTGCTACTCAAAGGGGGAAAAGTTGGTCTCCAAAGGGGGCAAAGTAGAGTCTCGAAGGGGGTTCGGTTCGATTGGTTGGTACTCAAAGAGAATAAAGTTGATACTGGATGGTTGGAAAGTTGAGACTCAAAGGGGGAAAGATGGTACTCAAAGGGCTAAAAGTATGTACCCGAAGGTAAAAGTATTACTATTCAAGGTGGGCGTCCTTTTTAAGCTCCTGTAGAAAATATCTAAAGGAAGCAAAACTTGTACCTACTATGTCTGCTAATTAACAAAAAAACATATATTTTATGATTGTTGGTGCTAAAGTTTGCATGATTTACTAACCACTTTGCGGTAAATGTATTGGGATAAAACAGCTGCAACCCATTTCTAACAAGTATAAACCTGTTTTCGACAAGTCTTAACGTGTATCTGAAAAGCACTTATAAAAGGGCGGAGCGTGTTGAACTGCAGTCAGTTAGGTATAACTTTTGAATGAAATTGCATTATTGAGTTCTATCAACACAGTGTTTTAGTGAAGTTGGTGCTATTAAAAAAATAATAATAAAATGAGTTTTGCAACGAAATTAGTTTATAAAATTATGTGTCAGCTTGGTATGGTAGAAGATATGGATAAAAATCTTTCAATTTTAAAAATTCTAAAAGACTGTGCTTTGGCTAGTAGACAAATAAGCATTGCTTTAAAAAAAGCCTCTTCAGTTGCTGAAAAATCTCATTTGACGGCGTGCCTGGGACAAGTTAAACAGTGCAAGCACATTTTAAAGCAAAAAAGCCTTAAGTTTGGTGGTGCGATTGGCACCAAAGAAACAGCCAAACATCGCGTACAATGGGAAGACCTAAAATCAGCTTTTGAAAGCCGAGTAAGAAGTGCTGTGATTACAAATTTACAACATAAGGATCCCAAAAAGTTTTTAGAGGATTGTTTTAGTTTATTAAAACGAAGGATTGAAAATACATTAAAAAAAGAGAATATGATAAAAGTCAATACTATTTTAAGTGGAGATTTTCAAATCATTAAACAAGGACAACATGGAAGTAAGACAAAACACTTTAATACCGCTAATGCGGTTATTGACCGTAACACAAATTTAAAAAACTGGTTTGACAAACATGTAAAGAGTTTGCTTTTGACTGATTTGGAAGAATTTGAGCAAAATTAATCTGGATGGTCTCTTACAAAGATAAATAATCTTATGTTAGGATTTAATAAATATAATCCCATTAGAATTGGATCTTATTTAGAGCTACCCAAAGAAATTCTTAAGCGTAAAGCTTGTGTAAATGTGGAAAACAATGACGATATATGTTTTGGTTGGGCTATTGTGTCAGCATTATATCCTGTTGAAAAAAACTCAAATAGAGTCTCATCCTACCCGCGTCCTCAAGAGGTGTTAAATTTAAAAAATATAAAATTTCCAATTACTTTAAACCAAGTCGCCCGATTCGAAAAACAAAATAATGTATCCGTAAATGTGTATCGCCTGCAAAAACCTAATAAAAACAGTTTTAAAGTACTGCCTGCGTACATTTCTGAAGAAAGGAACGAAAAACATGTTAATTTGCTAATGATTCAAAATAATTACTTTTTGGATGATGAACAGATTAAAGACCTTTCGCCACCAATTTACCACTTTGTATGGGTAAAAAATCTTTCAAGGCTAATAAGTAGTCAAATCAGCAAATCCAAAAAAGCAACCTATATATGTGATAGATGCCTGCACTACTTCTATTCTGAAGCTGGACTTATTCAACATATAAAAGACTGCAAAGTTATTGGCAGTTTTGTGGTTCCGAAATTACCAAGTAGCGATAAAAAAGTTGTTGAATTTAAAAACTTTAAAAATAAACAATTTGCACCGTTCATTATCTATTCGGATATTGAGTGCTTACTGCTTCCTGTTGCAGAAAATATTGGAAAAAGAACCCAAAAATATCAAAGTCATGTGCCTTGTTCGGTAGGATATTATGTAAAATATGCCTACGATGATTCTTTATCAATTTATAAATCTTACACGGGGCCTGACTGTATGGAATGGTTCAGTAAACAGTTACTAGACTTTTTAGCTGGTGAAAAGAAAATACGCGATCATAGTCACCTTACATCTGAGTATCGTGGTCCAGCCCATAAAAGCTGTAATCTGAACTTTCAGGATAGTCATACTGTCCCTGTAGTATTCCACAATCTTAGCTCCTATGATGGAGATTTGATAATTGAAAACATCGCCAATTTGGACGGATCAATAAATTTGCTACCAATTAACAAAGAAAAATATATAGCATTTACCAAAAAAATTAATGAAAATTTAATCGAATTTAGATTTATTGATTCGTTCCGCTTCATGGCCAGTAGCTTGGGCAAGCTAGCTTCATATCTTGAGGAGTATCCACTAGTAAGAAACGAATTTCCCAACTTGTCTGACGAACAATACAAACTTATTTTTAAAAAAGGAGTATTTTGCTATGACTATACGAATAGTTGGGAAAAATTAAGAGACACATCTTTGCCTGAGCAACTTAATTTCTTTAACACACTCGAAAGTAGAGAAACATTGCCTGCTGATTATGATCATGCCCAAAATGTATGGAGAAGCTTTGGTTGTAAAACCCTACAAGATTACATGGAACTCTACATGAAAGTTGACATAGTACTTTTAATGCAGGTATTTCAGAGATTTAGAGAGAGCTGTCATAAAACGTATGGTCTGGATCCTGCTAACTATTATACGCTTCCTGGTTATACGTGGGATTGCATGCTGTATTGCACGCAACAAAAATTAGAGCTTTTGACCGACTATAATATGGTGACTTTTATAGAACGCGGCATTAGAGGAGGGTTAAGCCAATGCTCTAAAAGATATGTGGAGGCCAATAATAAATATATGGCCAACTATGATTTAACCAAAGAAACATCTTTTTTGATGTATTTTGATATCAATAACCAATATGGATATAGCATGAGTCAGAAACTGCCGTATGAAAAATTTAATTGGTTAGAAAGTGAAGAAATGCTCAATTTTGATGTTAATAAAATTGAAGATGACTCGAGTAATGGATACATCCTGGAAGTCGACTTGCACATTCCTGTAGAATTACATGACTATTTCTCAGACTTACCCTTATGTCCTGAACATCGCTGCCCACCTAACGAGAAAAACCCTAAAAATAAGAAACTTATGGCCACACTATATAATAAAACGGAATACGTAATTCATTATAGAAATCTAAAGCAAGCGTTAAAACTTGGTATAAAACTTGAAAAAATTCATAAAATTTTATGCTTTAAGCAATCTGCATGGCTTAAATTCTACATTGATTTGAATACTCAATTAAGACAGAATGCTAAAAATGATTTTGAGAAAAACCTTTTTAAATTAATGAACAACGCCGTGTTTGATAAAACCATGGAAAATATTAGAAAACATAGTGTTGTTAAATTAATCAAGAAATGGGATGGACGATACGGAGCAGAAGCACTGATTTCTCGACCTGAATTCAAAAGCATTACAATATTCAATGAAATCTTGGTTGCCGTAGAACTTGAAAAAACCGAAATATATTTTAATAAACCAATATATGTGGGAATGTGTATTTTGGACATTGCCAAAACAACAATATATGATTTTCACTACAACTACATGGTACCAGCTTTTGGGAAGGATTGTACTGTGGCATACACAGATACTGATAGTTTAGTTTATAACATAAAAAATCATGATATTTATGAATCAATACAGCGCAACTGTGACAAGTACTTTGATACCTCAGATTATGCTGAAGATAACATATATAACATTCCGAGGGTGAATAAAAAAGTTTTAGGCATGATGAAAGATGAAAACAATGGCGAAATAATGACGCATTTTATTGGCCTTAGAGCTAAAATGTATGCTACAAAAGTAGTGGACAGCAAGAGTAAAGCTGCAAAAGTGATTAAGAAGGCCAAGGGTGTAAAACAAAACGTTGTAAAATCAAAAATATTATTTGAGGACTATGTCGACTGCCTAAATAACTTTCAAGAAAAGGTGATTACGCAAAACCTTATAAGATCCGAAAAGCACAGACTATACTTCATTAAACAAACAAAAATTGGACTAAGTCCCCTGGATGATAAAAGATGTATTTCAAAGGACTGTTATGAAACGTTACAGTGGGGGCACTACAGGATTTAGTGATAACTTAGGTTAAATGTAATTTTAATAATGATGTCTTGTTTATGTTTTTATTGTGTTTGGTTAGATATTTTTAATAGTGAACTATATATAAGTATAACCTAAATTTAATCTTGGTTTTGCCTATAGATTATATTATAAAACCTCTAGAATTAGCAAAAGTTTAGTAGCGCCTAATATGTTCATGTAAAAATGAATATATATAATGATAGTCATAGTACCTGTAATTTTATTATAATATACCGTCTAAATATGATTAATGGAACTTGTAAGTCTACTTAGCTATAGATATATGATCATAGAAGGACATAATATATTTTTCCATGCTATGAATAAGATTATATAATTAATTGTATCTGTATATAAAACTTTTTTAAAATAAACAAGTAAAAAATATTCTAAAGTGTTTACTATGAACCTAGTCCAAGTATGTAATACTAACAATTTAAAAAATAACGAACTATCTATTAAAACAATTAACATCTTTAAGTGGAGAAAATAAAGGGCTTTAAACTGAAAGAATCAATAGACATTCGTTAAAGCAATAAAATCGCTTTCAAGTAACTCACTGTTTAGGTGAATACTACAGTCCTGTAACAAGCAAAAGATAGCAATTTACAGGTCTGCCCAAGGTACAAGATGAACTGCAACACCTAAAGAGTCAACTGAGGGTCAAAAATTTATTGAAGGTTAGATTGGGTAGTACAAAAAAGACATGGAGACATTACTGCCTCCAATATTCTGTGACATATCGAAAAAATATCCACGTTTTCGTCTTATGGGGAAATTACTGCCTCGAATTAAATATTCTGTGACATATCCAAAAAAATGACCACGTTTTCGTCTTATGGGGCTTTACATGGAAAAAGTGAGCCAGATCCCGTATAGTACATCTACTCACATCAGACATCAGAGGCCGCAGACGCTAATTACAACAAAAAATAGATAATTTTTTGATAGAATGCCGTTACAGAAGAAAATTTGTGGCAAAAAGAAAAATGCGAAAATTTTAAAACATAAATGAAAGAAAATGGCGCCGTCACCGTGACCCAAAAGTTTTCGGAAAAAATGGTAGAGGAAAGTCGCCTTATATGGGGATAGTGTCTTATATGGTGTAGGTCGATTTCCCGCAAGTACTGATTACGTTATCGACTGTATGTATTAGGTACCTATTGCAATAAAGCCAGGCAATAATTGTGCCGGGCACTATTCTGACCTTTTCCCATTTAAAGAACAGCTGTCTTCTTTCAAAATTAGGCCTTTGTGTATTATAAGAGACAAAATTAATAGTGCCGCCACTATTAATGGAAAATAAACGACTGGATTTATAAATTCGACTTTGATATGTCAATTTTTAATGCGAATCTGTCAGAATAGTGCCCGGCACAATTAATGCCTGGCTTTATTGCAATAAGTCCCTATTATTTACTCACCACCGACTTGCCAGGAAGTCACCATTATTTTGGCAAAAATTTGTTCTTTGTTTTGACGTTTGAATTAGAAATAATTTTGAGTAGTAAGGAAAGTTTTTTGGTCGTGCTGCATTTTGGGTGTTTGGCCAGACTTAAACTTGAGTTTTTAAAGTTTTAATAATATTTTATACACAATTTTGCGTACTTTATAAGTATAGTTTTGTTTTTTTAAACTAAAACAATTTTATTTGCAAAAAAATTGTACCTCTCAAAAGACTAGTTATTCTTAGATAAGTCATGCCTGTTCTACCCAGCAATGTGATGCACAATGGAAAAATTTAGTGCTATGTTTTATATCCTTATCTGTCTATGCCTAACAAGTGGAGACTAAGATAACAAAATTAAGCATAAAGTTTGTCCAATGTCCATTACGCTGCTAGGTAAATCAGCCTTAAGTTTTTAAATTCTTATGAGAAAAATTACCTTTTAGATGTATTTTTATATGAAATTTTTATAAATAAATACTTATACTCCAAAAAAGCCCTAAATAGCTTAATTTAATTTAAATTTTATATTGTAAATTATACCCCGTATTACAAACCTAGAGTACCCCATATAATGACACCTTATGCTCCTAATATTGGATAGGTAACGTTTTTTTTGTATTTAATTTATTTTAGCTCACACTACTACTATACTATAGTAGTGTGAGCTATAGTGATCCTAATTTTTTCGAGAAAAAAAAGTTGCTCCGATTTCAAAAATGTTTATATATCTTTGCGTTTCAGATGATTTTAAAACTTTTTTGTTTCGCCGTCTGTCTGTCTGTCTGTCTGTCTGTCTGTCTGTCTGTCTGTCTGTCTGTATGTCTGTCTGTCTGTAACGACCAACGCGCATAACTCAAAAACCGCTTGCCCGATTTTAATGAAATTCGGTACCTACGCTGGGTTTTGGGTCGAGATGGTTCCATTTAAAAATGAGCAAAATCCACCAAACACAAGCCAAATAAAAGGGTGGGGGTATATTTCAAAAATTAGGTTATGTAAAAATATGGCGTGTGTGATATCAAACGAAAGGTAATTGCATCTGGAGTTAAATAAAATATATTTTACTTTTAAAAAAAGGGTGGGGGTAAATTAAAAAAATTAGTGTTTATGTGGAAATATGGCGTGTGTGATATCAAACGAAAGGTAATTGAGTCTGGAGTTAAACAAAATACATTTTAGTTTAAAAAAACGGTGGGGGTAGATTTGAAAAATTAAAATGTAAGTCAAAACATGGCTTGTGTGGTATCAAACGAACGGTAATTGAGTCTGGAGTTCAATAAAATATATTTCAGTTTTAGTTATATTAGCTCACACGTACACTATAACTATAGTACCTAGTGTGAGCTTAGGTGCCCATAGATTGGCAGAGTATTTACTAAATGCTTCGAAATAGCCTAAAAAACCCTAAAATTGAAAAATAGCGCCTATATCTTACTACATTTTTATTTTATGATGTATCAAAAAAAGTACCCCATATTAGGCGAATTTCCAAAGTTTTAGTTACTTTTAAAAATATAAGCGCCGCTGTAGAAAGTTTTTACACATTTGGTTAGTTTGCCCCTTGATAGATTATGCTCATTTCGTTTGGAGGCCCTAACATTGAGTTTAAGTGGAGTGGGCTAAGCTCCCCCCAAATTTCGCCAATAACTTACACTGAGGACATTGAAACAGGTTTTAAGAGTTTGAATGGTACATGGTTCATAACACCTTCGTAACAGTTAACTGTTTACCCGGTTTAACGGCCAGATATCTGACTGGCGATGGCCGCAAAACCGTTACACGCACCGTTATGACTGGCCGACGTATTAGGCTTAGGTGCACATGGATCCATTCATCATACTGGCCTGAGGACGGCCGTTTTAGTCTAATTGATGCTATTTCCCTGTGAATTGCTCTTAATAAGCTATGTATTCTCATTCTGTATATTTATTCCAATGTAATATTTAGGTGTCCTTCTAAATACCTTCTTGGGCTAAATAGCTATGTCAGGCATCCGTAAAATATATTTAAATCATTAGAAAGTCGTCCGCTCGTCTCAAAGTTTTTGGAACACATTCAAAATTGTCACTTATAATTAACGTCAAAATATTAAAGTTTAACCTTTGTTTTTACCATAGAGTTTTATAAGGCCCTGAAAGGGAGGGTATAGAAGTAAATGGTTTTTACCTTTATTTTATAAAATAAATGTTTTGCATGCTGGAAAATGATAATCATATTTTATCAATTTTAATAAAAGCCGCACAAAAAATCTAAACAATAAAAATTACCAGTACCATAATGAAAGGGATGCGTTTTTGGTTAACACATGTTAAAGTCAATTGAAATAAAAATCTTTCTTTCTTTCGAGATGTGTCACTTTTCTTCATCACGTTCTGAAAGTTCGAAAAGCTAACAGATAGAAAAATGATGAGAAATAAAACAAGAGTAAGGGATGTCAGAGGAGAAGTAGCAAAATTAAAATGGAAATTTGCCAGTCATAATATTAGACAGAAAGAAGATGATCGATGGAACAAAAGTATTATAAACTGGAGACCTTGGGAAAATAAAAGAAGTAGGGGAAGACCCCAAATGAGGTGAGCGGACAATTTAAAGAGACATACAGGAGCTAGATGTATGAACGATTTAAAAATGAAGCTAATTACGAAAATTCAACTTGCTATTTATCACTTAAAAATAGAACCGTGTATGTATATTCTGCGGAATATTAGGGTTAATTAAGAAAGCCGAACATAAAGAAGCAAGTCGAATCTTAATACTTATACTTCTAAAGGCCGGTTTAGACGCAGCCAGTAGTTTAGTAGAGTAAAGTAATTTAGTCAAGTATGTCTTCTGTTTACACAAGTCAAGTAAATCAGTAGAGTTTATTTAATCAAGTCGAGTAGAAACAGCGTCTACATGAAGCCAGTGCTTTAGATGAGTTAATTAGTCAAAGTCGAGTGTCGCCGTTCGCAGCTGAAAATAACCTCGAAATAAACATTGTGTATTTTCTATTGAAAATAGTGTTATGAATCGAAAAGTGCAAGTGAAAAAAACGACCTTCTTCGTTCAATTTTAAAACTTGTGATTTATGAAATAGAAGACATATGTTTAGAAATAATGCAAAAGCCTAAAAGAGTATGGGTAAAAAGCTGGATTCTTAGAAGAAATGACCTTGGAGCATCTAACTGTCTTTTAAGAGAACTGGCTTTAAAAGATCCAAAAGAATATTTTCTGGTCCTCAGAATGTCGAAGGAATCATTTGATATTTTACTAAATAAAATAGAATTATCTATTCAAAAGAATAATATTATAATGAGGGATGCTATTCCAGCCAGCACAAAATTACAGGCAGTATTGTATTTTCTGGCTACTAGGAATAGTTTGCGAAGTCTACATTTTTATAGAATATCAAAGGCAAGCTTTTCAGAAATGATTCCAGAAATATGTGACGCAATTTATGAGACATTAAAAGAATGCGTGTCTTCTCCCCATTTTGCCATATTAATTGTATGGATTAAAATATTCACCACAAACCAAATCTTCAATGAAGTTTAAATTATTTCCTTCAACCGTTCTTCAACTAAACCAAAACGACTACACTAAACTCGTGCCGGCCTGTCGAGACGTGTCTAGTCGGCGCACTAATCGGCTTTTCTGTGTGGTGGGGGCTGCTACTCGACCAGAAAAATAGAATAGAGTTCTATTTCCAAAACACGACCGTGTACTCGACTTCCAGTGGGCTCGACTAAAACGAATGTGTTCAAATGGGTCAAGTCACTAAACTAGTCGACCACTTGACTAAACTACTGGCTGCGTCTGAACCGCACTTAAGTTTAAGAACTTCTTTTAAAATATTTGTTACCTTTTTTTATGTAACTTTTTTTTATTTTACAGTGCAATCTCCTGCTTAGTTTGAAATGGTTTCTTACTATAAAAGAAACTTTCTATAGGTTTATTAAATTGTTCGATTTCCCATTTGACACTTTTAAATGTGTAATGCATTAGGTATATTTCTGAATTGCTTAGCCTTATTAGATATTTTTAAAATTAGAAAGAAACCAGGAAACTAAAAGTGTAACAAAATTCTTTTAAAATAAAAAACCTGCTAAAAATATTTGACATTTTAGGAGCAACTTTCGTATAATACTCCATTGTAGCATACATATTTGGCGCCTTCGGATGTCTCGGCGCAGGGGTAGTATTCGGCGCTAAGCGATCGCCGGTTCGGCCTGAAATAACCGAGGCAGGCTGGGTTGGGTTTGTTTACAATTTGTTAGGTTTTGTTGTATGGTTAGGATAGGTTTGGTTGAATTTTGGTTAGGTTTGGTTTGGTCAGAGACAGTTGGTGTATGTTGGTATACTGAATTGTTAAACGCTCGTGCCGAATTGGCGGCGCCGAATAGTGCTTGGCCCGAAAATGAGGAGTGACTTTTACAGTGAGAGGTACTGTACCTAAAGAAGATTTAAAGGTATTACTCACCAACTTTAAATTCGAAAAAAAATCCACGTTAGCAGTTAAATATGTTTAAAACTGCTCGTTTGCAATCCGTATATTGTATTCGTTAATGCCACAGTTTCCGTAATATGGTCATATACATAATATTCCAATACCCACGGTAACTGCCCATCTATGATACTAACATGAGGGCCTTGGGGTCTTTAAGCAAAAAAGACCTGATTGGTTGCTTTTAAAGACATATGCATATTATTTCCATATAGTACGTATTATTGCAATACCTACGGTACCTTACGATGCAGAATGCAAACATATTTG
Organism: Aspidapion aeneum; assembly: GCA_963576565.1. Classification (NCBI taxonomy): domain Eukaryota; kingdom Metazoa; phylum Arthropoda; class Insecta; order Coleoptera; family Brentidae; genus Aspidapion; species Aspidapion aeneum. The sequence continues at coordinate 77,725,563 of OY755042.1, forward strand.
AAATAGCAATATCAATGGGTATAAGTCTATCCTTTTCGCGGTCCTTAAGATAAAATGTCCTGATTGGTTATACTTTTACGCATGAGTATTATTTTATTCTTGTATTCGTTACGTCAAATCATCGGCGTACAGTTGACAAAAACTCTATCTATGTAAATTTGGTATCTGTGCATTTTTTATACCTTTATTTCTGAATGTTTGCATCAAACGCCAACCATTGTGTAAATAGGTAACAAGGAGTATTGGAATATTACGTATATGAATATGGTCCGTATTACGTGCAACCTGATGTATCCTTCGGGTTTCAAAGGCTCCACGATCTTATAATATTAAACAATAAACATTACCATCCGTAGCTTACAACAATAGTAGTGGTTAATTATCACTACGCAATGTCATTAAGCTAGTGCGCAGACGCAGTGCTTGCCAAAATCACAACAAAGTGTTAAATAAACCTTTCAAAACCTCTCTAAGTAGAAATCAATTTACCACCTTATTATGGTTAATTATGAAAGCCGGAGCTAGACGAAATTTAAGCATTTGTTAAAAAACTTTTGCTTCGGCATTTAAAAAAGCAAATCAATTAAAATTAATCTTTGAGTTTAAGAAATTCTCTTAACATACTTGTTATACTTTTATGTTTGTTTTTAAGTTTATAGTGCAACCTGCTTCTTAATTTAAACCCACGTTTACCGAGCATAGATACGCTGATAAAATCTGAATGGTCAAAAGTTTTCTTATTTTAAACAAAAATTCCTGTAGCTTAATTTTTTTTACCATCAAACTTCAAATCCATTTAATATAACAAGATAAAATAATAAATATAAAATGCATAAAATTTGATCATTAAAAAAACTATAAATAAATATATGGATCCATAACGGATGTGATACCTTCCTAGCAAGCCTATTAGCACACCTCAAGTGAAGCAATGATGTATCAGCCTTAAAAACAGTTTTTTATAAATATCTCGAAAACTAAAGCTCCCCCGAAGTTTTTGGTTATAACACAAATTGAGCCAAATGTAGTCTAATATATTCCGACCGCATATTAATGCGATGCTTGGTTAAAAAGTTAGCATTTGTTTAATTTAAAATTTTTTAAAAAACTGTCATTAGCCCTAATGGATTTTAACCAAAATCTCTCAGTTCGTTAGAGTGTCAAACACTATTTTACGTAAAAATTTTATGAAAATCGGTTCAGCGGTTTAGGAGCTATCGTGTTACAGACAGCAATACACCTACACGAAGACAATAAGACAGACATCAGGACGATATTGCTAAGATCAAAATTCACCCAAATAACATTTCTAGCTATTGCTGTGCGGGCTAATAAGGTAAAAATTTATTCTACGCCTGACTCATTGGGTAAGGTTCCTAAAATACTCTGTCTTTGAAACTCGTAGGCAATGATTTAAATGAGTAAAAACAAAACTTGTGACTTCCATTGTCTTTATTTTAAACACGACGGCGACGTTGCGATATTATTTTTAGCCGAAATGTCGTGTTTTAAATAAATAAAGACAATAGAAGTCCGAAACTTTGTTTTTGTTTCTTAATAAGATGCCGCATTACCCCTCTAAGCGGCTAAACTGCTCTCGCTGAGTTATAAAGCTTCTGGCATTTTTAATTTTAATTTTTGTCACTATTTCCATAAACCAACTTTTTAGCTTTATCACTCCTAGCTTTTCTACCGCAAATTTATAAAACACAAACCCCCGTCTTCAAATTCTTTATACTTGATCCTTTTTTGCATTTCTCCTGTCTTAGACGCCTCTCTCGTTTTTCATGCGATGCTAGTTCAGCAGGTAAGAATAAAATTGTCTGTTTATAGTTGCATGGACATATTAGATATTATTAAAATCGGAAGAAAACCAGTAAGAACGTATCAAAATTTGTTCAAAATAAAAAACCTGCTATCCTGTATATTGAGGGAGAAATTGTGTGGTGGGATTTACAACCCTATACCTAAAGAAGGTCTTAAAATATTACCACGTTAATTTTAAAATTGAAGAAACTTCAAGCTAACGACTAAATATGTTTAATACTGCTTATTTGCAACCCGCACATTGTGTCCGTTAATCCCATAGTGTCCGTAATATGGTTCCTATTACGTGCAACCTGATGTTTCCCTCGGGTTTCAATGGCCCCATGATCTTGGCGTTTATGGCAAAGAATCACCATGTTGTAATGAGAATTGCTTGTAATTTTTTCCACAGTTTTTCATATAGAGGCGCAGACTGCGGCTCGTTTGCATCTCTCGGGATTCGCTTGTTATTAGGTCAATTAACATTAATATATGCCGTTAAGTTTTTGGTTTTAATAAAAACATTTACTTTACATTTAAAAAAGGATTTTAGTCTGATCTATACCTAAAGTTGTCAAGATACAGCACAAGACGGGAGAGTAGCATCATGTTTCAACTGTGTGACATCCTGGAGTTTCTAAGCTTTGCTTTTTCAAACAGTAGTAATTTTTTGAAATATTAAACAATACAGACCTATTGCAATAAAGCCAGGTAGTAATAGTGTCGGGCACTATTCTGACAGCTTCGCATTATAGCTGTCTTCTTTCAAAATTAGGCCTTTGTGTATTATAAGAACCGGAATTAATAGTATCGCCATTATTAAAGGAAAATAAATTACTGAATTTATTAATTCGAATTTGGTATGTCAATTTTAAAAGATCAACTTTGAATAGTAAACTGTCAGAATACTGCACGGCACTATTTCTGCCTAACTTCATTGCAATAAGTCCCTATTAACAATAACTTTTCCTGTGGGAAGTAGGGTCTTGGCTTTTCTCGGTGCTATATCTTCAGGTCTCTCAGCCATGTGATTATTTTTTGTGTCAGTCGTAGACTTGTGTCCCTAAAAGTGTTCCGTTGCCGAACTACACAAATAGTCGATACAAAATTTTGAATTTGTTACCCCTTCCCGGCTTAAAAATTTGAAAATAACGCGTTGTGCAACAGACATGTGTAACCCTTACTCTGACATGACGTTATCCACCACAGTCCCTAGAATAGACCGGTCTATGTATCTCATATATATATTTAGTTAGATAAAATATCTCTTTAATAAACAACTAATATTTTTTGAATTTTTTGAAAACCAAGGCAATTTTTCCACTGTTTTTTAGTATATGAAATAAAATTTTCCACGATTAAATTTTTTAGCCCATACATTATATATATATATATATATATATATATATATATATACATATATCAAGTTTTTACGTCACTGGTGGTCCAGCTGATTTGTGTAAACAAACGTTAGATAAAATATCTCTTTAACGAACAACTAATATTTTTTGAATTTTTTGAAAACCAAGGCAATTTTCCTACTGTTTTTTATTATATGAAATAAAATTTTTCAGGATTACATTCGTTATTTTTTAGCCCGATCATTTTTCCTTACACAAAAATGAAATTTCGAAGAAAATAGTGTATTTGTTTTAGCTTCAAAAGTAATCCACTAACCTACACCTTTGTTTACTTCCCAAATCCTGGCTTTACCTTTGATACGAACCGATCACATTCAGTTTGACTTGTATTTTAAGCTTTGTGTAACTGACTTACCTCTCATCTCCGTTTATCGGTGGCGCGCTAAATAGAAAATTCCGGTTTATATTTCATTCAGCTTCGTATTAAGGAAAACTGCAAATTTATTCTGAGCTTTAAATAAATTTTCAAAAATAAATTATTGTTTACAAAAAAAAATGGAAATAACCCCAAACTTTTCAGATCTGATACTGATACGCAAAAATAAAAATACATGCTTTTTACCCTAATATGAATGTATTTTTGTAAAAATAGACCAATGCATTACAACAAAAAGTATTGTGTACCACTTTTATGATGCCGCAAGTGTACTATGACTTGAACTCTTTTAATAAATCTGACAAAAGTTTGCACTTATATAATTTATTTACTGCACTGAAAAGCTCAAGAAAGTTATCGGTTTGGAAATGCAGATACTGAGCAATAATCGCGTGGTTATGGAGCGATTCATAAGTTAAGGCCTCTCGGAAAGGGTTAAGAATCGTAAATCTGGCGATCCGTGACATCCCGAAAAGATTCTTAGGGTAGAGAGTCCATATACCTACTAAATTAAAGCCTCAATCTTTTGTAACGATAATGAAGTGACAGACACTGATCACATCGAAGGATATCCGCATATAGGGTAGGTTAGGTTAGGTATGGACCTTACCTAACCTAACGGGACTTATCTCGAAGATCGTGCCTTGGGCTTGTGACCGGGAAAATCGAAACTGACGAACGTTGTCGATTTTATGCAGGCTTTATTTCCATATAGTTTAATAGACAGAGATGTATATTACTGGTGGCCTATATAACAAGAGTTAAGCCCGAGGACACAATATGAGGGGGGATGCAAAAGATGCCGACATATAAAAATGATAAAACGTATTTGTTTCTTTTAAACTTAAATTAATTACAGACATTATTTAGAGAAGTAATTGACCAAATGGAGGACATTATGGAAGTGCCAGACAAGTAACTAGGAACGTCAGCTAATCTCACGTAGGCCTTCTATTCCTTCCTCAACTCTATTTGTTTTGATTTGAGGGACAGAAGAAGAAGGCTTGCGTGTTCATTTAAAGGCCACACCTGTTTATAAATCTGACAAGCGCGCCGAGCTCTATATTCCTTAGTTCTTGTAGAACGTGAAAAAATGGAAGACTTAGAGCTTTACGTCTGGCATGTTCGACGCATTCACACAACAGGTGTCTTTTATTGCACCTTGCGCTGACTTTTTTTGCTATGTTTATTATGTCAAATTATTGTTATGTTAAGAAACCTTCTACGCTAAGAAACGGCAAACAAATTTGGTGAGATCGACTCTTACTCTCGAGTTCTTCCTCATCTCTGCAACTACTGCAGTAGTCCCAGTAGTATCGTATTCAAAAGTCAACCCTTATTCCTATAGAGCCTCATTAAAAGCCATCAATTCTAAACGTGTTCGCCACTTTCATTCTTAGCTGATGAAATTTGAGGTTATATTTTCAGTAGGTTTGTAGCTCATGGCAGTGGTCGAGGTTAGTGTCCTTAAATAATTTGACAGTTCTAAATGTAAGAAACGCAAAAATTTTTATTGACACTAGTACTACAGAATGATATTTAGTGCTCAGACGTAGTGAATACCATAACCACAACGAAGTGTGAGATAAACGATCCAATAACTCTTTTAACGTAGCTTATGGTTAATAGATAGTAATCTATCATAGTCTTATTTCAAGAAATAAGTAGGTATCGATATTAGCGACTTCCCTCTATATTTTAGGTTAAGTACCTTGCCAGTAGCAGGCGCGGATCAACATGGGGGGAAAGAATTACCCCCTCCCCAAATCCCAAAATATATTTGGTTTTGACACACACAATACAACTTCTAGACAGGCTCTAGGACAATTCGCCGCCACCTAACCGAACCGATCAGCCGCCAGACCAACTCGCCGCCGACCCGATTTGCCACCGGGCTAACTCATAGCCGAGTACTTTCCGATGAACTACAGATTTTATATTTGACAGATGTATTTAGTTTTTACATTAAAAATGGCGAATCCAAATTGGCTGAGTTTTTAATTTATAAACGGATTTGTCTCAAATTTAAAACCATATGGTGTTAAGGCAACGTAATACAATTTTTAACTTAAACCTAAAAAAAAAATGAAAATAGCGCCTTCAAAATGGTGGAGTTTTCCATTTATAAACCGGTATATATTAAATTTAGAACTAGGGTATTTTATTATACCTAACATGTAAAAATAAAATGTAACTGCAGTTTAAGGTAACTAGTTATGATTTTTGAATTAAATTTAAAATAAAAGTCAAAGCAGCGGATCCACAATGGCGGACTTTTTGCTGATTCTGACTTGAATTAAACCTAAACCGGCCTTTTTCATTTGTTGACGGATATGTACTACATTTGGAAATTTGTGTTGTTTAATGTTGTTGATTATGATTGTTAAATTAAATTTAATATTAAAAAATCAAAATGGCTAATCCAAAATGCCGGATATTTTCGTTTATAAACCAATATGCATTAAATTGGGAATTTTGGGACGTCCAAGTTTACTGATTATGAGTTTTTAATTAAACTTTCGAAAAGAAACTTCCGCCATTTAATTTTTTTTAATTAACTGTGCCTAATTTGATACAAAAATCAAAATCAGCGACCTTAAATACATCAAACTTTTAAATTTAATACATGCATATCGGTTCATAAATAAGAAAGTCCGTTCGTTTTGGATCCGCCATTTTAATTTATTTTTGTTATAAAATATTATTAAATTGCAGTTACCGGAACTTTAAATACCTTTATTTAAGTTGGCCCGGCGGCAAAATCGGGTCGACAGCCAGTTGGGCCGGTTAGCGACAGCGGCGAGTTGACCCAGCAGGGGAATAGCCGCGGTAAGTAGGCGGCGGCGAATTGTCCCATTCCCCTTGGTTACTAAAATCCCCCCCATGAAATTCCTAGAGCCGCCTCTGCCAGTAGAAAGTATTTTGACTGAAAAAAAATTGTGAAAAAGAAAAGTTGAGCCTTCCTAACAGCTGTATATGTATATCCAAATTCTTAAACGAATTAAGTGAGCACGATATCGCGTTAATACAATCGCGTTCTGGCCTGGATGATATATCTCTGGACTTGTGCAATTATAGCCATCTAGGCGTAGTCATATCCGAACCATTCAAAACTTAATTCGTAGCTCTGCCTGGCCAGGGTAATGTATGTGTGCAGTTTGGTCTCGAGTATGCCACGGGCATTTATCAAAATTGTTTGTCGATTGAGCCCGATATATATACAGCCTATACCCAATAATGCTTCGATGCATTTATGTTTAAATGATCAATTGGTTGACACAAAGATAACGCCTTTGAAAAATTCACATTGAAAAATAGCAATAAAATAACATATTCTGTACTGATTCAAAACGTGTTGGAAAGAAAAGATAAAATTGGGAACACTTATTAAACGGCTTTTTTTTTCTTAAATGGCTAAAGAAAGCCTATATCCCCAGAGGTACAGCTTCCTCTCCTATTCTCAGCTCTCAGAGACAAAATCCGGAATATATAACCTGGGGATATTGACTAAAAACCTAATCTAACACACCATTAAATTATATTTTTCATGTATTTATGTTCAAATAATCAAATGGTTGAGAAGCAGATAGCGGCTTTGGAAAAGGTACACTGAAACATAGCAAGTAACGTATTCGGTACATATGACATAAAAATTGGAGTAAAGAATTGCAGATCTTGAAAAATTGTCTTCTAGGCATAAATTTCCCAAATTGGGTAAAATTGTTGCAATGCAATGTTCTTAAATAGCTAAAGAAAGTCAATAGTCTTAGCTTTGAGAGTAAAACTAAAGGCTACACTAAGATGGGTTCATGCTATATATTAATTTCATTGCAGTGGCGTTTCATATATAGTTTTGCTGCATTTGATTGATTGATTGAAATTGCTCACGTCACCCTTTCCAGCATAAAATGGCTGCCTTCCACTGCCATATCCACAGGATGAGGACCATACCTTTGAACAATGAGAACTACAACAATGAACTCAACATTATAAAACAAATAGCTGTCAACAACGGATATAATCCCAAAATCATTGACAATCTAATAAATAAATTCAAAAAAGAAAAATCAGACCTTTAAAACAAAAAAGAAAAAACAGAGAAACAATATTGCAGTCTACCATTCATAAATTATCAGATCAACAAACAAATCAACAAAACCCTATCAGAATATAACGACAAACTATTCTTAACCAACAAAAACAACACAAATCTTGGAAAATTATTGTCTAACACCAAGGATAAAAAAGAAAAACTGAAGAAAAGTGGCATCCACCGACTAGAATGTGGCACATGCAAAGCTGCATATATTGGCAGAACCAGCAGGAATTTGGAAATTCGCATCAAAGAGCACATAAAAACTCCAGACAAATCAGCCTTTGGCAATCACATTCTCACTACCAAACACTCTTTCAGCCCAAAAACCAACTCAAAAATTCTTCACCACGTCACCAGTAAAAACTTCACAAGATTAGATTTCACCGAAGATGTCGAAATAAGCGGTGAACTAAACAAAAACCCAAATAATTGTCTAAACAAGCAGGCAACCCTCAGAAGAAGCTTCATCCCTCTCCACAGAAGACTGATAGACCCAGAACCCCCACCTTACAGGAACACTCTAGAGTCAAATAACAACCAGGTGAGACTGAGACTAACATCCATATAAAAAATCACTCTCTCACTAATACTCATTCACACAGACACACAAAATTCCATATCACACAATTCGAGTTTTACACACACCCAACACTCTAAAATATCCTTATGCATTATATTCCAACATAAAACCTGCTTAAGTAATCCTTCACCAGATTTTGAAAAACCCCTTCAATGAAAGCCTTTTTAAAATAGCTTCATCGAAAGCTGTGTCATGATAAACAATCCTATAACCTCGAAAAGAATTACGATAAGTCATTATTTTGCTAGTCAATTTTAAATAAAGAATAGTACTATAACTGTAAAATGTACCTGACAATTTTTAAATATTTTAAGTAGTTTCTAAGTTTTTAAAATTGTGCTGTCCTGTGATGTCCGATGAAGAACCAGATTTTAAGATTTTAACTAGCTGTAAGTAATACCATAATAACATTCCATTTTGACTTAATTTTAATAACATGTTTTGTTCTCTTACAGTTAAGGCACTGATGATGGTCGTATAGACCGAAAGCGCTTTGCCAAGAATTTTTCAATAAAATTTTGCACGAAGTACAAAAGCCTTGTTTGCATTCAAAGTCACGTGCACGCAACCACCCCCGTCACTTTTGCAATCTAAAAACATATTTTGCCTTCTTTCTCTCCCTAGCAGCCATAAGTATATTTTTTTTAATAACTAAAGAATCAGTACTTAAAGGTTAATATACGTGCCAAAAAAGCTTAAGTACAGTTGACCACTATGAAAATCCTAATAGAACGAGCCAACGAATACAACATTCCACTATATATTGCGTTTATAGACTTTGAAAAGCTTTCGATAGCACTGAGCACTTGGCGGTAAAAGCATCTTTAATTAATAGCCGAATCGATTACAGATACATAGACTTACCTAATAGCCAATATATACAGCGAAGCAGCAAAATCAATCAAAATCCACGAAGGAACACAATATTCCCTAAACTATTTAACCAGGGCCTAAAAGATGTTTTTAAAAACTTAGATTGGGAAGAAATAGGCATCAAAGTAAGCGAACAATACTTGAACCACCTAAGATATGTTGATGAAATTGCCTTAATAACAGATAAGAAAGAAGAACTGATAAATATGCTGGAAGAACTGCATACGGCAGCTAAAAAACCTTGGGAAAAAGAAAGAATTACGGGAAGACCTTAAATGAGATAGACGGACGATTAGAAGAAACACGTGGTAAGTAGATGGATGCACACGGCGACAGACAGAGAAGAGTAAAATATATTGGGGAGGCCTATGACTAAACATGGACTAAAGAAGGCTAAATAGATAGATACGCGCCAAGTGTCATTACTCTGGCTTAAACAGTTCATGAATTAAAAAATACTTTGACACCCTAACGTTACTTTTTGAGTGAGGCATTTTTGGGTATACTAAGAGGTCAGACAGAGATCATTAGTAATCGATTATAACAAGTGTAGAGTGGAAAGGCTAATTGATCTAAGTGCCAAAAAGCGTTTTTGTGGGAAACTAAAAAAAACTGTACAATACATGCACGCGGACTTACGGATGACGTGATTTTAAACATGTTTGTTAGGGCATAAGGTGGGGAAATTGCACTTAGTTCTTATAGCCCCGTATTGGCCTTGACACATACATCATTTTGGGTGGAAAATCTAAAATTTGTATATTTTGGCACTTAGATCATTTAGCCTGGCCACTCTACAAGTGTCATAAAATCTATACAAAATGCCCACGGAAGCGGAATTTTGACCCTATGGCGCCGCACTATTATTACTCTATATCGATACCCTAATTCTGATGCGTCGTTACGGTTAGTAATTATCCTCGCAACCAACAAAAAATATAAAACGGTATTCCCGCGATATCTTACAAGTCTTATCCTTCTTACGCTGTTTAATTGGCTTCTAAACTTAGTCTTAGTCTTATCCCTGTAAAATTTTGTTGAGTTGGGTTACGACGTATCAGAATTAGTGTATAGATATTTTTGTCTTATAAGGAGTCAGAGCTTAAATAAGTAAGTAACGTATAAATCTTGATTAACTTTTGCTCAATAAACTACAATAAAGTCGCCATAAATTTGAAATAATGTTTGTGTTAGATCGTTATTATTACAAAGTATCTTTCACACTTAATAGCAAATTCCAAGTGGCGACAACAGTCATAAAAATCTGCATAAAATAGTAAGACGTCAAAATAAAGCACCAACCTAATGTTATAAAGTTGCCAAATTTGCCCCATATTTTAAATTAAATAAAGTAAAATGGTGTAATTTTGGCAAAATGGTTACCTACGATCGATTTATCAGTTTTTTCGGCTTTTCCAATGTACCTTTTCGTTGGATAACACCAAATGCATAAATATGGGGCATACACACTCGATGCTTGAAGCCAAGACCCCCATTTAATTCTTAATGTTCCTTTTTTTGGGTAGACAGGATTTAGGTTACTGCGCATGCGTCAGTTTTGATGATTTTGGAACATACTCCGTTATGTCACTACATTATTTGACAATTGTCAATAATTTAGGGTTATGTCTATCTTTTTTTCCTAAAAACTAGTTGATTAGGTGAAAATTTATCAAATTGTAGATTAAAATTGTAGTTTTTTCAAAATCATTTGTGCATATTTATTGTGGACACCATGAAGAGTGTTTCGTGGTATCTATAAATCACTCTTACCTTTATTAACAAAATATAAAGAAAAATACAGGGACTTACCTATGTAATGGCACTCCCTTACTCCTTCCGAACATTTTTCCACAAACCGTACATGTTTTACGTAAATTATTTCCCACACGCATGCCCACTTGAAAGTTTTCGTCTGCGAATTTAAATTTGCAATTGTTTCGAAAGCAAGTACTAAATATATTTTTTTAACTACTACCTTTTCTAGCTATTGCTGCGCGGGCTAGGAAGGTAAGAGAAATTGTTTTATAGGAATTCTTTAAAGCGGAAATAGTAGCATGATAAAACATTATAACAAGTTTGTGTCAAAAAATCTTGAACAAATTTTATATAATAGTATATTATACAGGGTGTAATTTAAATGATGCATGAAGCTTTACGGGGTGGTGAAAATCTAAGATTTTTTCTCATTATATTTTGCATTAAAGCTCTATGTTTTTACAGGTAGTTAAGTAACAATTTTTTTTCGATTTTTTGTGTATTTCCTAAAAATTATAACAGACAAGTAAAATGTTGTGGAATTATGCATTACCAAAACGGCAATAACTATTAAGTTTTAAAATTATTTAAAAATATCTTGAAATATTGAAAGCTATTACCCAAAAATCTGTTTAAATTATGTTAATAAATTTAGTGCTAAAATGACTATTTTCTATTTTACTTAATGGGCCTTTAGATATGTACAAAATTGTATCAAACCTTTTCTTTTATAATTGACCAATTACACCTATTGCAAAGGTAATTTGCCCACACTGTACGTACTTGCGTTAATAAATAATTACCAGAGTAATATATCAAAAGATTTACATTTCAAAAACAGAAAGATCTAAAAACAAAAATTTATACACTATATTTACACTTTCTATACAATAATACAATATTATACAATAATACCGTATCCTTAATATTAATGCTTTATTGGTTTGTTTTTATTGATATTCCTAAAATTTTTGTTAATATTTTTTAAACTAAAATATAGTCTAACATAAAGCTTAATAACATATGAAAGTGGAAGCCTGCAAAAGCATTAAAGAAAAACTAAAAAAACGAAAACAAAGGGTTTGCAGAACTATGCCCTTAAGAACTCTGTACTTTAATCATTTACAGATTGATCTCCCAAGACATTTATTTATTAAACACTCTGTATAGCACAGGGCTACAGTAAAAATAATCGGAAGATAAAATAGTGTGTAAGCTTACTTTATAGAATACTGCGGAAAACGAAAATAACTTCGATTAAGGGTATACCATCGCCTGGATTTGCAGTCGGTTACGGCACAAATAGTTCCCATTGTTTAAAATATATGATCACAAATATAAAACACAAAATTTACTTCTATACACCACTAATGCTCAACACGTACTAAAAGTATAAAAAAAAATGAAATACAGAGTGCACCTCTGAACTCTTTGACCCCAAAATGGAAGATGTACGTAGTACCCCCCACCACCTGAGTTCCCTATCTGTTTGTTGGATGATCCGTACTTTTCCTGTTTCCTAGGAGTTTAACTGCCCGTATAAAGGAGTAAAACTTCTTCTTTTTATCTATCTCCAAAATGTTAAATCTAAATTTGAATGCTGCTTACAATTCTGCCGTCCTTAGGCTAGAATGCCGTTAACTACCTATAAAATTTTCCTATTTCTGATCATAAAACCAGAAAAATAATATACAAACGATGCTCCTTGACAACTGTAAGTTATTTGTTTCTTGAAAACCACAAATGCTAAAGAAGATTTGCTTATAAAAATTGATGTAGAATAATGTTGTTGAATAAGACGGCACCGAAAAATCAAAATTGTCCAAATGTTGGTTAACGGCATTATAGCTTATGCACGGCAGAATTATAGTCATGACAGGCACTGAAAACATTTTTTCAATTATTTATTAAAACACAAGAGCCTTTACTTACGTCCATTACAAGCACTATGCTTTAGATATAGCGACCCTGTTTCTTTAGGCTGCAAATCTCCTAATTCATTGTTAATATTTTGACAGGCTACTGCTACAAAAAATCGCTAAAATTGTGGTCCTAAAACATCATAAAAAATTCAGCTAATACCCGAAGCTGTTATCACACAACTTCCAATAACCAAAGACGTGTATTGTAATTTAATATATCTTGCTGCCAAGCTGTGCACAAATATTTTCTTTAGTACTTCTACTACTAAGACTTCAGTTAGAGTGTAGACCCGAAGCCACTTTGGGACACAAACAAGAGATAAGTGAACAGCGCACTTGCCAATTGCGTTCAGGATGCGCTATTAGACTTCTGGAAAGCAAGAAAGGTTAAAAAAAAATAAGGAATTTGTAGACCGACCAATCGCTACCAAATCAAAATAGTTTCTGGGACTGGTTGAGGAAGTACATGACAAGTATAGGATTCGATAATATCTCTATCTGCTTAACATAGGATAGGAAGAAGAATCATTACGGCACCTCATGGCAGATTGTGAAGACTTGAGGATGAAACAACAAGCAGTTGATGCAGTAGCTCTAAACGAGGAAGAGCAATACATGCGCAAATGAGCTGACATACTGGACTATGTATCGAGAACAGGAAGTCCTATTGAACAACCTGGAAGTGGAGGAGTGAAAGGGAGAATAGTTGTTGGTTAAGTGATATACCTAAGGCATAAGAAAAAGTGCCTACTCAGGCCTCGCCTGCTTGCCGGACGTACGGGTCATCCAGCTACTGCTACTGTTGCATAGCGGGAACTTATATTAATAAACTACGTGTGGACAACCCGCACTTTTTATGAAGTCATAAAGTTTACCCGAGGCGCGTACAAAAAAGCTGACGTTACCTGAGGGAGTAATTTTCAGTCAACCAATTACGTCGCCATATTTCAGCATAAAACGTTTTACCTTCCTTACATTATTCTTTAGTGTTATAGCAAAGTTGTGATGGTAAATTCGTTAAGAAAAGGTAGCCTGAGCGATTACTCCTTGTTTGTTTGATTTTTTATCCCTTTGGACTAAATTTTGACATAACATATTGCTTAGAAATAAGTAAGGTATTAAAAATTCCGTAAAACTACAATTAAGTTTTAGTAGGTAGGTTATAGAATCGCGAGGGCGACGGATTTTTAGTCAGCTGATCGTAGGTTGGTCGAAGCAAATTGTAATTACCGAACGGACAGATAGATAGATAGATACTTACTGTTATTACCCACAACTTTAGCATTGTTCTTGTCAGATACCTGTATGCTATAGGTTTTTCCACTTTTGGTTCAAATAGTTCCAAATTCTCCATTTCAGAAATAAACATAACCTTAAATAAACAGATTAATCTGAAAGATCCGTCTGAAAATCGAAATAAGTAGATTTGGCTCCGATCAGATTCATTTACCGAACGACTCAGATTTACCTGCTCTACTTCTGCTCGGAATTATCGAGTGGATTTGGAGCAGTCGGATTGATCGGATTTAAATACCGAACGTACCTAGTGTGTGTTGCTGTAAATCCAGCTTATCTGTACCACATAGGGTCAGTGCCTACAATCCATCGAGGCAGCAATCAAAGTGACTCTGTCAATAACTTAAAAATATGAGGGCCATATGATCAATAATATTAGCTGCGTTCGTTATTTGCATCTAAGACGCGACGGATTTTTGGTAACGTTATTACAGATTAGTCTGAGCAAATTGGAATTAACAAACGATCCGGATCAAATCGAACAAACTTTTAGAAACGGTTATGATCTTAAATATAACCAAAAATAATATGTACGTATTGCAACTTACGCCCAGCTATAATTTTGACAAAATTTTTCTGTAATGTCGGAAATGTATAAAATTTATTTTTTTCAACATCAAATAATTCAATTTCCATCATTTTGCATTAAAAAATTATTTTTGTAAACAAAACAAATACCCAACATCACGTCACAATCTCGGATTAATCTGTTTCGTCTGTCAAAATGCACGGGGCAGAATTACCGAACGTTTCAGATCTACTTCCCCTAGATCTAGATGGAATAAATTAACGATTTTGAATAAAAATATTAATCCGACGTGAATATCGAACGCAGCTATTGTTAATATTTTTGTTATTGCCATTGTCTTTTAAATACAGTTAACTCCGGATATAGTGAACTCGAAGATTGAAGGAACTGGTTCGCTATATACGAGGTTTAATATAAGAAGACATTTATACTATTGTATGCTATAAGCGAGTGTTCATTATAAAAGGGGTTCGCTATATGCGTACTTCACTGTAGTATAGATAGTAGGAGGGCCGATTTATTAAACACCATTTTACTTGTTGATAGTATTCTCCTTGTATAAAGGTAGTTTACAACAAAATAAAAACACCTGAAAATAATTTTTTATGTACGGAATTTTTAGGAGCACGAGGCGAAAATACACTTTTCTTGTTTTTGGTTACAAAAACCTAGAAACAGCATTCCCGGAAAAGATAGCTACACTATCTTTTATTAAATTGGTCGAAGTAATGTCTGCTTTTGTGACTGAGTGTAAAAATCTAATAGAATCGTGACAAGACATAACAAGATTAATATTCTGTCTCCCCGAGTATGGGAACGCTGAGGTTAATAAATTGGCTATTATGGAATCAAAGGCTGCCCCATTGTGAACATTAGCGTATATCTCTTCATGACGAGCCTAAGATGTAAATTTTTTGTTCGTTCTCATGGTACGCATTGCGGAAATGAATGCCTTAGAGCGAATTTCCTTTTCAAACTTAAACTAAGATATGATGAGATTTACCAAAACCAGAAGTTCCACTGTATGCTTTTGTAAGGTTCTAGCCATATCAAAAAGATTTAACCCAGGTAAATCTAGTCCGGGGTTTTTAATCGCTTACTAATTATCCCCCCAATACTAATACTGTGTGACCTGCTAACAGACCCGAAAATTTCTTGGACAAAAAGTAACATTAGTGTGTTAAAATATTTTTTATTGACCTTCAAACATGTTGATTCTTCTATAGCTGTTAAAATTTATGCAGGCCCTAGGAGGCGTAAGGGGCAAAATGTGCTTTTAGATTATCCAATTCATCTTCTACACTTTTGCACTAAAATTACCTGTAGGTCTGCTTTACAAAAGAAACTTTGAAGCTCTTAATAAGGCCTCCTAGTTCGGGACAAAAAATGTTGTCATCAATTAATGGATTCTAATATTATTTTTTGTATAAACAAACAATTTAGTGAGATCTAGATGTGTAGGAGCAATAGTGCAGAACATATAAGTACTAATCTAAAAACACATTTTGCCCCGTATGCCTCCTAGGGCCATATTTAAAATAAAATAAGACATAAAAAGAATCGGCGCTTAAAGGCCGATATGTGTGCCAAGCTTAAATACTTCAGCTTAAACCGTTAGGGCTTAAATATTTGGAGACACTAGCCTTACTTTTTGACCGAGGCATTGTTGGGTCTGTTAACAGGTCGGGAAGTGTTCAAAACTGGTGTTACAAAATGTTTATAAAAAATCTCACGAAAGACGCTTTGACCCTGTTTTCACAATTCCAGTCATAATTACCTATTTACCTATTTAATCATTTTTAAAATATCTAGTAAACACATTTTTGTTTTTTAATAAGCACTGACATTAATTTAACATGATTATTAAATACACCATTAAACAGTGTTTTTTTACTTATACTGATTATATATCTTGGGACAAATTTCGAGAAAATGGGCCTCATATTCCTAAAAGTGCACTAATACACAAATATAAGGTAAACTACAAATTTTGAGTAAATGCAATGAGTATATGACCCATATAGAGGGGAAATCGGTGAGCTTTGCCACGTTGAGGGGAAGATGGCGCTGAAAGGTATTTCAGCGCAATCTGCCCCTCAATGCTGCAAAGCTCACCGGTTGCCATTCTATATGGGTCATATACTCATTGGTAAATGAGATATTCATAACATTGGTTCATATTTTTCTTAATATTTAATTTGTGTTTTTTAATAAACAATGACGTTCATTTAAAATAGTTATTACATACATCGGTAAACACCGGTTTTTTACATTAAATTAACTGTATATATGCAACATATTTTTGAAAAAAATTGCAGTAATACACAAATCTAAGGTAAATTATGTTTTCATAACTTTGGTTCCTATTTTTGTTAATATTTAATTTTGGTTTTCTAATAACCAATGACAATTCATTTAATATAATTTTTTTTAAAATCGTTAAACAGCGTTTTTTTTTCTACTCTAATTTTGTTGCACATTTGTTTATTTTCCTTGCTTTTATTTACTTCTAACAATTTATTACTTACTCTTTGAATTGTTATGATACTTTAATGTAATTTATAAACTGGATCAGTAACAAAAGTTACATGATTTGAAGCTTCAAAATGCTCGAAAACAACAATATCATTTAGCCCTTTCTTTAAAAATGGTACAGGTAGATATAAGCTTTGGGCAGGTCCCATCCATTTATAATTTCCCAGAACAAACCCATTGACAATAACTAAACCATTTGTCCAGTTTTCTAAATAAACATATGTGTCTCTGGGTGTGCTATTTATTTCCAAACTTGCTTTGAACAACGTTGGTGCACTTAAGTTTAAAGATTTGTTACTTAAATTTTTCCAGCTTAGAGAGTTTGTCCAGTATTTTTTAAATTCAAGTGGATAGATTTTCCAATTACGAATCGGAGTACTATTAATTTCAACATCACCTTGCCAAAGTCCTTTATATTGCTTAAATAACGCATAGAACACTCTGCCCCAGTTCTCTACAATCAAATCCAAAGTTGCATTCTTTAATTCAATATCATTTAGCTTTAAAGTAGAATTGTTTACTTTCCAGAAACCAAAGTGATTTAAATCAGCGGCAGTTTTTAAAATAGGTGACACTCTAACACCATTTACTAAAACAATTACTGAGTCACATACTCGACCAACAATTTTTAGAGTTGAATTTTCTTTAAGGTTGATTCCAGATTTTCTGTATATAATGTATCCATAACTTTGGCCACTGTTATTGTTTACATTTAATGCTTCCATATTGATAACATTTTCACTTTGTTACACTGGCAAAGTATCCAAAATTTCCTCAAAAGATATTAAATGACTAATAGAAATATTAGGATATGCCACTCTGGGTATAAGATCTGGTACTTGCGGATTTGTTGTGTTAATTTTCTTGTACTTGGCTATCAAATTTTTAGCGACAATATATTTGTCGGAATAATCTCCAGACTCAGTAAGACAACCACCAAAATCATAGTTATTAACTTTTGATCTATACCCTAAAATAATAAAATAAAAACTTAACTTACAAGCAGCCGGGCATAAAAATTAACAACTGTTATTTTTCTTCGATTAAAAGTAACTTAAATACTGACCTGAATTATAAATATCATTATTTGTACTACGTCCTCCACTCAGAAATCCGAAACTGGTTCCTCCATTAAACATGTAAATATTAATGATGCAATATTTTATAATAAATCTTCATAAGTTTTAGCAAAAACGGCAGACGATTTATTAGATTGGTCGTGACTTTCACCCCAATAGTCACTACCACCTAAAAATTTTAATATTTTTTAATCAGTGATAATATAAATATGGTCGTTCCACATTCAGAGTTCAACATTAATTAACAAATTAAATATTCTACTTCTTCTGTGTGTCAGTAGAATCTCTGGTGGATTTTCATTCAGCTCTCTCTCTGTTACGATTCTTCACCACTTTCTTATTTCCATATTCTTTATAATATCATCTATGACATCATCTATCTATCTTTGTCATGGCCTCTCTCTTACTCTCCTTTCTGCAACTTTACTTCCCGCAGTTCTCCAGTTCATTATTTTGTTTTGTCTCATTCATTCTGTGCATTCGCACTTACTGGTCTAAATATTGTAGTGTAGAATCTTATTAGAATCTTTGAGCTGAATAGTTCTCATAAGCGTTAAAGACTTTGTTTCCGTCGATTATTCTGGTGTATTTTCTTTGTAATAGAGTTTTCTTTGTTTATGTTTGCTTCCAAGTATTTAAACTTTTCCACTGGCTCAAAACTATAACCGAGGACCTGATTTTTTATTGATAAATTAATAAAATTGTATTTAGTTTTTGATTCATTTATTTTCAGTCCTCGTTTTCTGGCTCCTGTAGCAAACACTGTTAAAATTTCCGTCAAAGTTTTCGTCTCTAATATGAACACTAATATTATCCGCGTAGCCATCTGTCAAGGACCAGGTTAAACAGTAATGAAGATAACGCCTTGATTCATATGTTACACAAAATGGCTCTGAGAACTGGTTATTTGTATTGACTACAGCTTTGGAACCCTGCATGGAAGCATTAACAAGCTTAATGTATTCTGAGGGAATTTCTAAAAGCTTATTTAAAATCTTTATAAATATCATATATATATTTAAATTATGTTCATCATAGGCTTTTTCTAGAATTTGCCTCATAACAAATATTTGATCTAAAGTAGATCTGTTGGAGCGGAAATCAATTAGTATCCAACTGGCGGACCTATTTTACATAAAGAGTCACAGAGCAGTGTTAAACTTAAATTTGATAATACAATAATGAGGCCAGTAACACGTTATGATTTTAAGAGGAGATAATAAAGGTCATAACTTACCAGAGGCTATAATTTCAAAGGAATAAGGAGAAAAAGAAAAAGATAAATAAATTAAAAAAGAAGGAGAGAATAGTTTCCAGGAAACTAAGTAGCTAGCAGGTCTTGCATTTGATGACCCCAAAGCAAAACTTGAAGAGGCTTTGGAAAGACAAGCAAATTTCTTAGAGAAATAAGTTGCCTCGGAGTAATATCTTGTGTTGTGGGGCAACTAACCTCGATGAAAAAAGTTTTGGAAGCTGTTATAAAATTTTTGTTGCAATCGTTTATAGAAGATAAAGGATCTTTCTCAATTTTTGATTTAATAGTTTTGTTTGAAAAATGTGTAAATTATAATGGGCTTAAATAAATGAAGTGCATGAGGATTTTTTTTAGGTACTTATGATGATGATTCATAGGGGGGCTTGCAGCCCTACCACTGCGACCACCAGGTAGTTAGGTACTTATAGTTGGTAACATATTTTTTTTGGCCGGGGAGCATAAAAATCCTGATTTTAGAGAGTTAATTCTTTCCGTGAATATGACTCTATTTAACTGCACGCATACCTGTCCAGTATTCCATACACATTAAATGCTTTCCGGGCTGGCTGGCTTTTAACTGATCTAAGTTCCATTTAGCGTTATCTCCGAAATTTCCTGTCATAAAAAATAGATCCTTTATCGATCCTTTGTCTTTGAGAGGTGGATTGTCAGATGTAACTAAGAGCTCCACAATACCTAAAAGAAAATGTTAAACGTCAGAGTTACACAAATGATTATTTTTGATTTATTACATAAAAGCAAAGTTTCCAAAATTCTGCATTCTTATTTTGGATCTCAATTACACATGTTTCCTATTAATTAAATTGACGAAAAACTTCAGGAAATATTCAAGCTAATTCATTAAAAATTAAATGTTTCAGCGTAAGATATAATCTGGGTTGTCAAGGTCTGTGTTTCTCGTTACCATTATTTCTCATAAGATCATGCAATTCTCTTAAATAAACCTTATCGTTTGTAGTGTAAAAGGCGTATTCGTTTTCTGCTTGAAACGCTATAATTGGTCCACCATTGGTAAATTGATGTTTGGTCAATATGGGTACAAGAACATTAAACCATCTGGTAACATATCTAAAAAATAATTTTCAAGGTAAAGTCCAACAACGTGGTAAATGTTTTTTGCTTAATCAAGTTTTACTCAAGTATTTCGAAACAAAGTAGAAATTAAATTAATTTACTTATTTAAGTAAAATTAATTAGTTGTGAAATATGTAATATCTAATATCTTATGTAAAATGTAAAAAAGATGTTTCGAATGCATGTTCCTTACTTCATGTACACTTCATTTAAAGTTCTTACAGATATGTTTTCTTTTTCTCGCAACAGCCAGCTCGGAAACGATCCAAACTCAAATTCTGAGCAAATGTAAGGTCCAGCACGTAAAATAACAAACAAGTCTTCTTCCTGAGTTAAATGAACGAATTCCTCGATGTGTAAAAAGTCAGACATTTCAGAAGTTCCATTTCCAAAGTCATAGTGCCTTGAAAGATGTATCACAGAATGTTATAAGGAATTGGGAACGAACTGGAAGTTTTCTTTAGTGGAAATAAAATAAGCGATGGCTTACGGGACAAAGTTCTTAAGTATCCAATTAGACAGTAGTCCATAAATCTGACAAACGTGCCAAGCTCTGAAACTCTTAGTTTTTGTAGATCTTGCAAAAATCAAAGACCCAGGATATAACATCTTGTCTTGGTAAATCCAGGGCTTCTCGTTCCCGCAACTACGGAAGAAGTCAGTCATTTGTTGGTATATTTAAAAAGAGGGCGTGAGCTCCAAAGAGGCAGTAACCTGTAATAACTGAGGGCAATTCGTTCAGTGGTACATTACGCCTATACTTAAGGTATACATCTCGTTCGACTTCGCAATCCATGGTTAATTATTTTTCACCTGCATGGTTTACCACGATCCTGCTAATGTGAAATTATTCCAGGCTCACTAAGATGGCCACCATATTGTTAATCTTGTTTGACGGCTAGCCTATTGACCGCTTTAATTTGTCTAAGTGATCCGGAAGTTCATAAATTAAGCCAACCACTATTAGTTCAGTGCAACATCATAAAATGATAGAAATCCTGAAAAATGCTGGTTTGGATGGAAAAGAGATAGCGATAATAGCCGACCTATACTGGAATCAATCTGCTGCAGTAACAATTGGGAATGAGACTACAGTAGAAACTAAGATATTAGGAGGTGTAAGGCAAGGTTTTATGCTTTCACGATGCGGTCATCTTCACAGACAACCAAGAAATTATAAGAGATCATGGACAAAATTACACAAAAAAAAACTATTAACTCCAAATTAGAGCAGGTTTTATCAACTGCAATCCATCTTGCAGGGAAAAGTAATGGGAAAAAGAGTTGTTGGTAGAAGAAGAATTTTATGGTTGAGAAACGATAGCTCGTGGTTTGATATGAACTGTTTCGGGCGGCAGTGAATAAAGTCAAAATTCCATGTATGACAGCCATCCGAAACAGATAGGAATTGTTAGAAGAAGAATATCAAATCCCCAACACATGTAAACTGTCCTGAAATCTGCGAACAAGTTTCGAACAAGATTCTACTTATTGCTGCAGTAAATGCACCTTTGCAGTATTTTTACCTGATTGGTGCTCATGTAAGTTCCATGCAACGTAAATTTCAACAGTATTTAATCCTGCAGCTCTAAGTTTTCTTAATCTGTCTCTCCAATAAGCTCTTGGGATTCTGAAGTAATGTATAGCACCACTATAGATGGTGATATCTTCTCCATTTAAAGTAAAATATGGTTTTTCGACGGATAAGCCTGTTTTAATGCTTTTTCTAGTGTAGTATTCGTAGTTTGAAACTCCACTGGTAAATTGTAAGAAACAAACTATTAATAATACTAAAATCAAGTGTATTATAAGCATTTTAGAAAACTTTAATGTTCGTTTATAAACCGTTTATTTAGATAACTTATCAAAAAAATCATAAATATAATAATATTTTTCCAGTATAAAAGTGCTGACACATGAAAATACTTTCAAAAAACAAAAATAAGGCAAGTATGCATGTATACTATTTCAAAACACTTAACAAGTTTTAAACACATGTGGTTACTAGCCAAGCTAACGGCAACACGTTCCACTTCTAAATTTTGATTGTGGTGATCATAATCATCGAATATGTATACTACATAAAATCAGTGGTGTAGCTCAGATGGGTCCTTATTCAATATTACAAAGAAATTAATTACATATTTCGCAAACTCTAGAGAATATGGTAAGT
This sequence comes from Aspidapion aeneum, assembly GCA_963576565.1. Lineage (NCBI taxonomy): Eukaryota > Metazoa > Arthropoda > Insecta > Coleoptera > Brentidae > Aspidapion > Aspidapion aeneum. Next base: position 77,748,357 of record OY755042.1, read on the forward strand.
TCGGCTTGATGCTGAAAATGAGCACACAAAACTTCGTTCTAGAGAATAGCAAAATAATTGTTTTTGAAGTATTTTTGTTTCTACGTCATTGGTGATAATTATTTAAGGGTAATATACGTATTTTTGAATGCGCTCGAAAGTAAGATAAGGTAGTTTCTTGGCCCCTATTGAAACTGTCATGCTACCGGATATATAAATTATAAATTTTGTATTTAGTAGTACTTGTAAATAAAATTAAAATGAAACTGACGTTTTTATTGCTTTCTTTGTTAGTCTTAGCGATAAATATAAATTCTGAAGAGCTACCCACAAACTACGAATACTACACACAAGGTGGTATAAGGTCTGGTCTATCGGTGGCTCAAAAATATTTTACCCTCAATGGAAAAAATATCACGATATACAGTGGTGCTATGCACTATTTTAGAGTACCGAGAGCATACTGGCAGGACAGATTGAGGAAAATGAGAGCCGCGGGACTCAATGCTGTTGAAACTTATGTTGCATGGAATTTACATGAACCCGAGTCTGGTAAGAAAACGAAAAATTAATTATAATATAAGTCAATCTTTTTGCGTTTTCCTAAAATAAATCATCTTGAAAACTCATATTCCAATTTCCAGACATTCAAAACATATTCTGAGACTTTTTCAGAAAATGTCCGTATACTTTTATAATTTTAATATTTTTCAAAGTATTTCCAGTTTGACTTGTTTGCTGTTTTCATTCTTTTTTAAACATTTCCAGACTTGTTGAGATTTGCAAAATATTTCTAAAACATAAGTCCTATTTAGACTAAAATTTTCCATATAGCAGGGGTTAATAATACCTATTTTTTTCGTAGGTGTCTTTGATTGGGGCAACGGAGACAACTATATGAGCGATTTTCTTCATTTAGAAGAATTCTTAGAACTGGCACAAAAAGAAGATCTTTTTGTGATTATTAGACCTGGTCCATACATTTGTTCGGAATTTGATTTCGGTGGTTTTCCCAGTTGGATACTGAGGGAGAAAGACAACATAAAAGTTCGAACATCTGATCCGGTTTATTTAAAGTAATTATGTAAAGGACTTAAAGAAACATCTTAAGTATTAATAACATCGCAAACAAATTCACTTAAGTTAACTTAAAAACCCATACTATTTTTAATAAATATAAATAGATCTTAAAAAACCATGCTTAGACTAAGTCGACTTCTTAAATACTAGTTTATAATACATAAACAGTATTGTTTTTCTAACTACAAAATAGAATTTTTCTCGCAACAACTTTATTTTTAACATTGTTTATTTTAAGGTATGTTTCAAGATGGTTTAATCAGCTATTGCCAACACTAGCCAAGCATCAATTTACCAAAGGTTCTGGACCAATAATTTCAATGCAAGTTGAAAATGAATACGCTTATTTTAAACCAGTGGATAAAAACCATCTTAAACAACTTAGTCAATTAATGTTAAATAATGGAATAGTGGAATTACTTACTACCACGGACAATCCTTCTTACAAAGCAATAGGAACTATACCAGACATGTTTTTTATGACTGGTGACTTTTTCGCAGATCCCAAAATTCAGTTTGATGATTTGGAGAAAGTTCAACCGGGAAAACCAAAAATGGTTATTGAATATTATACAGGTAGGTTTATAGTATAAATACTGCTTTTAAAATTTGCAGCAAATCAAAATTTAGACAAGCTGAAAAAAAAGCAGTTATACCAATCTAATCTACTAATTAATTGAAATAAAACAAAACCGACCAAGACAAAACTATAGGTGACAAATTGAAACATTATTTTGAGTTTTTTTTTTTTAAATAAAAACAAAGTTATATTTTTGGAAATTGATGTTTTTCTTTTTTAAGGTGGCGACGACATATGGAGCAATGCCCACAATGGTGTTAAAGACGTAAAACTGTTTAAAAATTATTTAGAGGGAATTTTAAGCTACCCAGGTTCTTTTAATATTTATATGTTTCATGGAGGTACCACTTATGGTTTCATGAACGGTGGAACTAGCTCCAATAATGACGATTACAATTCAGGTAAGGGAACTTTTTCGTATTATTTTTAAAATTATGGTGTAAAGTAAAAAAGTTTTAAATTTGTATTTTTTAGGTTTTAGTGGAGGAAAAGTTAATAGCTATGACTTTGATGGTTGTCTAAAAGAAAATGGTGACTATGGTGAAAAATACTATGTTGTTAAGGATCTAGTTTCTCAATACCGACCCATCCAAACAAAAACTCCAGAAATGCCAAAACTGATTCAACGAGTTGCATTTCCTAGCATAACTGCGACAAAACAAATAGATTTTTATAGTCTTCTAGCTAATCTGGGGTCTGTAAAAAGTAAAAATATCATTAATATGGAAGCACTAAATATTAACAATAACAGCGGTCAAAGTTTTGGTTACATAATGTATAGCAAAACAAATCTAAACATTAAAGCGGGTTCTGTGCTAAAAATCATTGGAAGAATATGTGATTCTGTTATAGTTCTAGTTAATGGTAAAAGAATATCTCCAGAATTAAAGACCGTGGCTGATTTAGATAAATTCGGAACCTGGAAGACAGCTAACTCTACAATCGTTTTAACGAATACAGACCTTTCAAATGCTAGATTAGATTTGATCGTAGAGAACTGGGGTCGGGTATATTTTGGTTTGTTTAAACAATACAAGGGCTTATGGCAGGGTGATGTTTTAATAAATGAACAGCCAACTCGGGATTGGAAAATCTTTCCTTTAGAATTTAAACCAAGCTGGACGCGCTCACTTAATAATTGGGCTGATGTCCCTTTAGTAAAAACCAATAATGCTCCGACATTATATAAAGCCAATCTTGATATCGAAGATAACACAAAAGACACTTATGTTCATATGGAAAATTGGACCAATGGAATAGTTATTGTGAATGGTTTCGTTTTGGGAAGATATAGACATATGGGCTGCCAACAAACGCTTTATATACCTGGATCATTTTTAAAAAAGGGTTCCAATGATATCTTAATATTTGAACATTTTACTCCCTCTGATAATATTAATTTTGTTACTGATCCAATTTTTGCAGTATACTGAGATTTGGAAAAATATAATATAAATAAATAATCACTATTAAGTAAATAAAAAATTGCAATTTTTTCAATACTTACAAATTTGGATTAACATTAGAAATAGAACAAAATTAGTAGTTAATTTGAATTGTTTCGTATTTAAAAGAGGCAATAATGAAAGATGTAGGCAAGTTCGTTATTATTAACCTAATAATATTTAGATTTTTTAGATAATATTTTACTTCCTTTGGCAATGTTAATTTTGTTACTTATTCCATGATTTATGCAAAAACAAACTATTTAACAACAAGTGAAATCGGCCGGGACTCGAATCGGGAATCTCTTGCTCTGTACGCAAACGCTCTTAACATTGAACCACCAAAGTGAGGTGTCTCAATACAAGAACGAGAAACTCTCAGGGTACTAACTCGACCAAGTCATCCAACGGATCTCTAGAATTCTTCCTATCTACTGTCAAAGGTATGAAAACTCAAAATTAGACGTAAAGTATCAACGTCTGAAAACATGAGATCACCTCTTCGTGTGTTAAAATTTTCTGATCGCAATGGGCGATTGCCAATATAATTCTCCAATACCAAATTGCAAATAATGCAAGGACCTAAAACTTCAATATTTAACTTTTTATAGATGACTTTTATTTTTACCTTTTTGTTTTACTTCTAATTGGTATTCAAAATGCAGACCTCGATTGTTTTAATTCTAATTGTTTGCGAGTCGCGTAGGGTTGCCTTGCTACAATTTAGGTTGAAAGGAAAGCACGTTTATTCCAAATGCCGTAGTTTTACTACGAAGAGATGTATGGTATTACAGAGAGAACATGCTGCCTACCACCTTTACGAGTTGCAGCTAAAAAGGTCTAAAACTTTAATTAATTTAATATCCCTTTAAAATCTATTAAAAAATTAAGGATTTGTAGGGAACTTAAGGTCAGTTCAGTCTCACAAATTAGGGACTTATTGCAATAAAGCCAGGCAATAATAGTGCTTGGAATATTTATACATATTTAATTAAAAAACAAATGGTTGAAGCAAATGCATAATGCATTTGATATATGCTAATTTCCTGCTGATTTTGAACTGAAAACACCAGGGTTTTAGAAAAAGAGACGTCCTTGGAAAGTAGCTAAGCTTTTATCTAAATGACTTATATTATGCCATCAAACAGCGTAGATTGTTGTCAAAACCATGTTCACAGTTTAAAATCTTAGGCATTTGGTATATATATCAAATGCATTATGCATTTGTCCCAACGATTTGTATTTTCAATGTTGAATCATACATACGTGAAAACTGACAGATAATTTTTAAAAATACGACGTTTATTTTCCTTTGATAAAAAATGCAGTAATAATTCCGGCTCTTATAATATTCACTATTGCGAACTAAACAAATTTTTCGTCAGATCTAATGGATTTTTGGAAAGGATTGCTGAAAAAAACGGAATTTTTAACAGAAACTTCGGCTAATTTAATTCAATAAATTAATTAAATTTAATAGTTGCTGATTCAGGAGTCAAGCTGTTTTGCTGCAATCAATCAGTGGAAAGTACAAACAGTGATGACCATTTAGTTTGTGTAAGTGAACAAGTAAAGTTTAATAAAATACACGTAGATACGTTGGTGGTTTAGCAAATTTTTTATTCTAACGGAAACTATTGGCAGGAAAAAACAATTTAACACATTTTTGACAAAAAATTATAGTAAACCTAACGTTATTTAAAAATGTTTGTTGGCAACACTGCTTATATTAAAAGATCACAGCTGATCTTATTATGCGAAACTGTCAAAATACTTTCTGGCAATATTACAGTCTGGCTTTATTGCAATAAGTCCCTAATTTACCTAACCAAATTTGTGGATGAACAAAAAATTCTATGGAGAAGCTAGATCGGATAAAAAGTGTTTCCCTTATTAATTATTTAATGGTGGAAAAATATATTATAAAAGTTATTAATTTTTCGACAAAACAGCAAACAGAAAAATAATAATCATAACAAAAACATTTTATGTAAAAAAAAGATAAAAATAAAGTCAAGTTCTCCAATACAAAATTTCAAAATGAAAGGTTTTTACTAGTTTGGAAATGTTTTTTTTTTAAACTTTGCTATTACTGCCAAACTTCTTTTTGTTTAATTTAGCATTGTGCCTAAGAGTCATTTGCAGCCGTAATAACCAAGGTTAAAAAAATATTTCTAAACTGGTAGGAACCTTTCATTTTAAAATTTTGTATTGGAGAACTTGGCTTTACTTTAATCTTAATTCTTTAAGGAATACCATTTTCGCGCACTTGGATTTTTTTACATGAAATGTTTTTGTTGGCGGGGCACTGCCGATGCCGTGCCCTCAGATTTACATTTTTTAAAGAGTTAGGCAAGGCTAAATATCCGTTTATCCAAAATCAAAACGTGTCGAGTAAACCCTGAAAAAATAACTCATAATATTTCGTCATAAAATTCTACACGTTCCACCCTCTCTTATAAGAAAGGTTTACACTTAATTCCATGGAAAACCTTTATAGTGGAGTGACCTGTTTGGTTTCCCGTGGGAAAGTTGAATAAAATTTTTTTTAGCTACCCAGGGCTATCAAAACGGACGGGCCACGACTCTCCACTTTGTTGACGTCACATCCGGGGCTGATTTTTTTTTGATGGTCACATTACGACACAGCTGATTGTCTTCAAAATATTGAAGTTGGAATGGCGGTTCATGAATATTTGGTTTTTTTTAAATGAAGCCTGTTTTAAGATTGTTTTTACTATATTCTGGCAGAACATTTTTTTTAAAATGTATAGTAATCCTTAATTTTTCATAGCCGCTTTATTAGCTCACACAAAAACTTAGTTTAAAGCAGAAGCGAATGTGACAATCACATATGACAAAGTCAAATACATGTCAAATATAACAGTTGGCATGTGGTTTATGGCGGGTAATTTGAATTCAAAATAAGGAATGCTAAATCTTGAAGATTTTAACCTTTTAATCATGTTGCTTCCTTACAAACCTTTGGTGGAATATCGGGATGGTGTCTGAGAATATTTCACTGAAATTTTGCGGAAATCTGTAGTGCCATTTTGAAAATATCATAAAAAAACGTCTGACCTCCCATAAGACCCAATGTAAAATTCAGCCCCGGGAGAACAGCTGATTTTTTCAGGGTCGTGGCCTCTATTTTTATGTTGGCCTTGAGCTACCCTACCACAATTTTTTGTCACCGCGTCGGGTGCTTGCCTAAAATTTAAGTAAGAGGGCTTGTTTAACGTCATAAATCCAAGATGGCCTCGTTTGGCATATTTTTTCACAAACTTTGGCGTAATAAATTTAGCTAAATTAATTTGCATCATTTTGTAGTAATTTATGCAGATTTTTCAAAACTTTGTTGTTTTTACTTTCTTCAAGATCGTTTATAAGGATACGAGTGATCTTTGTATAGAACTTGGAACATATCCTAACAAATTGCACGCACAGTGAAAGAAGGCAGTACATAACTGGTTTCCGCCTCATTCGGTCCTCCTCAGATGGACGTAGGCGATAACCCAAGTTGTAGGAAATCAACAGAAACAACTACCCAGAGGTAAATTACCCCCAACAGCATCGATTTACATGGGGGAATTTTATTGAAACTTTATTTTCTCCGACAAACAGGCAGGCAATTCCTCAAAACGGGGATATTAGTAGCTCGTATACTAGTTTCGGTTTTGTTGGACCTCCTCGGTACGAAAGTAACCAGGGGGGATGAATGGGGATGATAATGTCTGAAATGGAAATATGAAATATGGACATTTACTGAAAACAGACCAACTACCGAATTGCAATATCAGTCAGGGAGCCTCAGGTTTGAGGCGAAATTTGACGTCACTACGGAGACAGATATAATCAGTAAATCTCTCAAGCCAGGAAATAAATAGAAAGGAATATTGTGAGGACATACTTAAAGAACAAACAATAAAGCTTGCGGGCAATTCCTCAAAACGGGGATATTAGTAGCTCGTATACTAGTTTCGGTCTTGTCGGACCTTCTCGGTATGAGCGTAACAAGTGTTAAGGGTGTCTGAAGTGAAAAGAAAATATGAAATGTTGTTTGTTCTTTAAGTATGTCCTCACAATATTCCTTTCTATTTATTTTCTCCACTTTCTTTAATGTCATTTATGAGGGTACGGCTAATTCTTGTCTGGAAGAGATCCGAGCAACCTTCAGGCACATAGAACCAAGCCAATCCACACCCGACATCGGCCTAATGGAGCCCTCTTCAGACGGACATAAGCGAAAGCTCGGTGTATAGTATAAGCTGTATAAAACCAACAGGATGGACAACTTTGAGGGTAAATATCACTAAGAGCATTGATTCGAACTATTTTGCTGGTAGTCGATGAAAACTTTATTGAAACTTTGTGTTTTTCACTGTCTCCAACATTGTTTATGAGAATACTAGATACTTGAGGTGGGCCAAATATACGACCAAAACCGGTTAAAGATTGACTAGGTTCACTGTGCCTGCAGGTTGCTAGGACGTGTTCTAAACAAAGACCACTCGTATCTTGTAAACGACTGTGGTGAAACTAAAAGCAGTAGTGTAAATCAATTCTGGTGCGGATATTTACCTACGGAGCTGTTGTTTCTGTTACGCCGCATATTCATTTGAGGCAGAATTCGCATGCCTCTCTGTGAGATCAAACGAATGCCTCGTTCGCATTCATACTCCAGTGAATACGCGCCTTGAGGCAAACTGAATATATTCTCGTTTAAAATTTCTACTCTGATCGGATGCCGTCGCCGTCGCATGCCGCGAGTCCAAGCGTGTTGATATTGGCCATGCCTTCAAGGCACCTACAAACACGTATGCACGTTCGGCCTTGCAGCGAGGCATGCGACTTCCACCCCACATAAATACGCACCTTTAGCTGCGTTATATAGAGATTCTTTGTATCAAAAATGCACAAACGCCCACGATTGATTTTTAACCTGATTTGAATATAAGTGGTATCTCTCTCTTTAACAGTGGTACTGTCAAATCGAGTGGCCTAGGCTTGAATGTAGTAAGCAACAAATTTGTGTAACAATTCCAATGACTAATAAAAATATTAAAAGTTAATAAATTTATAATTTATTAAGATCTCAAAAGGAAATTTGGCGGTTCTTGGAGGAAGTACTACTATAAGCCTTTTTCTTGATTTTATAAGCATTGTAGAATAAATTAAAAAAAAAAACTTTTTGAAAACAAGCTTTTATAAAATGGATTAAAAAGCATACAATAATTTTTTGAGTGTTCTGATATCATAGTACTAAAAGCGATGGGCTTATTAAAGGAAATTTACCCGTTTTTGTTTTAGCCAAATTCATTATGTTTCAAATGTTGAGTAGCTGATTTTATTAGCTAGACTTCGCCCTTTGAGAATTAGTAGGTATATATTTCTTAATTTAATGTACTGTTATATTATAAACTGTATTATACTTTTTTTTCTAATTTCTCAATAAAGACAAATAATAATAATAATAATTATATTATAGCAGAGAAATGTAAGGGTAGACAATTTAACCCAACCCAACCCAAGCCTTCTCAAGGTTCCCTTACATTTTTCTGATATGGATGGACATTATTACGCCTGCTTCTTATTAGGCAGATAATCCGCGACCGGCAGTGTGTCGATTTATTTTGTCACATTGAAAAAGAAAAGTCGGCCCATCATCGGTTGTGGACGATCCACCAAATGCGCATGGAAAGGCATTTACCTAATATTAAAATACGCCCATCGCTTTTATTATTATGATATCAGAACACTCAAAAAATTATTTTATGCTTTTTAGTTCATTTTATAAAAGCTTGTTTTCAAAAAGTTTTTTTTTCTAAATTTATTTTTTAATTTTTAGATTTATTTAAGTCTATGCATTTCAGCTAGCGCATCGATATTGCAGGGAGTCTTTCCTGTCAATTTTGAAATATCTAAGTCTTCGATGAGAAGGCCGTCCAACAATTTGATACTGAACAAAGTACAAACTAAAATTTTACCCCCTCTCCGCCCTCCACGTTAGGGGTGAAGTAGGCAGTCAGTGATACCACATTATTGGATTGTCATCGGAACTATAACGTTATGCGAAATTTAAAGTTTATCGGATACGTGGAAGTCAGTTGAAAGTAATCAGAAAAAGTTGATATTAAATCGTCCATTTTGAATCCGCCATATTGAATTTTTGTAATCTGATCAAAAATTTGTAATCCTCATCCTCAAAAACCCCCAGATACCAATTTTGGTGGAAATCCAACAAACTAAGATTTTACCCCCTCTCCGCCCTCCAGGTTAGGGGTGAGGTAGGCAGTCAGTGATACCACATTATTGGATTGTCATCGGAACTATAACGGTATACGAAATTTAAAGTCAATCGGATACGTGGAAGTCAGTTGAAAGTAATCAGAAAAACTTGACATTAAATTTTTGTGACCTGATCAAAAATTCGTAATTCTCAGCCCCCAGATACCAATTTTGGTGGAAATCAGACAATCCAAAGTTTTACCCCCTCTCCACCCCCCACACTGAAAAAAAAACCGATTTTATTATTAACAAATATTTGGTAAACCTGATTTTTGTGGTGCTCATTAAAAAATATTAAAAGCAAATATCATTAATTATTGGTAACAAACCTTTTTTAAAGTGTTTAGTTATAAATAATATTTCATTTGTTTCTTTAATAATTTGATGTTTTTTTAAATATTAATTGCCTTATATTAACCATAACCAAAACACTCTTTCTTTTAAGGTAACAGAACGTCTTTGTTATTAATACTTAAAATTTCCCAAATATAAATATACTATTAATATTGGCAAATATTTCTTTGTGTTTATTACAACAAACATTTTTTGTATAATGTTATGGCGTAATTTTGTTATTATAACGGTCTGAATTGGTTTATATTAATTACCTCGTAAAGTTCACAACAAATTTGGTTACTATTAACAAGCGATATTATCGAGCAATATAACTTTGTACCATTGACTTCTATACCCTACGGGTAGACCCGGCATGGGCCAAAATTGCCATTATATCAAGCTTTTATCGCAATTGACCAAATACAAGTAAGAATTTAATGAGCAAAATAGGGATGAAAATAGAATTTCGGTTTGGTGAGTCCGGAAACATGCAACATCGCAAAAATATTCTATTTGCTTGTCTTGGATAAAAAAGGGCAGTGGCGGCGCATAATAAAAATTTTGAAATCCACTAGTATTTTTTTATCAACAATTTTCTGTTTGAATAATAAATAATTCATGAATACTTACTTGTGTGTGTTTACAAAATTCTCTTCAGTAAAAAAAAAGAGTAAAAAGAATTTCTAAGTATGCTAAGTGCAGTGGATGTATTAAAATTATTGTTTTCATCTTAGAACTTTACAAATGTTGTACCTTCCAGGTAAAATATTTTCTTTCTTTGAACAAGGGTCTTCTTCAACTCTTCTTTTCTTGGGTGGACTACAAGTTATGCTCGAGTCAGATGAAATTTCGGAACTAAAAATTTCAATTCGGAATGGGACAACCGGGCGCCGGGCCAACTCGGCGCCGCCAACAGGGCGCCACGCCGGGCCTAATGGGCGCCGGGCCAACTCAGCGCCGGACTATTTTTTTTTCGATAAAATGTGCAGATAAAAACAAAATAAATATGTTATTTATACAAAACTTTCAACATCTATTAAGTCGAGTGTTGAAATTTGGTAGGTGTAGTGTTCTGCGACTTGAAACACCGCCAAGTTCCATATTCGATACATATCGATGCATAAATAAGAAAGTCCGCCATTTTGGATCCGCCATTTTAATTTTTTTAAGTTTGTTTTTCATCTGCACATTTTATCAAGAAAAAATATTTTAGTCCGTCGCCCAGTTGGCTCGGCGTCAAGTTGGCCCGGCGCCCAGTTGGCCTGCCGCCCAGTTGGTGGCGCCGAGTTGGCGGCGCCCAGTTGTCCTAGACTGCAACACATTTCAGGGGTCTGGTACGTTTTACCACCTTTCTTAAAACTACGAAGTTTTTTGAAAAATGATAATTTTAGACAATTTTATAGTGATTTCTAAAAAAAAAATTGCGGACTATCATTGATTTTGTTAAAAAAATTGAAATTGTAACATTCTTAAAACCCCATTAAAACCCATACAAATTGCTACAAAAGAAGCATTTTCTCATTTCAAACTGAAACAAAACAGTCAGCTGTCAACAAAAACTTGAAATAACTAAGGTCACTGATCGAAATCGGGTCAGTTTTTTTGGTCCTTTTATGAAAATGCACAATTTTTAAAAAAGCATGAAATTCAAAACAAGATCAAGAAAATTATGATTCCTACATTTTTACAAATAAAAATTAGTTTAATTGAACATTATATCAATTTTTATTCCTTAAAACACTAAAAATTAATAATTATTTACTTTTTTAAAATTTATCGAAGGTCTAACTGAACAAAAGCAAACTGAACCCATCCGTATCGAAATGAACCAAATCAAACCGAATCTAACGGTTCGGTTTGGTTCGGTTCGATTTGCTTAAACTGAACCGAACCTAACCGAATATAGCTAAACCTAACCTAAACAATCCTAGCGGAACCTAACCGAACATACTCAAACTGAACCAACCTAACCCAACTCAACCTAACCCAACCTAACCCAACCTAACCCAACCTAACCCAACCCAACCTAACCCAACCTAACCCAACCTAACCCAACCTAACCTAACCCAACCTAACCCAACCTAACCCAACCTAACCCAACCTAACCCAACCTAACCCAACCTAACCCAACCTAACCCAACCTAACCCAACCTAACCCAACCTAACCCAACCTAACCCAACCTAACCCAACCTAACCCAACCTAACCCAACCTAACCCAACCTAGCCCAACCTAACCCAACCTAACCCAACCTAACCCAACCTAACCCAACCTAACCCAACCTAACCCAACCTAACCCAACCTAACCCAACCTAACCCAACCTAACCCAACCTAACCCAACCTAACCCAACCTAACCCAACCTAACCCAACCTAACCCAACCTAACCCAACCCAGCCCAACCTAACCCAACCTAACCAAACCTAACCTACTATTGTTAATAAATATAGTAAAAGTTGTTAGGTTTATGTCCAGGGGGTAACCATTGTCCATAATCGTCGGAAATCGAGTTAGGATTAGTGTATGCGACCATAAACATTGAGTGGCGAGTGAGTGTTTGGTCTTCAATTTTTTTAGAGAAATTTTTCAAAATCTTTTTTTGCGCACTCTGGGCACCCTAATAAACCGTAATCTGGTCACCCTAATCCATCGCAATCAAAGAAAATGGGTAATCGAAGTGTCACAAATTTTTTGTTGGTTTCTATTCTTCTTTTATATTATGTAGGACAAAATTATTAATTAAACTAAGTGACCTTATTAAGTAAGACAGCATGATAGTCAAATGACATTAGAAGGACATAAACATATGATACCGGCCTGTAGACCGGTCGCGGTGGTCATACAATAATAAATATATACTTTCGCGATGAAAGACCAAAATTTAACTTAAAATTACTGCAAAGTCCGCAAAAAACATTAAATTTATCGAAATTTATAAAAACATAGATCAGTGTGTGTAACAATTCATCAAGATGTATGAAACTCGACCGTGACATGTCAAAAGTTTGGTTCGAAAAAACAAAAACAACTGGATAAAAATCGGTATAAAAGCATTTAAAAAGAAATCATTTTTAAGAAAATCAAATACTTTTTGTTAATTTTCATGCAATGCAAAAAAAAGTGCGGGGAAGTGACACTTTCTGAATCAAAATGTGTGAGGGTAAAATCGCACGGTCGCAGAAAAAACTATCTATCGTGACGCTACTGAACTTTCTCGTGTTTTAGGAAAAACTATCCGTCAAGACGACTTACCCATGAAATGTTGTTTTTTTATGGATTTTTTTTCTTCTTTTGCACAAAAAACAATTTTGGACCATGTTTAAACTCAAATAGTTACTTCTAAACTTGTTTTTAAACGTTTTAAGATTTCTTTTTGTAATATTCCCGCACAAAATTAAAAAAAAATCATTTCCGTACTTAGACAACATTGTCTATCAGTTTTCCCTGTATACACGGACTAACAGGTAGAATCACTCAAAATACGGCAGGTGGATTCAAGGTAGCCAGCTGCTTTTCTGTCGCACTTATGCCGTCAGTGTGAAAGAGATAAAAGTACCCTTATATTATCTAGGGTATTATTAGCATGCAAAATCCCCTATCTTTGTCCGTTTCACATGTTCAATAATGTCTATCTCTGTTTTTATTGTAAAAGAAATACCCGACCATAGGAACCAAATTGGATAGGGTCAATAAAAAATGCCTTGTCTTTCCGTCTCTAACGCCCTTTTAGGGCGTTATACAACTCAATGCTTTGTACCGTCTCGGCTCGGGCATTGTCGCGCGTAGATCGTGACATTTCGGTTGACATTTTGTAGGGGAGAGCGGGGCTAGTTGAGCCACTTTTTACATAAATGTAAATAAAAGCATTGCTATATTACTTACAGTTTTACAATTATAATATGTTTAAGGCAAATATTGGTTTTTAAAACTATGCATTCAAACTTAAAAAACACTTTTTTCTAGCACCCTTGCAAGCGGCCCAACTAACCCCACCCACGGAGTAAGTTGGGCCATACGATGGGGCAAGTTGGGCATGGTTGAATAATTAGGAACTGTATATATATGCAACATAAAATAACAGGAAATTCTTAGATTATTTTTATTGATAATAATAAAATACTAAATTTTAAATTTCTTAAAAAACAAACAATATAAAGTAACCTAATTCTTGCTCTAGTCTGATTCGGAATTACGGTTTTAGCAAACATAAGTAAACCCTGCATCAGCACATGTTTCATGGGCCCAAAACTTGTAAGTTAAACATTGTACCCATTTTTCTTTTGGTTTGCTGTTTGAGAATGGTTCCATGCAGACTAGACAAAATGTTTCTGTTATGTATTAGCAATAATAAGCATTTTAAGACAGAAAAACTTTATTACTTTAAATCATAACAATAGTCCTAACAACCCGACAGTTGACAGTCATCCCTGACTTACACTACTATAACCTATAGAACGCTCCGTACACTGTGCACTGTATGAACTGAACAAGGGACTGTTCACAACATTTCCCTCCTTGTTTAAAGATCAAATCTTTTAACTGGTTTTAGAGTTCTCCCAAAACGCGAAACTTTAGGTGTAGCAACATTTGTAACTTTGGGACTTTTAACACTTTCAACTTTGGAGTTTTCACTTTGTGGCACAATTTCAGGCACTATCGGATTTGATACAGATTTACTTATATCATTTGGTAAGTTTTCGAGATCAAGTTTGGGTGATCCGGGAGGTGGCACAATAAAGAAAGATTGAGCTTCAACATTAGGAGCTGCAGCTTGATTTTCAAATGGAATGTGAGATATTTCATTTGATACTACCGGATTACTCAAATCAGATCTTATAGAATCGGCATGAACAAACTTTACATGAGGTCCAACCTGTACTAGGTATGTGCTAATACTTAAAATCTTTATGACTTTACCTTTTTGCCAGAGCTTTGTATTTTTGTTTTTTACATATACTGCTTCATTTAATTTAAACAACTTTTTGGCTCTAGGGCCATTATCAGAACTGCCTTTATTATATTTACTGTGACTTGAAGGTTTCAACAAGTCAAATCGTGTTCTGGGACGAAGCTTAAGTATACCTTCAGAAGGTGAAATACCGGTTGTTGTAGTTGGGGTATTTCTATAAGAAAAAAGAAAGCTTGATAATTTTAACAAAATTTGCTGCTCTGTTATCTTTTCTCCCTTTTCAGAAAATAGAGCTTTTTGAAGGTCTTTTTTAACAGTTTGAACACTTCGTTCAGCAAAACCATTACTGGGAGGATGTCCTGGAGGAGATTTTATAGCAGTTATCCCATTGGCCTGGCAAAAAGACACAAATTCTGTAGAATTAAAGGGTGGACCCCCATCTGACACTAGTTCAACTGGTAGACCAAAAATAGAAAAAACTTCTTTTAATTTGGCAATTGTTTCTGATGCTACTGTACCTTGACTCATTAATTTTACATCAAGCCATTTCGATTTTTGGTCATAAATAAGTAAAAATGTATGATCAAATTTTTTCAGAAAATCAATAAAAATTCTGTAAAAATTATGAGGTGAATCTGGCCATGACAAAAGTGGATTACTATTGGTAAAATTTTGACACTGTTGACAAATTTCACATGAGGCAATAAATTTTTCAATATCATTATTGATATTTGGCCACCAGCAATAGGAACGAATTAACATTTTTGTACGAACAATTCCAGTGTGTTGTTCATGAAAAAGTTTTAAAATTTCTGATCTTAATTCATCTGGAATGACAACCCTATTTCCTAACAAAATACAATTTTGCTCAACAGATAATTCATTCCTATGTTTAAAATAAGGTTTCATGTTACCATCAATAACACTACTTGGCCATCCTGACAAAATGTAGTCTTTTATTTTCAAAAATAACAAACTTTTGTTGGTAGCTTTTTTAATATCGTCAGAATTTAAAGGAATTTCTCTAACTAAGTTAAATGAATATAAAAATTCTGGAATTTCGGTTTTGTCTGATAAAGGTAAACGTGACAAGCCATCTGCATTACTTATGGATTTTCCTTTTTTGTAAACAATGTCATATTGATATCCTGACAAAGTCAAAGCCCAACGCGTGATTCTCGATGCTGCTGTAGTAGGTATGTTTTTATTTTTAGCAAAAATAAACTGTAGTGGCTGATGATCAGAAATAAGGGTAAACTTACGCCCATACAAAAATTTATGAAATTTTTTTACAGCAAAAATTAATGCCAATGCTTCACGTTCTAAGTTACTATATTTCTGTTCAGCTGGAGTAAGAGTACTTGAAGCAAACATTACAGGTCTTTCTTCTCCATTTATATAGTGACTAAGTACTGCTCCTACACCATACCCACTTGAATCACATGTGACATAAATAGGTAGTTTTGGATCGTAATGTGTCAAAACACTTTCAGATGTCAAAAAGTCTTTACTTAATTGAAAAATCTCTTCACATTCCTCAGACCAATCCTTAGAAAAATCAGTTCCTGAATTACAGAGATCATATAGTGGTTTTAGTTTTGACGATAACATGGGAATAAACTTAATATAATAGTTTAAAAGTCCAAGATATGATTTTAACTCTGTTAAATTGGTTGGGGAATGTGCAGACTTTATTGCTCTAATTTTTTCATCTGTTGGATAAATACCAGAGCTATCAAGATAATGTCCAAGGAACTCAATTTTCCTACCTTGTTTATCATTATTAAAAAAAATACACTTTTTTTGGTTCACTTTGACATTATATTGATCTAGCCGTTTAAACACATTAACAACATTCTTGTAGCATTCATCCAAGGTACTTCCAAACACCAAAATATCATCTAAATAACACCTGGTCTTGTCTAGACCTGCTAGAATACTGTCCATGACTGTTTGAAAAATACCTGGCGCTGAACTAACACCAAATGTTAATCTAGAGTAAGCAAAAAGTCCAAGATGAGTGTTAATGACCAGTAATTCCTGTGACTTTTTACTCACTTCAAGTTGTTGGTAAGCCCCTTTAAGATCTATGACTGTAAAATATTTATTTCCACTTAAAGATGCGAAAATGTCTTCAGGAAGAGGTAAAACACAATGATCTGCATCTAAATTTGGATTTAGAGTTTTTTTAAAATCAACACAGATTCTGATGTCATTTGAGTTTTTCTTGGGCACTACTACAATAGGACTTGCCCAATTACTAAAACTCACTTTTTTTAATATGCCTGAATCAACCATTTTATTAATTTCTGACTCAACTTTGCCTTTTAAAGCATATGGCATATCATAAGCTCGATGAAACATTGGTGTTGCCCCTTCCTTCAACTTTAAATCAACTTTGAAATTTTTGATGCATGAATCTGATTTATCATCAAAAACATTTTTGAACTGACTTTTAATGTTTTCAATTAAAAGTAATTCAGATGTAGAATTTTTAAATGTTTCTGACTCATTTTCAGATTTTTTTTGTAAGTTTTTGGCATTTTTTACTTCTCGTGACACAATTTTGACATTCTCTGACATTTTTGACACTGACTGATTTTTGTCATTTTTGAATGTTTGTGACATATTTTTGACACTAGCAGACTTATTTTGGTCATTTTTAAACTGTTTTGACATTACAGACTGAGTTTTGACACTTTTTGACACATTTTCAGTATAAGTCAACTTACTTGAGACATTTTTATTAGACTGACATGCGAAATCACCTTTGATTTGATTTAAATCACTTTTTGATTCAACTGACTGACAAGAATCACTCGCTGACTCAGACTCTGACAAGACTTGACATTGAGACTGACAGACTTTACTTGAGACTTGACTGTTTAATGACTTTTTTGAATTGACACAATTTTTAGGAAAAAGACTGGTTTTCCAATTAGGCTGTAACACATTAAGCCAGTTACGACCAAGTAATGGCTTAAATTTATGCTTACTGTCCAAAACAACTAATGGTAAGCTAACAAGCTCATTATTATTTTTGACAAAAACATCAGTTTCACCTAAAATATTAACACCTTCTCCTGTAAGGACTCTTAAATTGTATTTGACATCAAACAAACATAAGTCAGAGAAGTATTTTTCAAAATCACTGACATGCATGACACTTCGACAAGCACCACTGTCAATTTCAAATGATATCTTCTTACCTTCAATCTCCAGTTTTACCTTAGCTGACTGATCATGTTTTTTGCTCTCAATTGTAGACAAAAACCCAAGTACCAAATCATCTTCCGATGAATCATTTGACTCTTGTGACTCTTTTTCATCAACCATATTGACTTTTGACTTTTTACAGACTCGACTTGTGTGACCTTTCATTTTACAGGTGAAGCATTCCCAGTTTTTTGAGGGACATTCATCTGGGTCATGCCTGCGAATGCCACAGCGATAACACATCTTAGTTTTTTCTTTATCTGAGGACTGATCACTTTTTTTACTTGACGACTGACCTGAGGACTGACTCTTGTTACTATATTTTGTAAATTTTTTTCCAAATTTATGTTTTTTGATAGCCAACTTATCAAGGCTCTCAGAGACAGTGCTGACTCCATTTTCACACATAGACCTGACCTGGCCTTCAGCTAATTCCATTGATAATGCTTCAGCCTCAGCTTTGGAAAAATCTAAGTTATCGATGGATAATAGCTTTCTTTTAATTGCTTGTGACCTCAAGCCACATACAAATTTATCTCTCCAAGCTTGTTTTAAAAAATCACCAAAGCCACAGTACAGTGACAGACTCTTTAGTTTTTTTATAAAACTCTTAATATCCTCTCCTGGCTCTTGAACTGCATTCCAAAATTTGTATCTTTCAGCAATTTCCAATCTTTTTGGACTATAATGTACAACTAATGCTATTTTTAAGTCATCATATTTTTTGGATGATGGCAAATCCGGCGTTAAAATGTCCTTTAGTGTACAGTATGCCTCACTTCCGATTAGAGTCAAAAGCAACGACACTTTTAATTTATCTTCCACTGCATTGCACACAAACAGCTGTTCTAGTCTTTCCATATAACTAGCAATATCTCCCGTTTTCGGGTCGAACGGTTCAATGTTACCGATAAGATTTTTCGCCATTGTATACACGACCTTTTTTACGCACTAGACCGACTGTAAACCCGCCCTTAGACTAGGTTTAATGACACAGACAAGACACTTATTTTTTGACCGACTATTCCGACCGACAGATATGTGGCGTGGATTTTCCGAACGTCGCCAAATTCTGTTATGTATTAGCAATAATAAGCATTTTAAGACAGAAAAACTTTATTACTTTAAATCATAACAATAGTCCTAACAACCCGACAGTTGACAGTCATCCCTGACTTACACTACTATAACCTATAGAACGCTCCGTACACTGTGCACTGTATGAACTGAACAAGGGACTGTTCACAACAGTTTCCTCTTCATCATCGCTGTTATCTTTCAGTGTCCTTTTCTGAGTAGTTTTTCTAAGCTTCTTTTCCTTGAATACATTTTTGGTTACAGATTTTTCTTTTTTTTTACTTTTTTCACGTTCCAACTCTTCTTTAACCGGAGTTTCAGTTAGTATAGCTGTTGACCATTTTCTTCGGTTGATATTCTTGGTCTTTCTTTCGCCAGCTTTCGGAAAAGCACGAAGTTTTAAAATTTCCCTAGATCGATTGGTAATAATAAATCACACAATTTTAAGTCACCGGATGTTTGCCTCAAATTTGAGTTGAAGGGTCTGTGTGATGTCATAAATAAATAAATGGCCGCATTTTTTACTGTTTTTTCACAATTTTTGGCTTATAACTTCTGCCAATAACTTAGTTTTACAGAAAAACTAATCGTTTTTTGTTTGCAAGAGAACACCAATCAAGATACCGCGTGAACAAGTCCACATCTAGGGGGCCCAATTTCCATAAGAGGGTAAAAAACAGATAGAATATAGCATATATTAATAAGAGACCTCAATATGCCCGATTCCAGTCGAAAGCGTTTCAGCGTTGCCAAAGGTAACTTTGATAAATAACTACAGGCGCAAGTCGTCGCAGTCTTCAAGAGGCGGACAATCTAAAACATTTTTTTAGGGCGAGAATTATTACATGACGTGATTTTTAGTCCATCATACGTACGCATGCTGATTTTAACCTTAAAATAAAAAAAAATGTTTTTAGAAATTGTATGGGGTTAGCTGGGCCGGCACACCTAGTCGGCAATCATGTTTGCGTAAATATTAGCATCGTTATAATTTCATTAAACTCTGTCTAAATATGTAAAGTTAACTATAAAAAACCGAATGGGGGCATGCAGGTGTAATAAAACAATCTGTAAAATGTTTTCCGAAATAACAAAAAGTTACTTACGAGGTCCAAAAAAAAATGCCTCTGTAGTGAAATAGCGCGTATCAAAATAGCGCGCTCATTTGAGCGCGTGTTCAAAATAGCACGTATCAAAATAGCGCGTGATCAAAATAGCCCGTATCACAACGGCGCGTGATCAAAATAGCGCGTATCATAAAGACGCGTGTTCAAAATAACGCGTATCAAAATAGCGCGTATTAAAACAGCGCGTATCAAAATGGCGCGTGTTCAAAATAGCGCATATTCAAAATAGCGCGTATCAAAATAGCTCGTGTTTAAAATAGCGTTTGTTCAAAATAGCGCGTCTTAAAATAGTGCGTCTTAAAATAACGCGTCTAAAAATACCGCGTTTTGAAAGATTGCCATTACAAACGTCGCTGTTACAAAATAGTTCGAGTAAGGGGTCTCTTTCTAACATGATTAAAAAAAAAAAACTTTCCTGACTTTTTTCCCGGGATCCCATAGGGTGTAACCAAACCGAACCGAACAGAACCGATTCAAACCGCACCGACCTAAAATGAACCGAACCAAACCGAAACATTTTTTCAAAAAATTATTTTCCTAAATTAGCTTCCCGATCCTTATTTTGGTAGGTTTCTATTCTGACCTGTGACTTGGTGACATTTTTTTTTGGTGGAAAAAGGTCAGGGAGTTACTGGAAAAAATGTTTGGGTTCGGTTCGGTTTGGTTCCGTCCGGTTCGGTTCGGTTTGGTTACACACCCTCTAGGATCCCGGAAAAGAAGCCAGGGAAGTTTTTTTTTTGAAAAAAATATGTTAGAAAGAGACCCCTTAGTCGAACTATATGAGTTGTGTTGAGTATAGCAAGCCATCGGTTTATTTAACGGTTAAGTAAGTATAACTTATCTGACCTTGCTCAAACTGTTTAGGTGAATATACCTAAGCAGACCTGATACGCGCTATTTTTTACACGCGCTATTTTTAATACGCGGTATTTTGATGCGCGCTATTTCGTTACAGAGCCAAAAAAAATAGGTCAAAATCTGTTCCTTGGAGATACACACATCACAGATTCTCACTGCGGACTCATGCATGAGCAAAGGCGACTTTGCCACGTGGGTGGCGCTGGCAGCTGACGTCTAATTGTCGAGTTAATAGGGGTTTCTCAACGTGCCCCCTATGCCCAACGAGCCCCGCTCTCCCCTACGTGTGAGCCGCGGTCTAGACCGAACCGACCCGAAGACTATAAGATAGCCAAAATGTGTCCCCCTTAATAAATTAGTTGACATGTTTTTACTTTTTCTCAAAAAAAAAAATCATTTTCGAGAAATCTTGGTTGGGAAGTTTTAAAATGAACACCCTGTATATTTCTATAGGGTTAATGGAAATAAGGACACAACTTTTGATTACACACCTGTATTTCTTCGTCTTCCTCAGGCTACACACCTTAGCCTTAGGAAGACGAAAATGGATCGTCGAAAAGAAATAAAGTTGTGTGATCAAAATTCGTGTCTTTTTTCCCATTAACCCTATAGAAATGAATAAGGTATAGAATAATAAGAGAATTTTAATAATAATAAAAAGCAAGTGGTTTTGATGAAAAATATTTATTTGTATTTTATAATAAAAGTGGAGTCAAATTTTTTTATGGTGGCTGGTAATCTTTGTTTTTTTTGGAAAGGTTGGTTAATGAAATATACACACGTTTGTTCCATGTGAGATGCACACGAAATTTTGTCAAATCTGACATAAACTGATTTTACCTCACTATAAGTTCGGGGACTCCACCATTATGAAAGGCCGCATGGGTAGCCCGTGTTTTTTTAAAATGTTTCTCCTTTGTTCAATTACTTCCTCCACCTTCAAGTCAGTGCTGACCTGAAAAAGAAAATAAATTTTATATATTATAGAGAGTTATGTCACTTAGTTTTTCCCGAGGGGTAAATAGCTCTCATAATCGGTGTACACATTTCTCACAATCTTCCCACAATCCTTCACAATCTTTACAGTCTGTCCCAATTACTCACAATGTGTCACAATCTTACCACAACCCCTCACAATCCCTCACAATCGTTCCACAGTCCCAGTGGCGTAGCGTAGGGTGGTTCATCGCCCCCGCCCAGAGGGTACTGGCGCCCCATTGGTGCCCGAAGCGACCTAATCGTTATTAAGTAGCAGGACCGGTAACAGTAAATTAAGAGGGCGGCAAAGTAGACATGATGACCTTTTTTTTGGGTCACAAGCATTTGTGATGGGCTGTCGCCCCCCTCCCCGCCCCTTCAGGCACGCTACGCCGCTGCACAGTCCTTCACAATCCCTCACAATTCCTCACAATCTTTACACAATCTTAGTAAAAGATTGTGGATCACAATCGGTGTACACATTTTGGGTTAGCTGTTCACTTCTCGGTTTTTCCCAAATGTGGCTGGGACAACAAATTTTATGTTTTTTCAAGAAATGCACACAAGTTTAGGTAATTCTAGATTTATCACGCTTTCTGCTGTTATCCATAAAGAATATTGAATGAAACACAAAAAAAGGCAAAGTGCCTATTCTATTTTCAATACATATTATACCTACATGGTAGAACCAGGAGTGAGCATTAGCTAGAAAGTCTGCTGCATTTGATATGAATCAATGTACAATGAAACAAGAAAAAATATGTAGGTACCTACCTTTGGTAAGGAAGTAAGTGTCCATAGCCCAACATTGTTCAATTGTAAGCTTGCACAGGGACCAATAAAGTGGCCATGGGATGCACACCATCCATCAATTTCCATTATATTCCATAGACATACGTACATCGTAAGTAGATTTAGTTGAATGCTCAGTCCTATGGTTTCATAACTGGTAATTGATCTTTGGTAGTCCTAAATGGGCTTGTTCCACCAAAAGCTGAAAAACATTAACCATCTCAGTTAGTTTCCTATCTGCCTAAATTCGGCTTAATTTAAGACCACTTTTAAAGGTTGACAGTTCAATTCATTTTTCTTGGATCCTTGTGTTGGTCTGCCTGAGGGTGTATCCAACATGGTTTTAGCACACAAAGATAAGTACTAAGCAATCGACCCGACAATTTTTAAAAGTCATTCAAAAAGAAACTACAAACCACACAAATTCAGCTTAAAAATGTTGGCCTGTCTGTTGACCATAGAAAACCCAGCATAAACATAAATCCTAGTGTCTAGTTTTAAATGAAAATGCAACTAGATGCTTGAAAATATACTCAGCTTCATTTTAGAAAGAAAAAAGTATCCTAACTTACCCGTTTTTTAAGCAAATAAATTATCCAAAACAGGTCGACGACCCAATTTGTACCGCCCCAATACAATGAAAGCTCGCATTGAGCCCATAAAAGCACTAATCGCAGATTTCGGCCATTGTTTCTAAACTTCTGCAATATCTTTGTACTTAATTTTTTGGGTTTTTTTTAACAAAATTAAAAGAGTCTGGTAACATTTTGGTAAAAAACATGTTTGAAACTACTAGTTCAGATCACTTTACGCCATTTTTCGGCGCACGTCACTTGAGCTCAGAAGACTGTTCTGTGCTGCGACGGTCTGGGACACGTAGGGGAGAGCGGGGCTCGTTGGGCATAGGGGCACGTTGAGAAACCCCTATTAACTCGACAATTAGACGTCAGCTGCCAGCGCCACCCACGTGGCAAAGTCGCCTTTGCTCATGCATTAGTCCGCAGTGAGAATCTGTGATGTGTGTATCTCCAAGAAACAGATTTTGACCTATTTTTTTTGTCTCTATAACGAAATAGCGCGTATCAAAATAGCGCGTATCAAAACAGCGCTTTTCAAAACAGCGCGTTTTCAGAATAGCGCGTGTTCAAAACAGCGCGTATCAAAATAGCGCGTGTTCAAAATAGCGCTTATCAAAATAGCGCGTGATCAGAATAGCGCGTTTCAAAATAGCGCGTGATGAGAATAGCGCGTATCAAAATAGCGCGTATTAAAAATAGCGCGTATTAGGTCTGCTTAGGTATATTCACCTAAACAGTTTGAGCAAGGTCAGATAAGTTATACTTATGCCGTTAAATAAACCGATGGCTTGCTATACTTAACACAACTCATATAGTTCGACTAAGGGGTCTCTTCCTAACAATATGGCGGATCCTAGAGGGTGTGTAACCAAACCGAACCGAACCGGACGGAACCGAACCGAACCGAACCCAAACATTTTTTCCAGTAACTCCCTGACCTTTTTCCACCAAAAAAAAATGTCACCAAGTCACAGGTCAGAATAGAAACCTACCAAAATAAGGATCGGGAAGCTAATTTAGGAAAATAATTTTTTGAAAAAATGTTTCGGTTTGGTTCGGTTCATTTTAGTTCGGTGCGGTTTGAATCGGTTTTGTTCGGTTCGGTTTGGTTACACCCTATGGGATCCCGGGAAAAAAGTCAGGAAAGTTTTTTTTTTTAAATATTGTTACGGGTTCACAACGACAAATTAAAACTCGCAATTTTTGAAAACGATACGTCAATTTATTTCGACAAATTATGTACAAAAACACGCACTTAAACTTAGTAATAACTTGCTAATAATTCACTACTATAATCGGTCTATTAACTTCGTGTTAATCTCACGACCACACAGCACGTTATCTGTGACTGACTGCCTGGTGCGCGACCCCGGCCCTATATATAGGATCGTCCATCTCTCTCGAACTTTCCGGCAGCCTTCGACGTCCGGAAAGTTCCCGCACTATCGCGACCGCAAGCCACAGACAACGCAACTAAAACCTAGACTAAGAATACAACCTTAAGATAAATCGACCTAATACTACACTAAACCTAAATAAATTCCAATTATAAAATTTAAATAACTTAAATTTGTAACACTATCCTCCTCCTAAGGTTTTAGTCTGTCTAGATGAACAACTTTCATCTTGGACTTCGGGCTTCTCTGGATTCGGTAGACTACATCATTAATTCTCTTAACAACTTTATAAGGTCCTTCCCATGGTGGTGTCAACTTAGGTGATCTTCCTTTCTTGCGTTGAGGATTGTATAGCCAGACTTGATCATTCTCTTTGAACCCTGAAGAGTTTGCTTTCAGGTCATATCTCGCTTTCATGCGGTCACTGGCTATTTCTATTCGCTCTCTAACCGCTTCATGGATATCGTGCAGCTTTTGCCTT
Organism: Aspidapion aeneum; assembly: GCA_963576565.1. Classification (NCBI taxonomy): domain Eukaryota; kingdom Metazoa; phylum Arthropoda; class Insecta; order Coleoptera; family Brentidae; genus Aspidapion; species Aspidapion aeneum. Next base: position 77,773,476 of record OY755042.1, read on the forward strand.
AAACGTTCGACATAGTCATTAACCTCTAAGTGTGCTTCTTCAGGTGAACCAAACATGATATCACATGGTAAACGCAGTTCTCTACCAAACAGGATACTAGATGGAGTAGCTCCTGTCGTATTGTGAATGGCAGTTCTATAGGCCATCAAAAACAATGGAATATATTGGTCCCAATCTGTTTGGTGCTCATCAACAACTTTGCAAAGATGTTCTTCTATTGTTTTATTAAATCTTTCAACCATGCCATCTGACTGCGGATGCAAAGCAGTAGTCCGTGTTTTATGTATTCCTAAAAGGTCACAGAGATTCTGGAAGATCTTTGATTCAAAGTTTCTTCCTTGATCTGAATGTAGTTTCAAAGGAATGCCAAATCGGCTGAAAACATCATTTACCAGAACTTCTGCAACTGTAGCGGCCTCTTGGTTAGGCAAAGCAAAAACTTCTGGCCCTTTGCTAAAATAATCCATGACAACAAGGATGTATTTGTTGCCCTTTTTAGTTTCTGGAAATGGTCCGGCCACATCAATAGCAATGCGTTCGAATGGCAGACCTACGTTATATTGTTTCATTTGACCTCTGTACCTTGTTTTGGGACCTTTTCTGGCTGCACAAGTCGAACATCGGCGGCACCAGTTTTTCACACCTTGAAAGTAATTGACCCAATAAAATCGGTTTCGAATTTTGTCCATGGTTTTGTTTATGCCTAGGTGCGCGCCTGATTTTCCACCATGGCATTCGGCCATTATATTGTCTACCATGCTCCTAGGAACCACTACTTGATTAATCACAGTAAGGCCATCGGCACTTTCCCAGGCACGTTTAAGGATGTTTTCTTCTACTATCAGTGAATCCCATTGTGCCCACAGTGATTTGAATATCACCCCTTGGTTTGCGATATCTTGCCATGATGGTCGTGGCTTATTCTCTTCTTTCAATCGCAAGATAGGTCCTACATCTTTGTCGTTAAGTTGTGTGGTTCTAATCGAAGCCGACATCCATTCTTCATCTGGTTCTAACTTTATCTGGCGCACGTAGGTAATTCCTTCTTTCTGGTCAATTTTCCTGCAATGTTTACAATCCTCGGGGCAAGGTCTTCTGGACAATGCATCTGCATTATTATGCACCCTTCCTGCTCGGTGCTTAATTTGATAATGGTATTGTTGTAGCTTTTCTATCCATCTCGCGACTTGCCCCTCAGGTTGTTTCATTTTCATGAGCCACTGTAACGCAGCATGATCCGTTCTAATCAGAAACTCTTGTCCGTAGAGATATTTGTGAAAGTGATCTACGGATTTAACTATGGCTAGGAGCTCCTTTCTAGTAACACAATAATTTCTCTCTGGTTTGGATAGCTTCTTGCTGAAAAATTCGATGACCCGTTCTTCTCCATCTTGTACTTGGGAGAGTACTGCTCCTATGCCATCGTTGCTCGCATCAGTATCTAATATGAATTTTCCTTTTGGAATGGGATATGCAAGAATCGGACTAGAACATAATGCTGCTTTTAGTCTTCTAAATGCTTGGTCACATTCGGTATTCCATTTGTAAGAAGCTTTATCTTCTGTAAGTCTATGTAACGGAGACGCTATTTTGGCGAATCCTTCTACAAATCGTCTGTAGTATGTACACAGACCCAAAAAGCTTCTCAATTCATGTTTGTCACGAGGTTGAGGCCATTCTTTTATTGCTTGTAGCTTCTTTTCGTCGGTATGGATGCCTTCTCGGGAAACGACGTGACCCAGGAACTCAACTTTTTCTTGGAACAGAAAACATTTCTTTGAGTTTAATTTAAGATTTGCGTTCCTGATTCTTGAGAATACTTCTCGTAAATTATCTAGATGTTCTTGAAATGATTTCCCCATTACTATGACATCATCCAAATAGACTAGGCAGGTTTTCCTCGTAGAACGACTTCCATTAGTCTTTCAAATGTAGCTGGGGCATTGCACAGGCCAAATGGCATCACATTAAACTGATAAAGTCCACTTCCAGCAGAGAATGCAGTCTTCTCTTTATCTCTTTCAAAGATTCCTACTTGCCAATACCCACTTTTCAGGTCAAGAGTAGAAAACCAATATGATCCTGCCAACGTTGTTAATGTGTCGTCTATTCTTGGCAGTGGGTAACTATCTTTCTTGGTCACATCGTTGAGTTTCCTGTAGTCGACACAAAACCTAGTACTTCCATCCTTTTTAGTGACCAACACCACAGGAGATGACCAAGGACTTGATGACTCTTCAATAACACCGTCGCTGAGCATTTTATTAATGAGATTGTGAACTTCTTCTTGCTTGGCCATTGGTAGTCTTCTTGGGGGTTGTCTAATCGGTTGGGCATCGCCAGTGTTGATAGCATGTTGAATAAGGTTTGTGCGTCCCGAACTACTCCTAGTTTCGAAGATATTACTTTGTTCTTCTATAAACTCTCTCGCTTTACTATATTCTTCTGGAGTGAGATGTTGCCAAGTTGACTCAAATTGCTGAAGTACCTCCATTGGTAACTTGCTTGTATCCTCGGAAGTTGCCTCTTCACATCTTGTTACTTTCTGTACTGGTTCAAATAATGCTACCACCTCCCCCTTATTAATTTTGACACTATTTGGGAAAATATTGGCGACTCTAATCGGGATATCTTTAACGGTTTTAACTAGTGATTTTGCAACGAGGTAGGTGTTGGTTGTGTTTTGTTGGCTTATGAGTCCGACGCAGCTTGATGTTTTACTTTCCAGTCTCCCAAAAATTATGGTCTCACTGTTACCGACTAGTCTTGTTGTGCATACTGCCACGACCTTTATTGGTTCTTTATTGAAGTGACTATTTGACAAAATGAACTCTTCATTCCCAAATCTTAGGGTATTAAGTTTATTATCAAACGCAAATCCATGTTTACTTATCAAGTCCATTCCCAAAATAAATTCGTCTTCTATTTCGGCAACCAATACAGTGTGGCGAATCTTCAATCTTCCCAGCTGTAGGTCTATATCTGTCTGCCCCAACACGTCGGCGGATTCTCCAGTCACAGTCTTAAGTGTTATTTTCTTTTCTATTGGTCGAATTTTATATCTCGTTGCAATTTTGAACTTAAGCAATGATATGGCAGCACCAGTGTCTACTGTTATATTAACTTTTCTCCCATTAATGAGTCCGTCGATGTTAAGACTGTCAGCAGTATGTTTTAGGCTCTTAATAGGGTAAATTTTGGGGGCTCTATTCCCATTAGCCAACACCCGCCCCTCTGCGTTGACTAGTTTTAGTTTTCCTGATCTCTTCTTCCGTACTCTGTCCCGCTAGATGGCGAGCGAGACCTTATTTGGACGCGACAATCGCGTTGAATATGCCCTGTACGTCCGCATCTGAAACACTTTACATTTGGAGGGGATCGTCTGCTTTCTTTCAAAGAGTCAATCTTCTCTATCAGTGATTGAAACATTTGGTTTAGCGTTTTTGAGTTGACCTCATGTCCATTGCTCATTTCTTCTCCCTCCTGAATTGAAACAGCTCTTACTTTTGGCCTGGACATATTATTTGATGATTCAATTTCAAGGGCTCGAATCAACACTTCACTGCTATTATGTAACCGTTCTCGACGAAGTAACTTTGCTAAGTCCGTGTCTCGTAATCCGTTAATAAAGCGATCTACCGTGAAGGGATCTCTGTAATTTTCTGGCATTTCTGGGTAAGCTAAATACATCAGCCTCCTGATATCTGCTTCATACTCTTGCAATGATTCTCCTGGCCTTTGTTGACGAATATTTAATTCTGACCAATGTAAATTTCGCAAGTGTTCGTCTCCATACCTTCTTTCTAACGCTGCCACTAGAGCGTTATAATTCTGTTTTTGCTCGACTGGAATGGACCGTAAAAGTCCCAGAGCAGGTTCTCGTAGAGCTACTGACAATGCTCTAGCTTTTTCCTCATCATCCCAACCATTTGCAGCAGCGGCAGCTTTAAACTGTTGTTTATAAGTAGACCAGGAAGACGTACCATCGAAATTTGGAGGCTTAATGTTTTGGTTGGAATTCACAACACATCCCTGAGTTTTCATTTTGTTGTGTTCTTTTTGGAGCTGTATAAGCTGTTTTGACACATCCTGGAGCTTTTCTTCCACTGTTTGAAAAACTTCTTCTCTTACATTCTGTAGCTTGGTCGCCACTTTTTCTTCAACATTCTGCAATTTGTTTTGTACCGTTTCTTCTACATTCTGCAATTGGTTTTGTACCTTTTCTTCTACATTCTGCATTCTTTGAGTTATTTCTTCCTTAAGATCTTCAGTTGCTGCTTTGAACTCTTCTCTCAGCTGTTCGGAGTTGCTCTTTATCTGATCGAAGTTTTCTTGCATGCCATCTAATGTCTGTCTCATATCGTTCTGGTTTTGTTCAATAGTGTGTTTCATGTCGTCCATGGTGTGTTTCATATCGCCCTGGTTTTGTTTAATGGTCTGTTTCATGTCGTTCTGGTTTTGAGCCATTTGAGCTGCTAGAGCCTGCATCATTTTAGTTAAATCTTCCATCTTGGCCGATCTTTGTCTAGTAAGCATCAACTTCGTGATAAATCACTTAAAACGTGTATTTTAGGGCTACAAAGCGAATGTCGAAGTCGGTTTTTCAATATCTCGTCCAATTCTTAAATAGAACCTAATGGAATGTTCTGGAATATACTGGTAAATGCTACTCTTTCTGCTACTAGGCAAATGTAGAAGTCACTTTTTGATTATCTCTTTTGGTTCTCGAATAGACCGTCGTCGAATGTTATGGAATATTCTAGAAATAATTTCTAATTCTTACTTTTAAAATAACTAAGCTACTGTCGAAGTCGGTATTTGTATATCTCTTCTAGTTTTTGAATAGAACGTCGTAGAATGTTATAGAATATTCTAGAAAATCTCTCTAATTATCAATTTTTGGACTGTAAAGTTAATGTCGAAGTCGGTTCTTAAATATCTCTTTTAGTTTTTGAATAAAACAATATCGAACTTCTTCGAATATTCTAGAAAAATCACTTACTGTTTCTCTGTCCAATTGTCCTATCCGGTGATACTGTATAAGGATAGTATTTGCACTATTTATTTCTTTTAATCCCACTTCTGACACCAATTGTTACGGGTTCACAACGACAAATTAAAACTCGCAATTGTTGAAAACGATACGTCAATTTATTTCGACAAATTATGTACAAAAACACGCACTTAAACTTAGTAATAACTTGCTAATAATTCACTACTATAATCGGTCTATTAACTTCGTGTTAATCTCACGACCACACAGCACGTTATCTGTGACTGACTGCCTGGTGCGCGACCCCGGCCCTATATATAGGATCGTCCATCTCTCTCGAACTTTCCGGCAGCCTTCGACGTCCGGAAAGTTCCCGCACTACCGCGACCGCAAGCCACAGACAACGCAACTAAAACCTAGACTAAGAATACAACCTTAAGATAAATCGACCTAATACTACACTAAACCTAAATAAATTCCAATTATAAAATTTAAATAACTTAAATTTGTAACAATATGTTAGAAAGAGACCCCTTACTCGAACTATTTTGTAACAGCGACGTTTGTAATGGCAATCTTTCAAAACGCGGTATTTTTAGACGCGCTATTTTAAGACGCGCTATTTTGAACACACGCTATTTTAAACACGCGCTATTTTGATACGCGCTATTTTGAATATGCGCTATTTTAATGCGCGCTATTTTGAACACGCGCCATTTTGATACGCGCTGTTTTGATACGCGCTATTTTGTTACGCGTTATTTTGAACACGCGCCATTATGATACGCGCTATTTTGATCACGCGCCGTTGTGATACGGGCTATTTTGATCACGCGCTATTTTGATACGAGCTATTTTGAACACGCGCTCAAATGAGCGCGCTATTTTGATACGCGCTATTTCACTACAGAGGCATTTTTTTTTGGACCTCGTAAGTAACTTTTTGTTATTTCGGAAAACATTACATTTTACAGATTGTTTTATTACACCTGCATGCCCCCATTCGGTTTTTTATAGTTAACTTTACATATTTAGACAGAGTTTAATGAAATTATAACGATGCTAATATTTACGCAAACATGATTGCTGACTCTCTCAATTTTGTATGTAGGTGTGCCGGCCCAGCTAACCCCATACATTTAAAATCAGCATGCGTACGTATGATGGACTAAAAATCACGTCATGTAATAATTCTCGCCCTAAACAAATGTTTTAGATTGTCCGCCTCTTCTTGAAGACTGCGACGACTTGCGCCTGTAGTTATTTATCAAAGTTACCTTTGGCAACGCTGAAACGCTTTCGACTGGAATCGGGCATATTGCGGTCTCTTATTAATATATGCTATATTATATCTGTTTTTTACCCTCTTATGGAAATTAGGCCCCCTAGATGTGGACTTGTTCACGCGGTATGTTGATTGGTGTTCTCTTGCAAACAAAAAACGATTAGTTTTTCTGTAAAACTAAGTTATTGGCAGAAGTTATAAGCCAAAAATTGTGAAAAAACAGTAAAAAAGCCGCCATTTATTTATTTATGAGATCACACAGACCCTTCAACTCAAATTTGAGGCAAACACCCGGTGACGTAAAATTGTGTGATCTATTATTACCAATCGATCTAAAGAAATGTTAAAATTCGTGCTTTTCCGAAAGCTGGCGAAAGAAAGACCAAGAATATCAACCGAAGAAAATGGTCAACAGCTATACTAACTGAAACTCCGGTTAAAGAAGAGTTGTAACGTGAAAAAAGTTAAAAAAAAGAAAAATCTGTAACCAAAAATGTCTTCAAGGAAAAGAAGCATAGAAAAACTACTCAGAAAAGGACACTGAAAGATGACAGCGATGATGAAGAGGAAACATTTTGTCTAGTCTGCATGGAACCATTCTCAAACAGCAAACCAAAAGAAAAATGGGTACAATGTTTAACTTACAAGTTTTGGGCACATGAAACATGTGCTGATGTAGGGTTTACTTATGTTTGCTAAAACCATAATTCCGAATCAGACTAGAGCAAGAATTAGGTTACTTTATATTGTTTGTTTTTTAAGAAATTTAAAGTTTAGTATTTTATTATTATCAATAAGAATAATCTAAGAATTTCCTGTTATTTTATGTTGCATATATATACAGTTCCTAATTATTCAACCATGCCCAACTTGCCCCATCGTATGGCCCAACTTACTCCATGGGTAGGGTTAGTTGGGCCGCTTGCAAGGGTGCTAGAAAAAAGTGTTTTTTAAGTTTGAATGCATAGTTTTAAAAACCAATATTTGCCTTAAACATATTATAATGGTAGAACTGTAAGTAATATAGCAATGCTTTTATTTACATTTATGTAAAAAGTGGCTCAACTAGCCCCGCTCTCCCCTACAAAATGTCGGTACGGTACAAAGTTATATTGCTCGATAATATCGCTTGTTAATAGTAACCAAATTTGTTGGGAACTTTACGAGGTAATTAATAGAAACCAATTCAGACCGTTATAATAACAAAATCACGTCATAACATTATACAAAAAATGCTTGTTGTAATAAACACAAAGAAATATTTGCCAATATTAAGATTATATTTATATTTGGGAAATTTTAAGTATTAATAACAAAGACCTTAAAAGAAAGAGTGTTTTGGTTATGGTTAATATAAGGCAATTAATATTTAAAAAAACATCAAATTATTAAAGAAACAAATTAAATATTATTTATAACTAAACACTTTAAAAAAGGTTTGTTACAAATAATTAATGATATTTGCTTTTAATATTTTTTAATGAGCATAACAAAAATCAGGTTTACCAAATATTTGTTAATAATTAAATCGGTTTTTTTTTCAGTGTACCCGATGAAACCACATTATTGTATTGTCATCGGAACTAAGACGCCATGCTAAATTTGAAGTCAATCGGATGTTTCGAAGTTCTTCAAAAATGAGTTGCAAGATTTGATTACATACATACATACCCACATACATACATACATTCATACAAACATACAGGTGAAGTTAAATAAAAGCTTGTAAGAAAAATCATACATACCTGTTCAATTTTCTTCCTTAAAACTTTACATACTCGTTTGTTTATATTTGACTTGAATTTTAAAACAATTAAACTTTCATATTCTAATATTCAAAATCTTAAAACTTTGAGGTTTAAGGAACCTGTCTATGTTTGACATAAATATATATTCATTTGACAATTTTTTTAAATATTTTGAAATAAATAAAATTATTCAATCAACTTTTACTTGATATTACTGTTTAGGTTTGGGATATTATATTTATTAAAAATTATAAAATAACAAAAAAAGATAGAAATACCAAACATCTGGCGTGTTAGTACTTTAAAACAAAGGGGACGGGCGTCCCCTGATTGCACACCAAGTAGTTTAAGTAGTAGCCTGTTGACTGGATTGTTTATTTTCACTTGAAAACGGTTAGAGAAACGTCATGTTTTAAATAAATAAAGATAATGGAGGTCCGAAATTTTGTTTCCACAAGTACGCGAGTGTTGTAGATATAGGTTCAGGTGTGAACGTAGCTTTTCTCCTATAGCCATTATCATCCAGCACCGGTCAAATGAAAGTTTACGACATTGCGGCTCGTTTCGCCCAGTGAGATTCGGATGGGTATTTCCGTTTCACGTCGTTAGGATCCTGACTGTCAAATCCGAAGGGTGATGGACAACTGTCGGACGTGCTTCGCATCTTATACTGCCAATACACGATCGTCCAACGTCGTCGCACCCCTATTTTATCCATTTTATGGAAAATCAATCCGCAAAAATATAGGATTTGAAATTTTATTCTTGTTTGTTTTAAAAGAAAACTTGTCTGGAAATTGGGCATTTGTGACTCCGAAAGTCGTAGAAAATTTTGTTTATTTTTTCTTTAGAGTTTAGCTATATAATAAAGCTTATATAGGGTGTTTTACAATGAGTAGAAAACTCCAGAAGAGATATCATAATTTATGTAAAGGATTTTTTTTTAATCAGGTTTTTGACTTTTTTTTTTGGTCAATTCAGCCGACGCGTTTCGGAGACTGGTCCATTATCAAGGCTTTTTCGTCCTAAGGACCCAAATCTCAGCCATCACAGAAGAAGCTTGCTACAGCAATCATTTGAAGGTGTAATGATTTTGTTGGAAATCTATATTAGTTTTTAATAAAATTCTAGTAATCACAGTATTTCTAAGAAATTTTAATTTTCAGAGGTTTAAAAAAAACATTTTAGAATTAGTGTGATTATTAGAAGTTTATTTAACTAATATTGATTTACAACACCATCATTACACTTTTAAAAGATTAGCAACATGGGTAGTATCTTATACTGTTAATACACGACCGACCAATGTCGACGCGCCTTTATTTTATCCATTTTATGGAAAATTAAGCCGCAAAAATATAGGATTTTGAATTTTATTCTTGTTTGTTTTAAGAGAAAACTTTTCTAGAAATTGGTTCTTTTTACTCTGAAAATCGTAGATAATTTTGGTTCTATTTTGTTTCTCAGTTTAGATATATTCAGCTTATACAGGGTTTTTTACAATTGTTACGCCAAACCGCTGAAAGTTCTAGAATACATCAAAATAATAGTCCACAGGAGGAGCAGGAGAATAGCATACCAGGCCCTCTATTCTGGAGCATAGTCGGTGTAATTAATCGCATCGTGCCATCAAAAGGGCTTTGGCCATTAGCAAACTCTGAATTATCTCTGAGTTGTCATGCATGCAGGAAAGGGGAGGGCCACAAGGGAGTATTTTAGGCCCGCTAATTTTTACTTTATACACAGCTTTTTCAAAGCATATGTCTGGCCATCAGTTCGCCGATGACTATCAGCTGCAATTTTCTTTTAACAAAGCACAAGTTGGAACAACGAAAAATAAAATTAACGATGATCTTGGTACAATCAAAAGAGTGTCACAACAAGATGGACTTATTCTAAATGCAACAAAATCCCAAGCATCTTTGGTAATACCAGAAAACAATGCATTGAAAATGGGTTTAAAATTTCTATTGATTAAACTGAAATTGAGTTTAGTGACTATGTTAAAAACTTAGGCATTATGATAAATTATGACTTAATATATGCATCATATGTTTCTAAACTGATGCAAAAAAGTTACGGTAAACTTAAAATGTTGTATTTACACAAATTTGAATCTTTAATCCTTTCGCAGTTATCTTACTGCGAAACTGTATTGATCAGCACTCTTAGAGAAAGAAAAAGTTAGTCTTCAAAAGCTACAAAATGCCTGTCTAAGATTTTCATATGGTGTACGTAAGTTTGGCCACATTTTGCACTGCTATACTGAGTCGGGTTGGATCAGGCTTGATAAAAGATTCTTCTAGCACATGTGCACGATGGTGCACAAAATAATTATGAACCAACAGCCATAGCTTAATTAATTAAGCAGCTGTTTTTCTCTAATGGAGGCTTTTAAACCTAAGTTTAAATCGGGAGTTTATATAGCGGTGATTGGACAGATGGCGCTGACGTTGAAATCTACACATCTGGCAGTGGTCTGGCAACCAGCATAGCTTAAACTATTGATCGCCTTGCTTCACAGATCAGAATCACAGATTGTTGACGTGACGTGACACTTGAAAGTCAAAAAAAATTTATGTTTTGTTACTTTTGGTTGTTATTCTGTGAAATTTCATAAAAAACTTAGTTGTTCGTGTTTGTTATTTATCGGTAAACAAAGAAAAATTCATAAGGCTTCATAATGGATGATTTTTGGTCTAAAAAAGATGTACTTTACAATGCAGGTAAGCCTAGTATGTAGCAATTTGGTTTTGAAATGACATGGCATCGGAATTACACAATTAAACAAATAATTAATTATTGAAATTTTGCTGTAAGGTTACCTAGTCCTTGTTGTCAATCTTCCAAGTCCTAATTTTTTGCATAAATTTATTCTTAATTTATACTGGGTGTACTAGATTATGTTAGCATTATTGCTAACATGACTATTAATTGGAGGTAGGTGTTTTTTAAGGAAAACCCTGTATATTTTTACACAAGATGATAGCAAATAATTTTGTAAACAGAAAGGTTCCTATGCACCACTGGTCTAAACTTGTAGCCCCAATAAAAGTGAAGTTCGCAATATAGTGCACACTTAATCTGTGACATCCTACAAAAGTAACTTTTTTTTTCTCCAAGTAGTTATATTCAATTATTTTTAGCTAGTTTTTGATAAATATTTAACTACTTTGTAAGTACCTTTTGTAATAAAAAATATAGTCTGCTTAATTAACTAATAACTACTAGTAATTATTAGTTTTAATTAGGTACTAGTAGTTATATGCTTTACAACTAAATCTGCCCAGCTCTTTAGCGATCCCTATTACTGTAACTTTGATAAGATAAAAAGAAACAGTTAAGACTAAAATAAGTTTAAGATTTAAAACTATCCTGCCTAAAAACTGGTTCACAATTCTGGAAAAACCTCGGGAAAAATCAATACAATCTTATCTTGTTAGTAGGTACTATATGTTTGGTTTATGATTCTTCACAATTCACAAGTAACAGATTTAAAACATATGTTTCACAAACATAAAATTTCTATTAAATCTTGTAAATTCTTATGATTTTGGCACATGAGAATTGATGGAAGTTTTTATGGAACTATTCATATTTTGTGTAAGACACATAATAAGAGGGTCAAATTTTCCTAAAAAAATCTTCTATAATAACATTTAAATACTGTTCACAGGGGCATTTTTACTAATTACAACTTTTTTATTTTCAGAAAAGGATGAAATGAACCTTGACTATGAAGCAGGTGATGCCAATGAGATTATCTTAAGGAATCAGCTTTTGACAAATGGGAAGCAAAACAAAAGAGATCTAGATCTAAGTATTTTTACACATTTGAATTTAATTAATAACTTTAAAACTGTCTTCTCCACTTTTCAGTTATTCTGTTTTTTTAATAAATTATGTATTTAATTATTTTCTTTGTCTTTTTACCCAACCTTTTATAATAATATAGAAAAAAAAGGTTTTGTAAAAAGGACCAACTCAGACATAATTTTAACATAAAAAAGGTTAATTGTCTTGATTACATAAAAAAATATAAAAAAATAAAAAGATTTCAAAAGGACAAAAAATCGCAATAATTTTTACTGGCCCTTTTGAACTCTTTTATTTTTCGGGCGTTTTACATATTGGTCCTTTTTGAATCAATCCCGCCCGACCGAAATTTCCGCATCCAGCGCCATCTCTTCGCACAGAGCGCAACTACTGTCAACTAAAATTTTTTCGGACGTGATCAATATAACGAGAAAACTTAGTTCCAGACGTTAGCATTGCAGTTGGGCTTCTGGTAGCCACGCAGACCGAACCGCAGCTTTTTTTCTGTGAAACGTTTTATGTTGTTCCCAGGCATAGGACTGCCATATTTCGCAGGTGCTTTTGCTATGATGCATCTAAATGCTATAATTCGATTACGTTTAAAATAAAAAGCTGCAAAACATTGTAACACAATAATAGTTTGTACCTGTTGGTTATACTAAAAGTTCGAATGAAAAAAGTACATTTGCATGAAATATAAATAGATACTTAGTAAATATATTTATATATATTTTTTCTGGTAAGGCAATTAATGAATGTAACTTTTTATTAAATGAAAATTACTTAGGTTAGCGTTTGTTGTTTTTTAAGTGGTTACATAGAATAGCTATGCTAGATCCCGCTACTTTTTGTAGCTATTAAGTACAGGCTTTTTGAATTAAATTGATTTGAATTACGCGAAAAGAGCTTATCACGCAGGCTTCTTTTTCGAACTGCCCGGGAACGTTCGACTGCTTAGAGATAGTTATAGTGTATTACACAATAAGAGAAGAAAGTGACAAATTTTACACGAGCGTGAATGTCGTGAACGCGTGAACGAGTCGCTAGCGTTAGAGTTAACGTCATCGTACACTTTTCAATACATGTGCGGAAAAGTACTTTTTCACACATGTGCGGAAGAATTTCTGCACACGGGTGAAATTTAACATTTTCCTAGGATGCAACTCTTGTGAAATTCATCATTTTCATATGTGGTCGTAGGAAAAAGAAATTTCGCATGCAAACGCTTAAATATGGTTCAAAATTCACTGTGACTATTTCCTTACTTGCTAGGCACAAACCGAACCAAGTTAACTCCTTGTATGCTATTCTCCACTGGCATCGTGAAATACACAGAAACGTATGTCTGGAGATGCTACCATGTGTAGGTTAGAAAATGAACATGCAAAAATTCCTCATCTTTGTCTAGCACTTGGGAGTCAAGCATACACACCATATGTATTATTGTTAGTACAAATTTCGGTTTTTTAAAATTTCTTTATCTATTATGTAACTTTTTACACCCTTGTTTTATAATTTGACTATTCGGATTATTAGTGGGTCTACGATCAACATATAATGTGGGTTCGAATTAAGGACTGTGCAGTCTAAAATCAAACAATTAATTTAAAAAAAAATTAAATAAAAAAAACATCCAACTGCTAAATTTACTTGTAATTACTAGTCTTAGTTGAGTATAAAATTGATAGGTATACCTATAATGTACGACATGCTTAAACTTTTAGTTTTGATGCCCAAAACGCACTTACGAAATTATACAGTTTTGTATTTTCATGAATTAGGTTATTGGGTAATTTTGTATGCAACGGCTAGTAGTTACAAGTAAATTCAGCAGTTGGGTGTTTTTATTATAAAAAAATGTTTTTATTAATATTACCTTCCATTGAGTGAAGGTGGGGAAGGAGATAGGGAGGAGGGAACTAGTAAAATTGTGTTGAAAAAAATCTGAAAGCGTATGCAGAAAGAAGTTTTGAAATAGCTCTATATTTGATAAAATTATGCAAATATGGTTTTTAAATAGTGTGGGGGAATGACAGGAGGGGAGATGAGTGGGAGCAGGGAGGACTACAAAGTAACTACAGCAAACTAAAGGACATTTGCAATGAGTAATCAAAGGAATTTTAATAAAATCGCCTGAAATTTAGATAATTCATGTGACAAAATGGTGTCTGAAGACCGCCATGATAATTCATGTTTAAAGAAATATAGCCTATAGCACCTTCGGGATCAGTAGCAATTTAACGACACCTTCTTTGTCAAATCATTACTTCCATACATACAACAATCGAAAAACATTACCCTTCCTTTCGCCGTGCTGCAGTTAGGTAAAAACATCTACGTAGTTAAATATTACTTATTTAAATAAATAAAAGTTAAATCTAGTTACTAAGGCCTTTAATGTTAATTTAATTTTTTATATAATTACTTACAGCAAAATTTTTTGCCCAAATACTTAAAGAGCCAGATTTGCGGCTTTCATAAATAACCACATACTCGATGTAGTCGTCTTTTTGCGCGTTTTGTGTTAATACCAATTGGACTCCATTGATTGAAAACCTTTAACCACCACCTATTGGTAACATGTCAGACTCTTATCAATTACAAGCTGGCAGACCAAATATGAAAAACAGGATAATTTTGAAAAATTTACAACTTTTTAATTTGTAAACCGATTTTTTTTTGCTGTTTTATTCATAGTAGTATCTTTCTCGTTTTTTGTAAAGATGTTGTAGACTCATTAGTTACTCTATAAAATTTTCTAAAATTCTCCCATTTTTTATGTTTGTCCTTTCTCGGATCTTGTATTTACTGTAATTGATAATGGTCAATAATTGGAATTCTTATACCAAAGGAAAAATCTTTCAAAAAATGGAGTACAATTTGCATTAACGCGAAAGTTCATCAAGCGACTACTTTGTACACCACTGTTATCTTTTAATCGAGAAGTCGCGAGTGCGAGAGGTAAGGTATACGATTCAAAAGGACACAAAAGGGATAACCTGTCAGCAACGCTTTTGCCACGCGGATTTTCATTGGATAAACGCCGCCGTTTGCTTTCTGTGCGTTGTACACTTAGATCATATAACTTCATATACTTGGTCTCACGTACTGGTAACCTTTGGATTAAATAATTGAATTAAAACAAGATTGAAAGTAATAATGGGTATAGGCGTAGGCGACTTGATTTTTTAAAATCAAAAAAAATATCGTGATTATGCAAGGATATGATGACATATAATTTTAAAGCATACTTTGTATACAGGGTGTCCCATTTAAAACGTGTCACGCGGGATTTCTCAAGAACTGCTAAAAATTTTAAAAAATGCCGAGACACGTCGATTTTGTTTGCGAAAGGTCTTTTTTTATTCAGAACTGATTTTATTTTTTATTTGATTTAGAATTAATTTATTTAATAAGCACTCTGAAAAAAATCGCACAATTTCAGACCTGCACAACTGCATTATTATCGTTTATAAAGTTATCCCCTCTTTACTCTCTTGTCTTCAAAATTGACCATAACCTTGGTGAAAATCCCAATTGGTTCTTGAATGGAATAGGCCATTTTTGTACAATTAAAATAAAACTTAGTTCAAAGAGAAAATAATTTAAGGCTAATCCTAAACATCCGAAAAATGATTAAAATAATACAACGAAAAATTTATACTGTTTCCTGGTATTCTAAAAAAAATTAACGTTGGAATGATCATAGTGAAATAGAAGAAAGATTAAGCATTAATTTAATTTTAAAGGGGATTATTTTGTGAGTTACGTAGTCCTTAAAACGATAATAATGCAGTTATGCAGGTCTAAGTGAAATTTTGCGATTAGTACAGATTCACATTTAATAAATTTTAACTCAAATAACTCAAAAACTAGTCGTTCAATATGAAAAATAAAATCAGTTTTAAATGAAAAATTAAAAGCACTCTCCAACGAGTTATCACTCGACCCACTTTCTCTATTTCAAATCAAGGGGTGAGATGCGCCCCCGCTAGTGGTTAATAGATAAGGATGTCGCAAAATCGCGAATTCGACGTGCCTCGGCATTTTTTTAAATTTTCAGCATTCCCGAGAAATCCTGGTTGGAGCGTTTCAAATGGGATACCCTGTATTGATTAATTTTAACAACCATGGAAGGAAAAATCAGAGAATGCGTATACACAGCCCCCTCAAATTAACGCGTATATTATTTTAGAGTTCAGGAAGGCTAAAGGACAGCGAAAAAGGGTTGTAAAATTTATAGTGATTAGGATTATCCACCTAAATTTGGCTTGTGCTAACAGTTAGCGATATTAGGGACTTAGAATAAAACATGACCTTATTTTAAAATCGGCAGTATACAGCCTTTGTGTATTTAGGAACCGGATTTATTAGTGAAAGTTAGCGACTTTATTTTTAAATTTGACTTTGGTATGTCAATTTTGAAAGGTCGGCTGTCAGTTTTCTTTGTAAATCTGTCAGAATAAAGCTGATTCCAAAATAAAGTCAGATTTTATTCCAATAAGTCCCTATTATTACCATTTAACTATAATAACTTTATTTTAACTATTTTTTGCTGTTCTCACAACTTATTCTAGATTCTTTATAACCAGTCGCTAAAATAGATATTTTTCTAGCTGTAGTATAACCATTAAACAGTGTTAAATCCTCTTGAGAATACAGAGTAAAACGACAAAATACGAAAAATAGGCGACGTATTTTTATTTATAAAGATCTTTCCGAAGCTACAAAAATTATGAATTCAGAACTTGAAATTATTGACAATTAGTTAAAAGTAAATAAATTAAAATTAAATACAGATAAGACAAAATGTTTATTAATAGGAAATGATAATGATAATTTAAAATTAAATATTTTTGTCGAAAAAGGTAAACTAAACATAATTAATTCATTTAAATATCTTGGTATCATAATAGACTCAAAATTAAATTTTCACCAACAGCATGAAAAAATGATAAACAAAATTGCTAGTAAAATAGGTTATTTAAAAAGAGCTAGTGAAAATTTAAGTACATGGTCAAAAAAAGTTATATATAATACAATCATATTACCACACTTTATTTATTGTCCCACAATTTTATATTCGGCAAATGAAAGCGTTTTCGAAAAATTACAAATTTTACAAAATAAAGCAATGAGGATAATTTTAAATGCAAATAAATATACAAAAATAAGTCTTATATTATCAAAATTGGAATGGTTAAATGTAAAAATTTCACATTTTATTTAGTTTGTATTTTTATCTATAAAAATCAACATAATTTACTTCCAGAAAATTTAAAATCATTTATTACTATAAACTTTGAACAACATTCATATTTGACTCAAAATAATTCAAATTTTTACGTTGATAATTGCAGATCTAATTTAAAATTTAATTCAATTTTTATAAAGGGCTTTTAGAATTTAATCAATTAAAAAATGAAATAAAATCAAAAACATCTATATCTTTATTTAAAAAATCTTTAAAATGTTACCTTTTTAAACAACAACAAAGTTGTTAATTTAGTTTAATTTTACATATTTTGTACATAGTAGCAAAATGCTAAATAAAATATATTACTACTACCACTACTACTACTACTTATAGCGAATTCTTTTGAGAAAGTTAGTGCGCCACTCGTGGTCTGCTGACACTATTTTGGTGATGTCAGAAAATTGTGCCAGTGCAGTTATAAAAAAACACGAAAGTGCATGAGTGGAACACAAGCTCGGAGAGCCCTTGGTGAAAAAAGTGTATAACACTGTGCTTATTAGTTTCGAAAAGAATACAAAAAATTATACTAGCTTTCCCAAAAGAATACGAAAATTGCACTATCTGAGGGCACGGCAGTGTCCGGCCAAGTTTGCGGCGTAAACTGCTATACCATCTATTCTTGAAACATTTCAGTCCATATTTGACCTATCTAAAACTTTGCTTCGGAATAAGATACGAAATTCACACTTTGCACAGTCGTAGATTTTTATAAAGTTAACAATGTCTCCAAGTTTGATGGACTTCCATAAAGTTGTGAAGTAGTTACGAAATTTCAAAAAACATCGAAATTGCCACTCACTCACTCATGTATAGATCATCAAAATTTTACTGTACTTCCAGACATGCTACAAAACTGAAATTTGGCAACCTGATGCATAAAAACCAAAAAACTCCAAAATTCTAATTCACTCTTCTCCCCTATACATGTAAAATTATGTAAAAGTAACATTGCCCACTTCCAGAAGCGCTAAAGAGCTGAGCTTTAGCAGACTGAT
This sequence comes from Aspidapion aeneum, assembly GCA_963576565.1. Lineage (NCBI taxonomy): Eukaryota > Metazoa > Arthropoda > Insecta > Coleoptera > Brentidae > Aspidapion > Aspidapion aeneum. Next base: position 77,791,570 of record OY755042.1, read on the forward strand.
AGGAAATATGATAGAACTATAGAAAAAATTTTTAAAACTTCAAAATATTTATTTGCTTCCCTCTCCTATAAATGTAAAGTTATGTAAAAGTAACATTGCCCACTTCCAGAAACGCTAGAGAATTGGTCTTTTGAAGGCCGATAGGAACTATGATAAAATTAAAGAACTATAAATGTATAGTTATGTAAAAATAACATTGCCCACTTCCAGAAACACTAGAGAGCTGAGCTTTAGAAGACTAATTGGAACTATGATAAAAATATAGGAAAAATTTTAAAATAACAAAATTTTAATTTACTGCCCTCCCCCATAAATGTAAAGTTATGGAAAAGTAACATTGTCCACTTTCAGAAACGCTGGAGAGCTGAGCTTCGAAAGGCTGATTGGTACTATGTTAATACTATTGGAAAAATAATTCCTTTTTTAATAAGGCATTACAAAAGTTTTTAACAATATTTCACATGTTTCACTACTTTAAAACTTAAATATTATCCAAATCCTTTAAAAAAAGGAGTGAAATCATTACAAAAATATTTTATGCAAGACGTGTGTGGGGATGTGACTAGTGGCCCACCATTGCTGCACTTTTTTCCAAAAGATTTCGCGATTAGACAGACCCACATAGGGACAGAACAGACTAAAGACATTTTTAATTTAAAACTAAGGTCCTGAAGCTAAAGAAAAAAGGTAGAGGAATGAAAGGATAGGAGTTTGAGAAAGGAAATTATCTAACACAACAATCGTCTCGGAACGACGCCATAATTCTGTCAAATTGACGGCCCATTACCGCGAATAGAGCCATTAAAGACGATTCACGGCCGCCTTGTGACGTGTGATGCCATCAGAAAGGACGACTGGATGGAGCTCGTCTCTATGCTAATCGACGCGACGGCGTTTTTGCCATCCCCAAAGACCGGTAAAAACTTCTTGCATTTCCAGCGAAATTTGTGTCGGATAAGAAAACGAACATAAAAATAACGGGAAACCATCTTCTTTGTAAAGTTTCCTTATTGCTCTTATTTACATTTCCAAAAGGTTGATGTTTAAAAAATAATAAACTTTTATAAGAACTTTAGTTAGTACTTCACTTTCATCCTTTACAATTTAAAATTTAGATTCTTCTAATTAAATTAAACCAAATTTCGAAAGCATTCGCGATTATGGATTGACAGTGGTGTTTCGTTTTTACCTTATTGGCTGTGCTTCATGTAGATAATTTGCCAGCTTCAATCAGTGGACACCAAGATGATCTGACTCGAAGTTCTCGTGCCCGGGGACAAACACAACTCATTTACTCTCACATTCATGCAGGGCTATCAAAACGGACGGGCCACGAAATTTCTTTTTGTGGTCACGTCACGCCACAGCGGATTATCTTTAAAGCGGGGTACACACATAACGTTTGCCTGACGTCTTGCCTGTCAGTCAAAAGGGTCAAGTATGACAGTTGAAAGACTAGCGTACACACTTGATAGTTTTAACGTATGTTTTTATATCAGTTTTTGATACACCATGGAGGAAGCACTGCTTTTGTCAATAATGTTTTTTGTTTTAAATGTCTATAACAACCGTTTCAGTAGTTAAACATAGTTTTTTAACCATTTTTTTAAAATGTTATGCTGATTTAGTTTGGTAATGTCCCCTGAAGATGTAAGTTTCTGCTTACGAAACATGTCGGGACTATTTGTTTAAAACAAATTAAAAATTAGTGGAGGAAGACAATAACCTGTTTGATTTCCTAAAAAATTATATTATTTAATGTCGGACGTTTCGTATACCAACTTCTAAGTTGCGCTCGAAAGGAATTAAAATTGTATGCTCTACCACAAGAAATGCCGCTAAAACTGACGTTTTACCGGAAACAAAGGTCCGACTTCAGTCCTGTTCAGTTCACGCAAAACGTACGTTTTATTGTGTACACGAAAGGTTTTGCCTGATCCGTTTTACCTGATCAAGTAAAACGTCAGGCAAAACGTTATGTGTAGACCCCGCTTTAAATATTAAAGTTGGAATGACGATTGATGCATATGTAATTTTTTTAAAAATACAGCCGTTTTTGAGATTGTTTTTACTCTATACTCTGTAAAATAATTTTTTTTTTAATGTGTAGTAATCCTTAATTTTTCAGTTCCATTAGCTCACACAAAAATTAAATTTAAAGCACAAGCGAATGTATTCGTTTCTGCCTGGAAAATAATCGGCTCACCGGCACCTATTTGTTTATATTCGGCAACTTTTAAAACTTATTTAGATGTGTTTACAAAAATAACAACATCAAAAACTAATTTTTTTGTAGTGTAATTTTGTTTTAAAAAGATTAACACTGGTATTTTTGGATTTTGAATGAACTTTATTGTAAAAAATTATTAAACAATCGAACAAGTTTCACATAACAAGCAAATAAATAAATGCCATAACAGTTGGCGTGCGGTGCATGGCAGGCAATTTGAATTCAAAATAAGGAATGAAATCTTAAAGATTTTAACCTTTTGCCTTTTAACCATCATCCATCCTTAAAAAAGGTTGGTGGATCGGTATAGTGTCTGCGAATATTTCACTGAAATTTCGCGAAAATCTGTAGTGCCATTTTGAAAATATCACAAATAAACCTCTATCCGCCCATAAGACCCAATGTAAAATTCAGCCCCCCAACAACAGCTGATTATTTCAGGGTAGCCTGTATTTTTTTGTTGGCCATGGCTCAAATTAAATTTAGGATAAAATCTAACTGTCAGAAAAGGTTAAGGGTCTTTACTCTTTCTATTAGAATAGGGAAAGTCCAAGATTTATTTTATTTTTAACAAAAACTAAACAACAATAACAACCATTGACAGACTCCGCCATTTAGATAATGCCGCGATAAAATCAAAGTATAGCGAGCTAGTTAGGCTGTCTAAGAAAATTTTTCGGTTTTTCAATGGAACTGTTAAACGCCGCTTTTTCAATGGAACTGTTAAACGCATGGTGTACCCGCTCTTTTTATTTAATTTTTGTCCACACTAGGCAATTTCTTTTCCCAAGGACGATATAATTTCGACTAAAACTCTTTGCCGAGCCCAGGTATCCTTCAGGGTCACTGCATCCTGGAATCCTGAGACGCCAGGCTTCCAGGATGCAGTGACCCTAGGTATCCTTATCGTCCTAGCGCCATCTACGCCGTTAACAAGGAACCATCTTCTTAATGCGTCTGCGCATGTAAAATAAATTAGTTTTAACAATTTGCTGCTTTGCAAATTACAAATCTTGGAGGGTAGTTATGATTACTAATATTATTAGTGTTTGTAGAAAGTTCTTGGTATAGGCCGGTGTTTTAATAATAATATAAAAAACAAAAATCAAAACACTATAAAGTAAAGAAAAAAAACTCACATCACTAAAACGTTCTATTTCGTCGCAATCGTTAGTCTAAGTTAAATAATGGTTGTAATTTTTGCTGCAAGTTAAACTTAAAACAGCCGTAAATCGCCATTAATCGGGCAGTAAAATTTTGAATCTCAGGAAAAGAATGTCCGCTTCATAAACTCCCGCTAATTAGGCCCCAAATTTAAGTCCCTAGGAGCATTTTATTCCTGCTCATATAAGTATATCAATATTGATAATACCTAAAGTCCCTAAATGTGGACATATTTGGATATATCCAAATTTCTCAACATACAAGGACTCTAATGATATCTAGGCATTGAAGGTGGCGTCTTTTAAACAACAAAAACGGTAATTTTTGATCACCTGCATGTCTCAAAACTAACGTGCAAATGACATATTTTTGACGTTTATAATCCACACCCCCGAGATGATGTCATTTTTAGACTTTAGTAGTAGGACGTATTTGGGACTAAAACACGACCGCAGCATCTTTTAACTCTGGCGTCTGAATATATGCATTATTTCCTGCAGTTAGTAACACTGAAAGGGACTAAGACATGGATTTGGTTCGAATTTGGAACATACAAGGACTCTAATGATACCCACGCATTGAAGGTGGCGTCTTTTAAACATCAAAAGCGATAATTTTTGATCATTTGCCATGTCTCAGAACTAATGTGTAAATGACGTATTTTTGACGTTCATAATCCACACCCAAGAGATGACGTCATTTTTAGACTTTAGTAGTATGACGTATTTGGGACTAAAATACGATCTTTTAACTCTCAAGATGGCGTCTGAATATATTCCCTGCAGTTGATAACACTGAAAGGGACTATGACATGGATTTGGGTCGAACTTGGAACAAGGTACAAAAATAACATATTCGTATAATGCTGGTGGGATGTTAAATATGTAGATGAATAAATGTATGTCTCTGGGGCAAGGTGTGCTGTATGGGTAGTGACCATGTATTGAGAAAGGGGCACCGGTTAAAAAGAGCAATATTTAAAACGGCGACTTTTAAAACAGCGACATTCAAAAAAGCGAAATATTAAAACGGCGATATTCAAAAGAACAACATCTAATAAAAACAGCGACATATCAAAACAGCGACATTCAAAGGAGCGACATATCAAAACAGCGACATTTAAAAGAGCGACAATTCAAAAATCAATATTTAGCAACACTTAGAAAAAGCGTCTAATGACTTGCCACTCCCGGTATTTCATTAAACCTTATAGTAATACGATACACTAAGACAACATCCAAAATCGTCGAATTAAGCCACTTTCAGTCACCATTTTTAAAATGGAAAGTTTTTCGTAAAAGAACAAACCGATTCTATACACCACGGCTATATATGTTCGGTTCAGTTTGATTCGGTTCGGTTCGGTTCACACCCTCTAGGATCCCTGAAAAGTCAATTTTTTTTTTTTTAAATATGTTAGTCGAACTGTCTCTGTTTTTTTAAGACGCTTTTCTAATGTCGCTGGTTTTATTAAATGTCGCTCTTTTGAATATCGCTGTTTTGATATGTCGCTGTTTTAAATGTCGCTCTTTTGATATGTCGCTGTTTTAACATGTCGCTGTTTTAAACGTCGCTGTTTTAATATATCGCTCGTTTAAATGTCGCTCAAATGAGACCGCTGTTTTAAATGTCGCCGTTTTAAATATCGCTCTTTTGAACCGGAGCCGAGAAAGGACCTCTAAAAATAATTGCTACAAGCGTGCCGGCATGTTGGATTTCAAATAAAACCAAACGTATGACCCAAGTAACATTATTATAGTTTTTGCAAAGCCAGTTGACCAAAGGTTAAAGCCGACCATCGGCATATCCTTTAAAGAAAGTGACATGGGCGGCGGTGAAATTCATTTCATTTAATTATGGCGTAAACTAAAGAAATAAAAATAGATAATAAAACTTTCTATTCCTACATCTACAGAAACGACACTGATTTATTTTCTAACTCTGCATACTGCCGACTAAAGGGGTGCCGAAAAGCACACCCGAAAGCAATTAAAAGCGCATCTCAAAAAAATCTGACAATCAGGTGCCGTATATCCACCTGTGCTGGGTCGGTCGGAAAACAAATACTTTGTGCTCGGACCGCAAAGACCCGCGCCTTTTCTCTGTCGGTAGGGGTGAAATTATACCAGGAAGATTTTATATGAAGTTGGATAACTTTTGAAGGGCAGATTGAAGCAAAATTTCATGAAATCGATAGAACCCCGTATTAGGAGCATTTCAGGTGACTTTGCAAAAACTATACCACTCAAGGTTTTATTAATTTGGTTCCTAGGTTATTTAGAGGGTGCCTTTATGGGTTTTATGATCAATTTGGCTAATTACCTAAAGTGGTGTTATACAACCAAAAAGTGATTTATAAAGGGAGTATAATAAAACTGATATTCCTTCTGTTCCTTTTAGATACTTTTGGTTTTATTGATTTCTGATTTATAAAGATGGTCTTACAAAACAATTTTGCCTAAAGTTTTTAAAAATAAATATATATAAACTTTGGTCATTTAGTTTTTTTCATTACTTTAGGTCATCACAAAAGTGTTTTATAATAAAGCTAAAAGGTTATCTTATATCCTTTTGTTTTATAGTTACCAGTAGTTTAAAAGTAAATATGATTAGATGGGCGGCCATATAGAACCTAGTTTCCTTAAGGTTTTTAAGAGTGGTAAATATAAACTTTGGACTTTTGGTTTTTGCCATTACTTTTAGGCATTTTAAAAAGGTTTTATAGGAAGGCTTAAAGGTAAACTTAATTCTTTTGTATTTATAGTTACCCATAGCTGTATATGAAATATTATTTAAATAGGCGGCCATATAAAACCTTGTTCCTTTAAGGGTTCTAACAAAAGTAAGTAAATACTTTCGTGTTTTACTTTTTTAGGTATTTTTTGTAAATATAATAGATATACCTAGATACAGATTGGTACCTACCTATTGCAAGATTGATTATTTAAAGCCCAATAATTAATAATTGTTCAGTTTCCGTCCTCCTGGGTAGGACACCCAGGCCTAGATAAGGCCTGTTTAGACGGCCAATATAAGAGGTTGCCCTCCAACCTGCAGGCACAACGAATATCATTGCACTGGCCCTCTCGATTGTGTCGAAATTGCACGATAAAAAACATTTAAAAGTGTTGAATTATACGCTTTTAAACACTTTAAAAACAAATACAAATAATTTAAGTGAGGTTATGTTGACTTTGTTTACATTGTTCTTTTTTGTTGGTTTCATAAGGGCACTCAAAAATCCTTGTTGTGATACAGTAACAAATAAAACCAAGTGACCACTATAAAACCATAATGGCGTATATAAATTTATTTAAAAAATTGTAAAGAGAAAATATTTATCTAGTCGTTTTAGCAGTGTTTTTTAACAATAATTTTATTTTAATTTTGATTTATGTAAACCCAACAGACTTTTTTAATGGTGAATAGTGTAAATGATTTTTTTTTAATTTTAAATATTTGTTATTTTGTTATCAAAAAACTATTAAAAAGCATTCTTGAGCTGGCGCGTTTGTTTTGAGAGCTTTTCAGATACGATTTTATCAGAAAAATAAATCTGGCAGGCAATTTGATCATCAACAAAACGACAAACTCGGTATATTTTTATGTGATAAAATAATGTTGGGACTCTGACATTTTTGGCAATTTTGTGACCTAAATTATTTTATATAGCCATCGTGAATCTAAAATATCGCCATAGCTTTTATAGGAAAACTTCTTTACTCTAAAGGTATTATGGTATTCAACAGAATCGCCAGGATACCAAATTACCAAATCTAGTTTTATAATAGGATAGAGGACGTTTCTGAGTTGCTTTTAGAACCTCGCATAATAGCTTTGGGTTCTATACTGGTAGAACCGCTAGAGGGTGAAGCTGGAGTTTATTTCTTATGGTTTTATAGTGAGTTTAATACATAGGTTGCCACAACCAATTGGGGAGTCCCATTTAGGAGGTCTAAGAAGTATATAAGGGTAATGGGAACGTGCTAGCGACCAAACACTGAAACTAATGGTTTTAAGGAAAGGGGCTGGCAACCTTTTAGTTTCTGCTATAAATAAAGAAATGTTACTTGGCGACTTGGATAAATTCAGGTTCTTGTTAATGGGTGCTGCGCTCTCAGTACCATCTCTTTTCTAAGCCAAAAACCCACATTATTAGTTACCTCAGGATAAATACGGTTTAATTTGTTTAAAAAATGCCAAGTATGTGGCTACGTCAACACAAGATAATGGCTTTGTGTTTTAAAAGTTTCAAAATACAAATTCTTAAATTTAAATTAAAAATAAAAATTAGCCCCATTTTTGACAACGTCAAATCACGGCATTGACAAATTGTCAATGTCATTCGAAAGCAGTCCCTTTCAAATTTTATTAAAAGCGTCTACTTTTTTACTCCAAGTCATACGTTTGGGCTCAATATGGCGGACCGCTTGTAGCAGTCATTTTCCATTAATGGTTTTAATACGCTTTAGCAGTACAGGTACAGGTGTCAGGAATGCACATTACCCTTGACTGTGCCACTGTACGAAACCAGCTTAGAAAAACGAACAGCGCAAAATGGTTTTACAGAGATAAGAAAGTGGTTTGGCCTCCCTCCACTATTGTAAATGGCTAGGTGCCGCCTACCACACAGCAGGTGGTTGATGCGTGAAAAACTACTGAAAAGTGAAGAGTGGAAGTTGTAATGGTCAAGCGTAATGATACATCAAATAGAGAGAAGGTTTTTTCTTTAAAGTGATTGGCAATGAAAAAACTTTAGTGTTGTCTATCAAATATCATTTTGTCTCTGATTTCGTTTAGATTTTCTAGTTTAGCTAGAATGTAAAGTCAACTTTGGGATTATCAGCAACGCTAGTGACTTGGTTCCTCCAAGCTCTTTAAAGAGGAAATAATGGACTACTTAGGTCCAACTTACCGTTAATAAAACCCAAACTTTGAGGGGACAAGTCGGTAGTCACATTCTAAATTTTGCTGAACTCAAACTAAAACCTCTAAATAAATTGTAAATAAATATAAGATTTTTCTATTTGAAGAATATTTTGCAGTTTGTTATTTTGGTAAGTTAAAGTTTTAATTTTAATATTCTGGGTCTTGTTTGTTTTATAGGTCATAAGAAAAGTCTTGTTACAATTTGTAAATTGCAACAGAGTTTTATTTTCTATTCATTAAAATTTGTAGCGATTTTAAAACTTTTTTATATTTATTTTATACACACAAGAGATCGCTACGGCACTCTCGTTTAAGGGTGCGAATTAGAAGAAAATCGTACCCGACAATATTTAAGACGTACGTGATACTGACCAATAAATTACATATTTAAAATGTCACAAATTACATTACGAAAAGATGTAAAAAAGTGATGTCGTTTTAAGACCCCTAGCTACCTGTATAGCTAATTTGAAAGACCCTGCAGATAATACTTATATGGCTGTTGTCAGCTTGTGCAGGTAAGTAACTTCAAAGCTGCCGGCGGCGGTGGTGTCCCCTGGTTGTAATAACTTTAATTACCGTGACATCATTTTCGTGCACAAATGGCCGTGATTCGTTTTCTAAATTACTTTATTATTACCCCCTGTGCTAGATTTGCATTAATTCTGAACTACTGTATTCTCAGTACCTATGTTCAGAAATTAAAAGTTCTTTATACTGGATTCCCAAAATAATATCTAGGATACCAAAAACTGTGTTTATAGACAGATAGAAAATAAAATGAGATAAAAAGAGACGGGCATAGGCCAAGGTTGGCATTACAGATTAAAGTAAAGGGTGTTGATAACACAATCCAAATTCCCTTTTTGCTTATGCTTTTTTGTTGATTTTTCTTTATTTTAATAAAAATTATAAAAACTATATTAAACATTGTGTTATTAGCTAAATTTAACTCGGAGTCGATTGACTACAATACAAGGGCGTGAAGAAATATTTTTACCCGAGGCCGTCTATTGACCAAGGAGGCTTAAATCAAATATGTTCTTCAGTACAGTGGTTTAAACTAGGCATGGGTAACACTGTGTTGAATGGCACTTTTGTATCGATACCGTTCCCGGTGTCATGAATTTTGATACAGTCACAACAAATTGTATGACATCATGACACTTTACAAGATGGCGGAAGTTGAAGGTAGGTGAGCTGGGGGGCGTCACTAACGTACTGTGCGCTATCTGAATGTTAGACGCGTTAAACCATTAAAAGTAACGTCACGATTGGTAAAAAGTTCGTGGATAGGATATACGTATTATACCACGACTGCATGACACAGCATGTCATGATACTCATGATACTGTCGAGCATGGGAGTTATATATACTGCGAGACACAGAACACCACTGCAAAAAAGCTCTCTCTTTCGGTTACAGTTAAGTCGAGAGTCGGGGATTTCCCGAATTCTCGAATATGTACCGAAACGTAGAATAAAACAAACAACGACAAAACAAAGCAGTGTTGATGCGCCACAAAATAAAATATAGTGTTGCCAAAGCTGGCACAATTTTGAGTCGCTTATAGCTCACCGCTCTCACTATGTCATGACACAATTGTGCTAACACATTGCCTTGATACAGCAAGCAGTCTCAGCGTCATTGTATTGACACGCGAAAATTTGCTGTGTTACCCATGCCTAGTTTAAACAAGATTTTTTGTGCAAACAGGAAATAAGTTTCTTCTCCTTCAACAAGGAAATAAGTAACTTAAAAAAATTGTTATAAGTATTTTATTATATTGAAAATTGAAAGAAAAATATTTAAGACGACACTATAAATTTACCAAAAGGTGGCGGCAAAATTCATATTTCTACTGCAAGAAACACATAAAACTATATAAATATTAATGGTTGCACAACCTACGTGCATTGTCCCTTGTTTGAGGTGTTTAATTTGATATTAAGCACCTCGGTCGGCATGGTCCGGTTATTCGAAAGTTTGTCGAAAAGTCGATATTTTGTCGACATATTTGCGGGCGTAAAAATACTTTTACACCCTCCAGCACGCAAAAGTACTTTTAATGGCGTAGGTAATTCAAAGTACTAGTTTACACTTGCTTTTGGAAATCATAAAATATCGAAGGGTGACTGTTCGACACATTTTTATAGACTATTTTTTTATTTTGCACTAACAATTTCAATATTGAAAATGTGACTTTTTTGCGGTTTTCTGGCTAGGTACATGGTTGTTTGTAATTGTTTAAAAATGCTTTAACTTTACGAAACTGGCGATTGATCCTGATTGGATGGAAAGTTCCAGTATAAATTTTTTTTTTATAGGTAACATATCTGTTTTGGCGGTTTACACATTTAAAACATTTTTTTCAAGGAAATTCCTTTTTTATATACAGGGTTTTTAAAAACTTACAATGGCTATATTTTTTAAACCAAGGGAGATATGAAAAAAAAAAAAAATACCGTTTTTATAAAAGTCGGGGGGAATACAAATGACTTATTTTTCGAACCACCCCGACCCATTCCTTAAGCCCCACCCCTACTTACTTTAAAATCTTAAATACCAATACCCCACTTGTGATAGCTTCCTGGAAAGCCTACAAGAAATGCTAATCATTGGTCGAAATTTTTTTTTGGAAAATCAATAACTACCCCTAAATTTAAAAAAATTATGATTTTTCTCAAAAAAATAACATTATTGAGTTTAAAAGGTTTGGATATGAATTTAATAAATGTTTTAATTATTTTTTCATTTTCTTACACTACCTCCACCCACTCTTTAAACCCGACCCCCATTCACTTTAAAATCTAAGACGACAATACCTTGTGATAAAAAAATAAAAACTTTGAGGTGAAATTTGACAGGCCAAACTTACGCAGAAATGCTTAATAACTCGATAGAGTCTGCTATTGTGTATGAAGTGGAGAAACAGAGGGATGTGCAAGGAAATTTAAATCTAGATGAAGATAATTTACACTTTGAGCAGGATGGAGCGTCCCCACATTATGCTCTTGTTGCAAGACAGTGGCTAGATAGAAATTATCCAAGGCAATAGATTGGTAGAAGGGGTCCAATTTAGTGGCCATCAAAATCACCTGACTTTACTCCTATGGACTTCTTTTTATGGGGTTACATTAAATCCATAGTGTACAAAAATAAGCCAGCTTCGTTAGAAGAATTACGACAAGAATTTGAAAATCGTTTATACTTCTGTTTGGAAGAAACGGCTGCCATTTTGAACAATTATTAAAATAAAGTTAATAAATTTGATTTGCTTTTTTTTTTGTAAAAAACCACCCTAATTTATCAAGATTTTTTATTAATTTTCAATAAATGGTAAGTTTTTCACTTTACATTAGATTTTTTTATAACCTATTAGCTCCATTTTTCTAAGCTTTACAGGCGCCTAGGGGTGTAACTTTTTAAGATTTTAAAGTAAGTGGACTTAAGGGGTGGGTGGAGGTTGTGTGAAAAAATTAAAAAATAATTAAAAAAACTATTAACTTGATATCCAAACCATTTAAACTCAATATGTATGTATTTTTTTTTTAAATAATATTTTTTAAAATATAGGGGTAGTTTTTGATAAAAAAAAAAGACCAATGATTAGCACTTCTTGTAAGCTTTCCAGGACGCTATCACAAGTGGGGTGTTGCTATTTAATATTTTAAAGTGAGTAGGCGTGGGGCTGAAGGAGTGGGTCGGGGTGGTCCCGACTTTTATAGAAACGGTACTTTTTATTTTTTTCAAATGGTTTCATTGGTTTAAAAAATATAGCCATTTTAAGTTTTTAAAAACTCACTCAGTAATATTGTTTTTTTATAATGAATGGCATTAAAAAATTACATACTATTGTTCCTACTTTTATTTTTGATCCCTTAGCGATAGAAAATAGCACTTATGTCCCTCAATCGAGATACTTAAATCACCGACTGAAGAAATCGCTTGGGTGATTATGTTGTGTTGAATCAAAGATTATATTGAACCTCGCTGTCATTCGTGCTCATTGCCATGTCTTTAAGGGGTGCTTTGTAGCACATCATAAGAGATGGAAACACAACGACTGCGACGTTTGCCTCCACGTGGGACACCTGCACCTAGGCGCATTTTATTTTGGTTGATTAGATATAGCCATCTGCGGTGGGACCATGAGTAAAAACGTCTTTTGTTGAAGAGTTTTCAAGAATAATTGTTTTGCGGTGGCTTCTTGTACACTTCTCTACGAAGTGTTAAGAAGTAGGCTAGTCAATAAAAGCATTCAACATCGCAAATGCGCATGTATCTACGATTTTTTTATATGTTGCTGTTGGCCCTTTAGGGTAGTTCACACCAAAGTTTGCAACCCTGAAATCCCTGTGCTACTCCCGAGGGACTCGAAAATCATGCAATTTTTTTAGTACTTTCAAAAAACTACACTAAGAATTTTTTTTTGGGTCTTTACGTTCCACACTTTTGAACAATACAATCTGAGCGCAACTCTAGCTTCCTAGGTTCATTGGTGGCGGAGATATGTGTGGTCTAAGATGTGCAGTTTGTCCTAGAGAAAAGTACTTCGAAAGGAATTTAAGGAGAATTCTATTGGCTTTAAAATTGTACTAAAATTGAGCCGCTAGTTATTATAATTTGGACAAAAACGAAAAAAATAGTAAACAATCGATGATCCAGTACACAAAAAGACAATGTACTAAATAATTATAGAATCTATAGTATTAGCTCGTAACGTCTTTCTTCTGCTTTTTGATAAAGATTTTATAACACCTGTCTTAGCCAATTACTAATTGATGGAAAGCAATACTGCCTTCACAGAGACAAAAATGCTAAAAAGGTAGAATATCAAAATATTTTTTTCATTCTAAACGGTTTAAGCTAGAGTAGTAAAAGTTAACACTAAAAATGGCCCTTAAATACTGTATTTTCTATTTTCAAAAAAATTACATATATGGCCGCTAGGGGGCGTATGGGGTCTAAATGTGTTTTTAGATTATCCTCTATATCTTCTAGACTATTACATCTGTACATTTAGGTCTCACTGAATTGGTAGCTCAGACAATTACTAATAGGCCTGCTATACAAAAAAAATTCAACGCTATTAGAAAGGCTCCTAATTAGAAGTAATTTTTATTTTGTAATTTATGACAAACAAATTTTTAATGACTTATATTCTGCCCGAGGTTATCGAGAATATACCAAAAGAATGCGGTTGACAACTTCTTAATTTTAAATACTGTAAGCTGTAAGGACACAAAATGTTATTTTGATCAAACTTCATAATCAGAAATCATTTTTTTCCTTATAACTACGGGACCTTATTAACCGTACTGATAAAATTTCACTTTTTGGAAAAAATTTATCATCTTTGACTAGACCTTTCTCCGTAACGAATAGACCTAAAGAGCTGTGTAACAAAACGGGATTTGAATATAAATGGTATTTTTGCCATTTATAAGTTATTAAAGATTTTTAATTAAATATTGTTTTTGACATCAACACGCATTAATTATATGCAAGACTAGGTTAAGATTAAGTCAAATTTATGGCAACACCGGCGACTTGTTTTTTGGCATGTTTTCAGGTCCGCCGTATTTTAATAAAAGTTGTATTCGGCTAATATGTCCTTTGAGCCATTAATATCAAAATAATTCATATTTTGTAACTGGAAACAAATTTGCTAAACTATTTTCAACTTTTAAAAAACACACTGTGTAATTGTAACTACTGTCGATTTTCTCCAGTCTTAAGTCCACGCATCTTGGCTTGCATTGGTATTTTGTCTCTTAGTGAAGTGTTTAAAGCGCAGGCTATCTCTTTCTTGCCAAAGCGAGGATGAGTATAGCTCTAGCCAATCAACGAGAAGCTTTTTGTGCTTGCAAGCATAGAGTTGCTTTGACTCAGACAGGAAACTTTCAAAAGTCGTGGGAGCAAACATTCTTTAGTTGGGCTTGGCTTGGTTCGTTTCAATTCTTTAGTTGGCTGTGCTTTCGTGCACACTTCTTAAGGGTTTTTTTTTTTCAACTGGGGCAATTTATCAATTATTTTAACTTTGTATAAAACTGTTAACTTTATTATTCACAATTATTTTAATCTTTTCTTTTGGAGTTTATTAATTTTAAAGCTTTTAATTATTGCTGTTTCCAGTGTTTTGAAATAATGTTTTTAACTGTTTTATGGTTTTTTAACATCAAAATACAAACCATTCGTTGCCCTAAAATCGGCATTTTTAATCAATAATATATCCCAAACCTAAACAGTAATATTAATTAAATTAAACATTTGATTGAATAGTTTCACCTATTCAATCAACGTTTAAAATGTTGATAAATAAATATATTTACAACAAATATACAAAAGGTTTATAAAACCTAAAAGTTTAGGAAGTGTAAATCTTTAAATACAAAAGCTTAATAGTAGTAAAATTTGATATTCAATTAATAAATATAAGAAGTGATAATGTGAAGTTTCGGGAAGAAAATTGAAAAGGTATGTATGATTTTCCTACATTATTTATACATTTGAGAAAACCGTTTATAGCATAAAACTACCTCCAAGAACCATTAAATTCCCTTTCGAGATCGTGTAAATTTAATAACACTTAGTAACTTTTTAAAATTTTATCAATTTTTCAAATAGTTGCATAAATTGGTAGCTCGCAACTTTTAATCCTTGGCCACTTGAGTTGAGAGTACCACTGTCACACAGGCCGCCTGTTACAGCTGTTACCCTTATGTTGTAAAAAGTTTATCTAGCGTGAAAAAACTATAGAACATCAATACGAAAAAAATGCTTCCTCAAGGTGTTTTTTTCGAAAAAGTACTAGTTTTTCGAGTACCACGAAAGTAGCACAAGGATTTCAGGGTTGCAAAATATATAGAAAAATTTACAGTTTTTCTATATATTGTTTGCGCGTTTGCAATGTTTGCTTGTTTTTATATTGATATTGACTGGCGTAAAGCCCCTGACAGAATCTATAATAATTCTTGTTTATCTAACCAGTGACATGTGACATACTTATTATTGGACCGTAGTTGAAAACCTAAATTAACGGTCCGCAGATTTTTTAAACTGTAAGACCATTCTTAACAAGTTTGCAGTTGGCGTGGGCACAATATATCTTGTAGGCATAGTTGCATGGTTTACCCTACCCATAAACCGTGGACAAAGAATTTGTTTTTGCAGTCTAGTGTTTTGGAAAGAGGGATCACTTGATTAACATAATGTACAATCTAATCCCTTCAAAAAAAGAAAAAACTCCCAAAGAAATAAAAGATGTGGAACACAAATTTTATTACGTATTTTTCGAATTATACCGACTAGACAAATCGGTTACTAAATAGCTAGGGAAGCTGTAGCAAATTTGCCTAAACCTCAAATGCAAATGTTTGTACACTTGAAGGGGCTAATAGAGCGTTACGAGCAAAGGGTGGTTTTTAGCTGGAGCGTTCGAGCACATCAATCGGCTTGTCGCGAGAGCTTGATATGCGAATATCTACTTTATGAGCCACCTGTTGAATATCGAGGCCATTATCAATGGGGCGCAGCGCTAAAAAAAACCCGAACCTAGACTATATAACACAACATGGTACAGTGGCGTATATAGAAAAAAGTTTCGGGGGGGCCGAAACAGTTTCCGGGGGGGGGGGGGGTCGAGACCTCATGAGGCCGTATTTTATGCTATTTTATATTTGTATTCATAAAATGTGTGGAAAATATCAAAAAAATCTTAGTTTCGGGGGGGGGGGCCCGGGCCCCCCATGCCTCCCCCTTATATACGCCACTGACATATTATATAAGATATCATACAACAAAGTTACACAATATGTTAGAGATAAAATGAAATAAAAACTATAAAGCACAGTTTTCTACAGCATTTTTTTATATAACATGTTATTTTATAATCACTATAATGTATGGTTATATTTCAGATGTCAGTAAGTCTCAATGTGACTTATAAAACCTTATTGGTAAAACTTTTTATTTTTCTTTGATAGAATCACATTTGCGGTATGGCATCTGCTTCTGGCGTACTTGTAGCCAAAACTTATTTCATGTCATTTTCAAAATTCAAAAAAGAGCAAGTTGGAGCATTTATTAAAGACCAGAGAATCATGTCGACCGTTATTTCTTAAACATAAAATTTTAATATTACCTTCCATCTACATTCTTAAAACCGCATGCGTAATATTTAAAAAGTATCGTCACGGGTTTCAGAACGTCGGCTGGTGACGTTATAAATTAAGGGGGGGGGGCAGAAATTTGAATTGCATGAAAAATGAGATAAAAAAAAACTTGCCAAAACAATTTTATTTTTGTATTTTTCAAACAAGGAGCTACTTAGTGTAGTTTTTTGTTTATTTGTTTATAGATAAAGTCCATTCGCCTTTTTTTTATGGCCCCGTAGAGCCACCACACAGAATTTTAAACAGTCTACTAACCTAAGTATATGCCTAATATTTTAGGCACTATTCAATTGGCACCTAATTTCAGTCTTGCCTAGCATAGAAAATTCTATGTGGTTATTTAAAAAAATACCACTTACTTTATGTCTTTTTAACTTTTCACTAAAGTGCTTGATACACATTCCCTTTGCCAACCGCGCAGGATCACTTCGTGGATTGTTCTTTTGAAAACAATGAAAACAAAAAAAAGCATTTGGTTTTTCACAACCGCACAACCAGTTTTCAGCATCGTATAATTTTTTATTACTTGCACTAAAGATTTTATTTGTAATCGAAGTTCATATGTCAACGTATTTACACTTGCACAGTTAATTATGTAATCGACGATATTTATTTCCATTCTAAAAATAAACGATAAGAAAAACAAACAATGACACGCGACTGGCAAGGCTTTTTACTACTGTCATAATCTAAATCAAAACAAACTCATATGTCTTCACTAATGATAGAACCGGTAACACGCAGAAAGGGCAACGAACGTTTTCGCACGATGAATATGGTCGACTTCAACTAAAACAAACATTGCTCGCGCCCCCGCGCGAGAACACCCACACATACACTGCTGAAAAACGAGTGAAATTGAATCATTGCCCCGCGCGGCGCTGCCGGCTTGTATTTATTTACGCTAAAAAAGTTAACTCAATTAATCACTTGTTGTTAACCACAGATAACAAAAAGAACTAGACAATAATAAATCAATTAAAAATACATCAGTCGCCACTGATCGGAAGTATAATAATTTATCATTTTTTGTTATATAGTATAGACCAAGAATTTACATATTACTTACAAAAATTGTTATATGGTAGTAGCTGTGGGAGAGTGACCTGTAGGTCTAGCTAGTAGGCCAGAATAGGCCAGTCCAGTATGTCAGCCCATTTAAATAAGTGTAGCCGCTCTTGGCTCAGAGTTAGTGCACTGAGTGCCTTGATGTCTCATTTTTCTGTCTACAGGCTGGGCAGATATGGTCTTTCTTAACTCCTATACTGTGCTCTCTCAACCGGTTCTTATTATGTAAAACATGTTTTGGTATATAATCTAGATCCAAAAATCTGGAATATTAAATTTTGTTGAAGTTTTTTGCGCATTCTGCGTAAGGAAAAACAACTATTTAAAATCACAAAAATGCAAAGAACTGCACATGAAATACTTATTAGAGGGATACTTTTATGCGAAAAGTATTTAATATTTTTTGATAAAATTTTTGAGTACCCAAAAGAATTTCTTAGTGGGCGTTTAAATCCTCAATATAAAAAATAAGCTTCAACCCTCAAAAAACGTGCCGAAACTACCTAATTTATAGTAATTTTTTGATACATTATTTTGTCTAGAAACGATTCACTTATCGTAATGAGATTCCAAACATACGGTACATTTTAGTCTCGTCTTAAAAGTGCAAAAATACTTTATCAAAACTTTCAAATCTCGGCCCAAAATAGAGTTATTTCAAAACCCTTACATTTAGATTTTTGCCTACAATATTTATTGTTTTTATTCCGATATAATTCTGCACCGCCAACATAAACCTAACCGCTTCAGGAAACTTTAATTATTTTATAGTTCCCTTTTATAATAAATACTTTTCCTATAAAATAGTTATTTCAAAACCCATACGCAGAGCTCCCTCTTATGTAAAACGTATGGTAAAGTAAAGACTTTGGTTTTGAAAACTAGGGATTTACATAGAATTTGAAACTGAGAAATGATAAACAATAATTTTTTTAGGATACTGTGTTTTTGTTTGGGCAGCCGCACTGTACAGACCTGATGACATACACCTTCTTTCCTCCGTTAGATATTAAACCAAATTATCAAAGTTAACTCTAGTATCGCATATATGCGAAATGCATATCCAAATAAGGATATAAATATGACCTAATTTTGTTTCAAATAATAATATGCCCCGAATATGATTCTTGCCGCCCAAATGTTTACCTGTTGAATGCCTAGCTTTCATCCCCTATAGAAAGGGATGACTCGCGTGCCACTTGTGCACCTTTAGCTTTTTAAGGGCATTTTTACTTTTTATGCACCTAATCTGACTTTTTTTAGATATTCATCCTCTTTGCAGATAAACCATCCTTTTATTTTGATTTAGTAGCCCTATTGGACTAAGGTCCCTATATAACGAAGATAAGAAGTTATACAGTGACCTTATATTGGCCCAGTGTCGACGCATTTTTTCTAAAAATAATAATTCATAAAATAGTAGCTGCCTCTGGGCAAGAAACGGCAACAAAAGGTCACTTTATTCATCCCTTCCGATTTTTGTTACTTTTTACCCGTGCTCATAGTGCGTAATCTGTCAAAATGTGATGATTTTTACTGTTAGTCAAGATCATAATATTAGGTCACACATATACTATACTATAGTAGTGTGAGCTATGGTGATCCTAATTTTTTCGAGAAAAAAAAAGTTGCTCCGATTTTAAATTTTTTTATATATCTTTGCGTTTCAGATGATTTTGAAACTTTTTTGTTGCGCCGTCTGTCTGTCTGTCTGTCTGTATGTCTGTCTGTCTGTCTGTCTGTCTGTCTGTCTGTCTGTCTGTGTGTCTGTATGTCTGTCTGTAACGACCAACGCGCATAACTCAAAAACCGCATGGCCGATTTTAATGAAATTTGGTACCTAGGCTGGGTCTTGGGTCGAGATGGTCCCATTTAAAAATGAACAAAATCCACCGAACACAAACCAAATAAAAGGGTGGGGGTAGATTTCAAAAATTAGAGTTTATGTGAAAATATGGCGTATGTGATATTAAACGAAAGGTAATTGAGTCTGCAGTTAAACAAAATAAATTTTAATTTATTTAAAAAAAAGGGTGGGGGTATATTTTAAAAATTAGAGTTTAAGTGAAAATATGGCGTGTGTGATATCAAACGAAAGGTAATTGAGTCCGGAGTTTAACAAAATACATTTTAGTTTTTGTTTTTTTTTTAAGGGTGGGGGTGGATTTCAAAAATTTGAGTTTAAGTCAAAACATGGCTTGTGTCGTATCAAACAAGAGGTAATTTAGTCTGGAGTTGAACAAGATATATTTCAGTTTTTAGTTATATTAGCTCACACGTACACTATAACTATAGTACCTAGTGTGAGCTTAGGGGCCCATATATTGGCAGAGTATTTTTACACAGGTTGCCTACAGAATTTGATCAGTCATGTGAATTTAACTGGACGACTCTAGCTGCGTCATCGGGTTTCCATAAAACAAATGGTTTAAGGCAACCCGGTGACCTAGATTTTTTAATCTGATTACAGTTGGCCTGTCATGTTCAATGACATTTTAAATTCTGTAGGTAACCTGTGTAAAAGTATAAAAACATTTCTAAACTTTAAAGCTACTATTGTGACAGTTATTTATTTAATGACAAATATTACTGACGTTGACATACCAAACAACATACCAGAAAACAAATGAAGAAAATTAAATTTCTTGCCTGATATAAACAAAACTGCTTCAGCTTTTGAATTTTTAACAAAAAAATGTTTGTAATTATTTTTGAAATATGTTAAAAGAAATTATACCATGATCTTCCTTTTTTAATAAGCTTTCGTAGAACAAGAAGCCACAAGCAGGGTCGCGCCGTTGCAAAAAAAGTTGGTTGTTACTGGACCTCCGGAAGTCCGACCCCCAGCTTTTTAATAAAATTATAAGTTATACTTAAAAGGACACTTACATTATCTAAAAATCGCAAAAAAGAAGTAATTTTTTACCTCCCTAGCCCGTGCAGCAAAGACTAGAGAAGGTATTCTTTTTGACGATTTTTTTTTTGAGATAATGCCGAAAATGTGTTATTTGGGTGTATTTTGACCTATCCTAGCAATATCGTCGTGGGGTCTGTGTGTGTTCCAATTTTTATGAAATTTTGAGGTAAAATAGTGTTCGATACCGTAACGATCTCCGCCAATCTCGTCATATCAATATGCGGTTTGCGGAATATGGTAAACCATATATTTTTCAAAAATTTGTTTTATAAATAAAAACGTTGTAGGAGCTTTCGTTTCAGAGTTATTTCCAAAAAACTCTTTTCAAGGTGGATTTAGTATGGACTTTATTTAGAGTGTGCTAATGGGCTAGAAAGGTATCAAAAAACAATATACAAGTATACAATAATTTTCCTTTTTCGATAACCTTTTTAACAAGTGGTGTTATTCCAACTGAAAAAAAAGCTGTATGTTAGTGGATCCCTTTCTGGGGGTCCGTCCAAGCGAGAAATGCGAAAAAAGTATTTCTCTTTAAAAATCTCAATTGACACGTTTTTGGATTTTTCCAAAAAACTTATATTTAACCCACTAGAGAATTTATTCCAACCGGCTTGTTCGAACCCCTTAGATTTAAATGTGTTCGTTCCAACCCATTCTACCACACTGTCTTTACTTTTTCATTCCGCATATTAGGGATAAAATTGTCACTTTTTATCCTTGGAGTGACGGATCAGTAATAAAAATAAAAATCAGGGATTCAAACTGAGAGGTCAGGTGCAAAAAGTAAAAAACCGGGATAAAAAGTGACATATCAGGGATAAAAAGTAAAAAATTATAAAAGAAATTAAAAAAACTGAAAAAAATAGTGTGTCCTTTAGTCCCTCAAATTATTGTACAAGCTTTTCACCATGGGACAAAAAACAGTGGCGGCGCGTGGTGAAAAATATTGAGGCTGCACACCCAAAAAAAAAATGTGGCGCGGGCGATTTTTTTTTCAGTTCCACGCTTAATTTTTTAGAGAAATAATAAAAAAATTTAATATTTAGTTATCTATATATATATCACACCCATTGTGCTTTTAAAGTTTTAATTCTCTTTAGGGTGGAGAAACAACGTTCCTGCTTCTGCAGTTGTCTTATCATGGGCATCGTAACCAGGGCTTCTAGCACGCTAATGTTATCAGAATTACAAACTTTGGCCATTCTTGTAACTACGAAATCTTCGAAATCAAAGCAATACGGCCGGACCGATAACGCCTAGTTATCTCAGTGGACTAATTTAAGGTTCACACACCTTTAACAGTCAACGGTAACCGTAGACGCGAGTGGCATTACGGGGGTATAGACGGCACCGATCGCCTCAATTGATTCACAAGAGAACTATTCAAAGTAAGGCCCAGATTCTTTGTACTGTAAAATTCTATAGGGACATCTCGTCGCGTCTTTCTATATTTTGTAATTAGAATGCGACATAACATCTACGCTGCACAGAATTTAGATTTAGTTAAGCGAGGCAGCAGCCGAGTTACGCATCCACCGCATAGTCGTTTGAACACGAATATAAACACATACATACCGGGTATTAATTTCTAGTTAGTATTTAAGTCTTTGGCGGATTTCTTTTGGGGTTTATTGATACTATATGATAAAAAATGTTCAAATTTTAATATTATGGAGGAACGGCAACGGGTAAAAAATAAAACTTTTATTTACCCCTTAGTATATAATATACTATTTCATCATCTTAAATCATTATTGCTCCCACACGATCTCAAAATGCCTTCCCATCAACATAAATTAGCGATTCAGCTCGTTTTAAATTAAATTCGGTCCCCAAAAAACATAAATCTGTCAAACCCTCTCCAAACACAAAGCGACGCGAAGAAGAGGTATATAAAGATCGCATCTTTATACTTTAGACTGTGCTGATGCGTGTGTGTTATCTTTTACACTGTCGAACGTAGGAAGTTTGGAAATTCATATCCACATAAGGGCCTGGGCGAAAGGCAACTGACTAAATCATACAAATTTTAACTTTTTCTACCGTTGCTATTAGGTCGTTGTTATTTTGTGTGTTCCTCATCATGTCATCTTTTAGTTTAAAGATGTTGCCAACTTCATAAATGTGCATGGCAACTCATACTTTGTGAATATATGACAGTATATTAAACCCAACGCCATTTTAGCCGAGCCGCGCTAAAATCAAAGCATAGTAAGTTTGGTTAGGCTGCGTAATGGGTTGGCTATGAGCGCCCTGCTATTTCGGCCAGATTTTCAGATTTTCCAATGGTAATCTCAATAAATAAATAAACAATCTGCGAATTTATCAATATCATTTCCAACATTAAATATTTTGCATATATGAAAGATTGGATATCTTGTAAGAATTGGTATTAAGACACTTGACTGAGTTTCTTGAGTTTTGCCTGGGAATATTAAAAGCAATTTAATTTAGCAAATAAATACAGTCAATTTTAATATGCAGCAGTTAATAAATTTTCTACGTTTTTCCAAGTAATTTACCTTAAACTTTGGAATAGTAAGTGCTGTGTAGTTCTTCTTAGTGGATATATACCGTCCCGCTTACAAGCCAAATAATTTCAAAACTTTCTTTGTACAGATTCAAGAGAGTCAGTATATACTTGTTTAATTGTGTGCCAGATAATTATTGCATATTCCAACTCCAACTTTGATCTTACATAATATATGAGATAAATAAAATCTCCAATTTCTAATAATAAACCCAAGAATGTAGATGCTGAAGAAGTTGTTATTTGCAAGTGATTATTAAAGCTGAATGCTTGGTCAAAAGTTACGCCAAGATCTTTGGTTTTGTCACACCTAGTTAGCACTTAAGCTAAATTTTGTATGGATAACTGATATTGACTTTTTTTTTAGAATATGAAACTAGAAAGCATTTAGAGACATACAAGTTAAGTTTCTTTATTTCGCACCACCCACTTAATTTATTCAATTTATGTTGCAATTGTTGACAATCAATAATGTTGAAAACACAGAGATAGATCTTCAGGTCATCAGCAAACAAGTTTTAAGCATTCTAGGAAATCGGCAAGATCGCTCATAGACAATAAAAACAGTAGTGAACCTAAATTCGAGCCTTGAGGGACCCCTGACCTGATATTATATTCAGCAGACTTGAAACTCTCAATCTCGACAAACTGACGTCTGCCTTCCAGTGAATAAGACTTAGAGTTTAAGAATAGACCTAGAAAACCCCTGTCCTTCCAATAAAATATACAAGTCAATTTAATAAAAGGCTTTCTGAAAGTCGGTATAAATTACATCAATTTGGCCTTGTTTATCATTTTGTTGGCATCCTAGATTAGTAACACATGATCTTTTTTCCATAAAGCCGTGTTGTTCTGGTGAGATAAATACATATTTCAAAATTGGATAGTATTGAGATTGGTCTGTAGTTATGCCAGTCAATTTAATTACCCGTCTTGAAAACCGGTGTCACACGAGCAGTCTTCCAACATGTCGGAAAGCTACCTGAGTATCTATTCTGGATCTTGAACGATGTGATCATCCACATCCCACGCTTTGACCAATAGCAAACTCTCAGCGGTCGCGTGTTGTGCTAAACGACTTGACTCGACCAATGGCATAGTCGCCCGCTTTTCAGAGGTAGTGAATTTTACGCGTTTAAAGTAAAATATATTCTCCTGTCTCGTACCGACTAAATGTTTCTCGATCGGATCGTAGGAGAAGTTTGTGCAATGGAGGTCTTTTCGCATAGCATGTGACGGAGCTAATTTAAAGCTTGCCATTGGCTAAGTCAAGTGATGGGAGCTATCACATCGTTCAAGACCCAGAACAGCTACCCCGACGTGACAGATAGGTTAAAACTCATAGTATACCGCAGTTATTTTTATATGTTTTGAAACGAGTCTCTAGCAGTTCTATAGTTTCTGCTTGAACCCATTTTTTAACTCCGCACATACTTATATAAATTCTTTGGTTGATTTTCCTAATAGTATTTTTAAATTTGTAGATATAACCCTTCATTTATATGGCTGTGCAGGCATTAAACCCCTACGCAACCCCCACTCAACCCCTCCGGTCGCCCCAATAATATTATCGAGGATGCTAAAGGCAGAATTCACATAAATTCACTCTTTAATTACCCCCGAGCTGTCAAATCAGACGATCTGACGGTTTTATGACAATTTATTGGCGATTTGGAAGAACTGGATTGCGAGAGGGATCAAACGCAGGGATGGTGTATAGTCTATCCAACAAAAAAGCATAAAATAATGTTCTGACTTAGGTTGAAAAAGTAGTTTTGCATTTTTTATTGAATTTCGGCGTTCAAAAGCTACCACTTTACAACGTGCACCTATTTATTTTTAAGTGTTACTTTTTTTTGTTTGGTTGTTGTGCAACTATATACATTACTATTTTAACCCAAGTTAAGTTTCGATAATGAACAGAAGTTTCTTTGACTTTTTTATATTTTTATATTCTTTTATTTTTATAGATCAACCTTTTATTTGATTCTTTTAGAAATATTTTAAGTATTCTTAAGTGTTTAATTGGAGGACTCCCCTGGAAACACCTTTTAAATTTACAAAGATTTTATGCAGATTAAAAAAGTAACAAAAAATTACTAATTTTCTTCTTTCTATTAAATCAATGTCTGTCAATAACGTCAATTCTTATCAATAAAATTCCAAAATGTGTTTTAAAATCTCTATTACTTAACCGTTTTAGTAGCTAGGCAAAGTTTTTTAACCAGTTTTTGAAAATGTTGTGCTAATTTAGTTTAGGTAAGTCATTAATTAGATTTTTTATGTAGGCAGTTACTCAAATTTGTTAGTTATTATTTTCACAAAATATTTTCTCATTTGAAGTTTTAACCTTTCTTTTGTGATTCTTTTAGTACTGTCCCCTGAAGATATAAGTTTCTACTTACGAAATATGTCGGGCTGACTTAGTGCCGGACTAGAATATTTTTATTCTGATAAAATTTGCAGATGAAAAACAAAATAAATATATTATTTTTACAAAAACATCTTTAAAAAATCGTTTACGCAATTTTTTTTAAATTTGGTTTGGTTAAGTAGAGTTAAATCCATTAAGTCAAGTGTTGAAATTTGGCAGTTTTTTTAGAAAACTTTAAAAAATGAAAATGCCAATTCCAAAATGGCGGACTTTCTTATTTACCAACAGATTTGTCTCAAATTTAAATCTTGGCGCTATTTTCAATTTTTTATAAGTTTGTCAAAAATCATAATCAGCAACTTAAAACACCACCAAGTTCCAAATTTGATACATACCGATTCATAAATGGAAACATCAGCCATTTTGGATCCGCTATTTTGATTTTTTTTTAGTTTAAGATATAAATTGTATTAAGTGACCTTAAGCAATAGAATCTTTCAAGTTTAAAAGCAATCGGTTAGTAAATTAGAAAATCCGCCATGTTGGATTTCAAGTTTAAAAGCAATCGGTTAGTAAATTAGAAAATCCGCCATGTTGGATTCGCTATTTTATGTTTAACAAAAAAATTGTATTAAGTGACCTCAAGCAGTCAAGTTTGAGAAAAATTGGTTTATAAATAAGAAAATCCATAATTTTAGATCCGCTATTTAAATTTTTTTATATGTTTGAGTAAAAAATCATAATCGGCGGCATGAAACGCCTCCAAGTTTTAAATTTGGTAGATATCGATTTATAAATAGAAAAGCCCGCCATTATAAATCAGTGGTTTTAATTTTTTTTTAAGTTGGAGTCATAAATTGTATTAAGTAACCTCAAGCAATGCAATTTTTTAAGTTTAAGACAAATCGGTTAGTAAATAAAAAATTCCGCCATTTTCGAATCGCAGTTTTGAAGTTTTTATAACTTTACATAAAAAATTATAATCAGCGACTTGAAACACCGTTAAATTCTATATTTAATACATATCGGTTTATAAATGGGAAAGTCCGCCATTTTAGAACCACTATTTTGATTTTTTCAAGTTTAAGTCATATTGTTGTCATTGTAGGTGGTAGACGCTTTTTACTCATTGGGCGTCGACCGGTGAGATACCACCATGCCAGAAGTGAGTAGCGCTAAGTGGTATCACAACGTTCCGCTACTGCGCTGGCAGTCCGGTTCCAACAATGAGTAACAGATAGCATGATGGCGCCTCCAGGATCAAAATATTCCGGAGGTAAAATACCCGACCACTCGGATCTCCGGGCGTCGGGTGATCCTGGGGGTCCTTCATGCAAAGATATTAAAAGAAGACCAAAAACTCAACTTAGAATTGATTTTAGCAATATAAGAGGATTAAGTACCAACATGAATTCAGTTCACCAACATCTTGAAGAACAAAGACCTGACATCCTTGTTCTCACTGAAACTAAAATCAGTTCTGCAACACCTATTGTGAAGTATCTTTATCCCGGCTATGACCTACACCACCGATTTCGACATAATTTTGGGATCTGTGTGTACATTAAAAATGACCTTTCATGTCATCGAGAGGAGAAGCTAGAACCAGCGAACCTCGATATCATATGGCTGAAATTCACCTCAAAGTCATCGACCAAGTTCATTTGCTGCCTCTACCGACCGCCAAGTAACACCGAGTATCAAAACTTTTTTGCGACATTATCCGAAAACTGTGATAGTATACAGTCTAACTATCCACATGCGAAAATTATTTTTTTAGGCGATTTCAACGTCCACAATATACCCTGGCTAAAACACCATAACAAAACAGATAATGAAGGCAGGGAAGCAGAAGCTTTTGCCATAAGTTGTGGTCTAACGCAGCTTGTCGATGAACCTACCCGTATCTCAGAAAGGGGTGAATTTGCAGCGCTTTTAGACTTGTTCCTAACTACAAATCCTGACTTGTACACAATTCAAGTAGATCCCCCACTTGGTTCATCCGATCATAAACTTATAAGAACAGAGTGCGAAATGTTCATACCGCGAAGCCAACAATCACTTCCTCGTAAAATGTGGCACTATAAATCGGCAAAATGGAATGACCTTAAACAGTTTTACCTGGATTTTCCATGGCAGGAGGTTTGCTTTAAAACAGCTGATCCCACTATTTGCTGTAATGAAATAACAAAAGTAATCTTATCTGGAATTGATGCATATATCCCACATACAATAAAACGCAGAGCTAATGCAAAACCTTGGTTCAACAGCCAGTGTCAAACGGCTGTACAGAAAAAACACAGAGCATATAACCTTTGGAAACGACAACAAACCGCTCAAAACCACACAGAATTTATAGAAGCCAGAAATAGTTGCAAAATTACTATTGACGCCGCCAAAGAAACATACAATCAAAGAATAAAAAACAGGTTGCTGAATTGTCCAAGTAGTTCTAGGTCCTTTTGGTCTCTTGCAAAAGCCGTTGGATCAAACTTCACCAAGTCATCCATACCACCACTTACAGATAAAAATACTCACTTAGCCACAACATCAGAGGAAAAAGCCAATATGCTGGCCAAAATCTTTTCCTCCAACTCAAACCTAACAGTGCCAAATGGAAAAACTCCACCGTTCATTGAAAGGGTTTCCCACAGTATGCCAGAGGTACCCTTTTGTCACAGAGAAATACGAAAATCCCTTAAAAAGTTGGATACAAACAAAGCAATGGGTCCAGATGGCATTCCCGCGATAGTACTCAAAAATTGTGCTAGCGAACTCACCCCAACTTTCGCAAAATTATTCAATTTATCTTATAGGCAAGGAGTATATCCATCATCATGGAAGTCTGCCGCAGTACAACCCATTCCAAAGAAAGGAAAAAAGACAGATCCGTTAAACTATAGACCAATTGCTCTACTTCCGGTGATATCAAAAGTAATGGAAAGAGTTGTGAACAATCACCTAACCAAGTACTTGGAAAAATACAAAATTATCAACGACAAGCAATACGGATTTCGAAAATATAGGTCAACTGGAGATTTACTTACATATGTCACTCACTTATGGCAAAAAGCGATTGAGTTGCGAGGTGAAACAAGAACAATTGCCTTAGATATATCTAAAGCATTCGATAAAGTCTGGCATGAAAATCTGCTCAACAAGCTCAAAGCAACGGGATTGTCGCCGAGACTTTGTACTTGGTTTGAAAGTTACCTTAAGGATAGATCCATTTATGTTGCACTGGATGGCCGGAACTCCAACTCTTACCAAATAAATGCTGGTGTGCCACAGGGAGCAATCCTTTCGCCAACACTTTTTCTGATTTACATAAATGACCTCATAGATAAAACAGTAAATCCACTTTATTGCTTTGCAGATGATGGCAATGTAGTCTCCTCAGTCATACCACCCACTCAGTGTCTATCCGCACGTGAATTCCATCATCTTAGACTAACTCAAATATCGCAGATAAATAACGACCTGGAGATAATAGAGGACTGGGGCAACAAAAACCTTGTACAGTTCAACGCGCAGAAAACCCAAGCAGCGCTGTTTTCAAAAAAACCAGCACCGGTGAGCCAAATATCATGCTATCTGGAAGTGCTGTCACATTGCAGAGCCAGTTGAACATCTTAGGAGTCACTGCAGAGACCAACATGTCTTGGCACAGTCACGTGGCAGATATAGCTAAAAGGGCGTCCCAAAAGCTTGGGGTGCTATTTCGTACATGACATCTGTATACACCAAGCCAACTGCTGACACTATACAAAGCCCAGATTCGACCAACTATGGAGTACTGCTCACATATATGGAGTGCGGCACCCAAACATACCTTAATGCTTTTGAACACCGTGCAAAAGCGAGCTATCAAGCTGATCAATGACCCCGCACTTACCCGTAGCTTGGATAGTCTCGAACATCGAAGAACTGTGGGCGATCTCTCTCTCTTCTACAGGTATTATCACGGAAAATGCTCTAAAGAGTTGGCACGTATGATCCCCCCGGGAGTAGCACCTACTAGGCGAACACGTCAAACAGACGGTAACCATCAATATACTGTCAAAATAGAGGCACCAAGAACCTCATTATATCAGAATTCATATCTCTGGAGAACAGCATCGCTGTGGAATAAACTCCCTGCGACAGTTTTCCCTGCAGGTTACAACCTGAACCGTTTCAAAACCAACACACACCAATATTTCCGCGCACTTGCCGCTTGTCGAGCGTGATAGGGATCTCCTTGCGAGTGCGCATACCCGTAAAAAAAAAATAAATAAAGAAAATAAAAAATAAATTGTATTAAGTGATATTGCAATCTTTCAAGTTTGAGGCACATTGATTAGCCATCTTTGTAATAAAAAAAGTTAAATTGTATTGCTATCAGAACACTACACCTTAACTAAATTTTAACACTCGACTTGCGTAAAGGATTCTAACGATATTTTTTTTATAAATAATATATTATATTTTTCATCTGCGCATTTTATCTTATCAGTTGTCTTAGACCGATTTTAACTTTGGAAAAAAATGTCCAGATCTTTATTTAACATTTTTATTTAATATGACACATGTCAAAAACTACATCTTCTGTCAAACATTTGACAGCGTCATTTCTTTTTCTCAAAATTAGTTATTAATAAATAATAATTGTTTTTTTTTACCATTTTTAAAAGACAGACTGTAAAAGATGAAGGGGGTGGCTCGCGACCTAGGTGACGAAACAGGGGGGTCGGGTTGTATGTACGAGACGCCAGCCAGCGATGGCGTAACGACGTCACCCTGACTGACGGACAACTATGCATTCAAATGGCTTGTTTTACCCTGCGGGGCGATCCATAGTGCTTGCCGTTCTCCATCCATTACAGCTTAGTCTATCGCGTTGACATACTTTGATAAATATGATGATATTTGTTTTTAGATGTGCGTATTGTGATCACAAATTATAGATTATGAACATTTTGGGTTGACGTCATAAATAGATGATCTGATGCGTTGACATATTGTGGATGACAAACAAAGCATTGTTTACATTAAAATGCATGTTTTATTTTTAATTTTTTGTAAAAATGCCCACATTTTGTAAGATTTTTGGTTTCTTAAATAAGGGAGATAGAAAAGTTACAGGGTTTTTTTTTTGAAGTCCCGCTGTGTTACAAGCCCAAAAACAAGAGTTACGGTTGCTTACAGTAGAGAGGCGGAAAAGTTGGGTTAAATCCTTTTAAAGTAATGGTAGGAAATGCATTTTAAGCCAGATTTACCTAAAAATATAGGCCATAATGCATTTAGTGCTTAATTTCCTTTTATCATTATCTCAACTCCATTTTCTGACTGCGCCATAACACCATCTATAGAAAGCATAAAATAAAAACAAAATTTTAAAATGTAAACAATAGTCACTAAAACCGAAAAACAATGCGTTTTTGTAGAAATAGAATTTCGGACTTCCATTGTCTTTAGTTATTTTAAAACACGACGTTGCGGTTAGTAAGTATCTCTAACCGTTATCAAGTGTAAACTCAAAAAAAGAATGCGTTTTTGGTCATCCACGCCTGTATATAATCACGTGAACCGAACCAAAATGATCAACGGTGCCTAGACTAGGACGGTGTTCGGATCTTATATAAACCCCATATCATAATTTTTGAGATAACTTTTTGACAGTTATCAGCTGTTTACCATAACAAATAACATAGGCCAACGAAAAAAAGTTGTAAAAAGTTGTCTCAAAAATAATGATTTGAACTGTATTATATATGTCGAATTTTCACGTCACTGGTGGTCCAGCTGACTTTTGTAAACAAAAGTTAATATTTTGATATTTTTGATATAATTTTCTAGATGTATAAGATCCGAAGACCGGCCTAATTCTAGGGACCGTGGGGATGCCTAACGGGTTGCCTACTCTGTCAAATCCAATCTCTAGCTCTTCTACAATTTCTGACTGTGATGCGCGTTTTCACAACAGGCTTAAAAATACACCGTCTTAAAATTATATTTATTTGTATTGTATTTATAAAAGGGTTACATGAAAACCTAGTCACAATAAAAGTGTTTTATTTTATATATTTATCACACTTAAATTTTTTGAATTAGTAGTTTTACATTTACATGTATTTAAAAATTGAAAAAGAGGCTAACTTGGCCATTTTAGGTAAATACAAAGTTAGGATTAGGAATATTCTATGAACTACTTGAAACAAAAAATAGGTTGATGTTTTACTTTTAGAGATACCTATTTTAACGGGCCGCGCCGTTCAGTTGATATATCATAAAACCTAATTTTTTGAAAAAAAACTAAATTAAAATCTAACTATGTAAAAGTGGATTAAATTAGATATTTAAATGTAGTGGAAAAACGTTAAATTTTTTTTACACGAGATATAGCTATTTTTCTAACAAGTGCAAAAAAACGATTTTTCCGCATGCAAATGGTGCGAAGTGGGGAAAAATAGGTTTCTGCAAGTGTTAGAAAAAATTGTTTTTCTACGAGTATCAGGAAAATATAAAAAAATTAAATTTTAAGAAAAATAAACCAAAACAGAGCAATTTAAAAAAATTTGCTAGCGTGTTAAGACAATATAACATCTTACCTTTACACCTAAGATTCAAGGCAATTCACAGAAACAAATCTATACAGGTTTTTTAAAATTTGACATTTCTGTGCGGAAAAATTTTGTATACTAATGTGGCAAGGTAGATTGTTCTACACTAAAAATAGCGTGGAGTGTGGAAAATCACATTTTAATACTCTAATACTAAAAATTTTTTTTAGCTTGGTTTGAATTTATAACTAAACAATTTTTTTCGTAAGTAGCGTATTTTTGCAAATTTTTGCAAGATTTGTTGTTCCAGAGTCCTACAGAAATATTTGCCTCTTGAGTTTACAACATCTGTTACACAGATATATGTCTTATGATTTCCATCTATCCAGGACGGACGGGACTAAGAGATGCGGGACGACAGGAAATAGATGGGAATAAATTGTATTTATTGTTATTGGATGTTGGGTGGAGGTTTTTCCAGTGCTGTTTGATTTAAGATTGACTCGCGGTTGTGATTTGCATTCAGAATTTTTGAGCGGATGTAAAGCATAAGGCTTAATCCACACTTTTTCTTTTTAATGCGGTAAGCGTCTTCTGGCAATGAACACAGGGGAAAGCGGATGTGACTATACCGCGTGAACAAGTCCACATCTAGGGGGCCTAATTTCCATAAAAGGATAGGAAACAGATGTATGAGCATGTATTAATGAGAGACCGCGATACATCCGATTCCTGTCGAAAGTGTTTCAGCTTTGCCACGAATAACCTTGATAAATAACTACAGGTGCAAGTGATCCGTTCCCCAAGAAGCTCGTAGGTGGTGAGTGGTCGCAGTCATCAAAGGGCGGACAACCTGAAATATTTTATTTAGGGCAAGAATTATTAGATGACTTGATTTTTAGTCCACTTTACAAAAGGTGGGCCATTGACCGTGAAAATGTAATTTTTTACTTTTATTAAATGTGAGATTTAGGTCCTAAAATACCGAAATCAGCGAATAATTGAATACACGATAAATCAAGAATACCTAAAACGATTTCAAGGCGATATAATACAGATTTCTTCTGTTGGCATTAGATTTTGGTTTAAAAGAAAGGGTTAGTTATTATTATTATTATTTAAACTTTAAAAATTTTATTTATTATTTTTGGTTAAAACTATCAGTTATGCATAAGTTTACTTGTTGTATCCATTTTTATTTTTAAATGTTCTTTTTGTATTTTAAACAAAAAGTGGAGCATTGCTCTAGGAAGATAAAACATTCCTAAGGTGTCTGTTTACCTTTAAAACAATTTTACTACATGCGTAATTTGCGTGCGTATTTTTCCTATTTCAAACTTTTTTCTGTAAGTTTTCAGTTATCATAAAAGTGTGTATCTATTTTCGCCTGCGATCATTTAAAGTATTATTCCTTCAATATTTTCAGAAAATTTTGTCTCCGACGTATTTACTCATGAAATGTCAGCGTGTTAAGAAAATTTTTTCAAATTTTCATTTGTGGCTTAGGAGGGACTACTACTCATAATTTTGATATTGATTTGAGGCTTCATACCACTTCTGCCGCCCCCCTAGGTTCTCGCCCGCCCTCCCACGGCCTTTACCCATCCTGCGCCACTGTGGTACACCATTATTGCATTAATTAAATAATAGGTAGCTTACCTGTAGGTTGGTAAGTTATCTTTCAAAAAAATTGACTTTAGGGAATGAAATGAAAATAGAATAACATTTTAAAATACTGCTTGTTTGTAAAAGTATGTAAATTATTTACTTTTAGGAACAAGCAGAATTTTGATAAATTATTCTGGTTCTGTATCACCCCGGCACTTAATAAAACTGACTAAATTGACCTTTCGCGAATTGAGTAGCGGCTTATACTGATATTTTGGCTTAATAGGCAACGTTGGTTTAACGCTGTTCTGCTTTCCCATGCAATCTTTAAGGCCCATACAAAAATCCTACCCCTAGAAAGAAGGCTGGCCACGCTGTATAGGATAATTACTTTTTCCAGCAGTCCAAATATATTGCCATTTGTTTTCAGCAATCATTTTATTGTGGACTTACTTGGTTGTGGCTCATTATTTTATTAATTTTTGAAACTTAAAGAAGTCCAAACACAAAAAGTAATAACTTTATGATATATGTTATCGAACAATTTTTTTATTAATAGTTTTTATAAATTTGGTCAGCTACAAAATTAACTTGAGAATCAGACGTAAACTGTTCAAACACTAAAATTTCATTGTTGCCTTCATGAAGGAATGGCGCTGGTAAATACAGAGCTTGTTGAGGTCCAATATGGGAATACCTTCCAATGTTAAATCCATTGACAATAACAATTCCTTTTACCCAATTTTCCATATGTACGTAAGTATCTCTAGGTGTTCCAGATATGCTTAAAGTTGCTTTATAAATCTTTGGTTCGTCGTTTGCTTCAGGAGTTGTATAGTCTCTCCAGCCTGTAAGAGCTTTATTCCAGTTTGTTTTAAACTCAAGAGCATATTGAGTCCAATCGTACTGTGCTACGTCATTAATCATAATACTTCCTTGCCACAGACCTTTGTAGTTTTTGTAGACACCGATATTTATTCTTCCCCAGTTTTCAACAAACAGATCAATTGTTGCACTTTTCAGTGCAGCGGTATTTATTTGTAAATAAGAATCTTTGATTCTCCACGTTCCGAATTTGTTCATATCAGCGGCAGTTGCTAATATTGGTGACACCCGTTTTCCATTAACAATTACTATTAAAGTATCACAAATTCTGCCTTCAATTTTTAAATAAGAATTAGCAGGCAAATCCATTACTTTTCTATACACTGTATATCCGTAACTTTGTCCGTTGCCATTATTTATATCCATGACTTCTTGAGATTCTGGATATTTGCTCTTAACATAAGGAACTAATGGTAATAATTCACCAAGATAAATTTGCTTTTCGATCTTGATACTTCCATAAGCTTTCCGATGAACTAGG
This sequence comes from Aspidapion aeneum, assembly GCA_963576565.1. NCBI lineage: Eukaryota > Metazoa > Arthropoda > Insecta > Coleoptera > Brentidae > Aspidapion > Aspidapion aeneum. Next base: position 77,826,476 of record OY755042.1, read on the forward strand.
GAAGGTGTGGCAGGTAGTTGTGTTGGATATTTGTTGTATTTTGCCACTAGAGTTTTTGCTGCGTAATATTTGTCAGTATAGTCACCGTTTTCTGCCAACAAAGCACTGTAGTCGTAGCTGGTAGTCATTGGCCAAAAATCTAAAATTATTATAAAATAATAATTATTAAGCCAAAATGTGGGCTTTTTAAAAATATAAATTATGATAGGTTAGGTTAGGTTCATTGCAGACCACTTACTGGTAATGGCAGCTGATTTCCCGTAGAACTGTCGGTTTATAAAAGCGCCTATTCAATTGAGGCAGAATTCGCATGCCTTCGCGTGTCTTAAAGGCGTGGCCAACAGCAACACGCATTAACCCGCGGTATTCAACACCATCCAATAAAATTGGGAACTTCAAACTAGCATTCAGTTGAATATTGTTCGTCTCAAGACGCGTATTGACTTGAGCATGAATGCAAGCGAGGCATTCGTTTGGTCTCGCTGAGAGGCATGCGATTTCTGCCCCAAACCAATACGGGGCATTATGATACCACATATGCATGAAAATAATTTCACGAAAGTAACCTTAATCATTTCTCTCTGGATATGAGGAAGATATTGAAAGCTTAATTGAACCATCCACAGGTTTATAATTCTATGTCCCTCAGTTCTTGTAGATTTTGGACGTAAGGAAGATCTAGCTAGAGCATTGCATCACGGCCCCTTAAGGCCAGGGCATTCACACAGCTCAGATGTCTTGTCCTACCAGTTTCCTCCTCGTTTCTACAACAATGACAGTAGTCGTTTGCCGGTACGTTTAGATTCGTGGGATGCGCTCGCAAGAGACAGTGACTTGTGATACCCGTGGTCATTTTTATCAGCATTTCCCGCCTGTACTTTAATAAAAAATATATCCTCTTCACGTTCCAGTTTTACCTTAAGATGCTGCAAGTTTCTAACCATACCCTTCTCTCTGCTAGCTTTAGCACGGTATTGTTAATGTGAGGCTCACTAAGTACCGTCTTTGACTTCACACTTAGGTTCCTCTTGCCAGTCTATCGGCCGCCTCATTACCTTTTATGTATAAGTACCCTAGAACCCAACAAAGAGTAATCCGATGTCGGTTCCTCAGCTTATGTAAATTTTTCTGTAATCTTCTAGTTCGAGTTGAGTACAGGTGTAGGAGCTTAGCGCCTCAGTAGCGTTGTACAGACCTTAGAATCGCGGGATCAAGGCGCAAGTTAAGGAGAATTAATTATTATACACGTGTACGTTCGTACTTTTAGAAAAAAGTAAATTACTAAAAAAACATTTTTTCGAAAAAAAATCAAGGGTTGCTTTAACGGCTTGTGTTTGCAAAATCAAACCTTTCTGTTCCAAGTGAAAAAGTCAAATAGCTAAAAAATATTAAAAACGTCGAATTAATACAAATCCTACAATTCCTAAAGTACGTTCATTTAAAACTAAATTTAAATTTACCTGTATTGTAGTTGTCGTATTTGAGATTCTGTGCTCCAGATAAAAATCCAAAGTTGGTGCCTCCAATAAACATATAAATATTGACAGATGCTGGATACGATAATACGCCTTCAAGAACTTGCTGGAATTTTTGGACGGTAATCGATTGGTGAGATTTTCCAACATAGTCAAACCAACCTAAAAAAAATTAGTTTTGGGTCTGTTATAAATATTTAATTTATATTCATATATAGTAACTGGAAACAACATATAACAATACATTGATTGTGTGACCAAAAATAAAATTTTTAAACGAAAATATATCTTTCCTCTTTTTAATTTTGTACATCCATTATGTTCTGTTTATTTGATATGCCAATAATGGTGTATTAAGTTCCTTGACAGCATTTTTTTTTAATTTGTTTGTTGGTTGGGCGAAAACAAAAATGGAGAGCTTACTGTGTAGCATCTTAAAACATATTTTATAGATTTGAATAGCCGTTCTCGTTTTTAAGATTTAAGATGCTTTGATTATTAAACAATCTGTATTAGTAGGGCTGACTCCAGGGGGATGGCAATGGGCAGCCACCTAGGAAGGAAGGCGGCGGTTTTGGAAAGTTTTGTTTTTTTTTACTTTTATTTTTTTTATACACAAGACCGACTTAATGCGTTAGCGTTATTTTCAATTGGGAACTCAATTGCCATAGAATGACTACATTGTGGTAGAGTTAGATTATACGGTATGTATATATGTAAATATCTATGTTTGTGTCGCGCTAAAGGCTAAACGGCTTAACCGATTTTGACAAGAAAGGAGTGGTTAAATAATGAACATTGCAGTGGTCAGATGCCATTTTGTCATATGATGTAGACTTTAGGGCATAAAAATTACCTAAATTTCAGGCGATTTTAATGAAATTCCTTTGATCACCCATTGCAGATGACCTCTAATTTGCTGTAATTTTTTTGTAGTCTACCCTGATCCCACCCATCTTCCCCCCCTGTTATTCCCCCCACCCTCTTTAGAAACCATATTTGCATAATTTATCAAATATAGGTTGAATTTAAAAATTCTTTCCGCTTTAGAATTTTTTTCCAACACCATTTTTCCAATACTGCCTCCCTTTCCCTCTCTCCTCCCAGCCCCCTTTTTAGTAATTAGTAATAGCTGTAGCTATTTTTTCAGCTATATTTTCATAATATAGAGCGATTTAAAAAATTCTTTCTGAACCCGCTTAAAGATTTTTTTCAACACCAGTTTACTAGTTAATAGTTCGTTTTGATTTAAAAAATTTTTTATCCAAATTACAGGGTGAGCCCTTTTTGCATTTTTTGCCACTTTTTCCGTTTTTACAAGTTACCTTTTTTCAGACATAAACATAAACGTGTCTTTTAAGAAGATATATTTTTTTCTTTGATGTAAATTTACCTGACCAATATTCCATAACCATCAAGGGTTTTCCGCTTTGGTTACTCTTAAGCTCATCCAAATTCAATTTAAAGTTGTCGTTAAAGTTTCCAGTCATGAAAAATAAAATGGGAATAGTTCCTATAGCGCCCTTCCATGGGTTATCAGCTGTGCTTAGTACTTCGACAATACCTAAAGAAAAGTTAAGCAGTGTATATTCTTTAAGCATCCTTAACTTAAAATATTAAATTTTATGGACTGGTGACCTTAGTAAGTGTCAACAATGTCAAACCTCTAATTTTAGGGATTTTTAAGTTAGGATGAGTCACAGTTACATTGGTATAGTCACTTGTACCAGTTAGTGGTACAAGTGTCTAGCCTACTAGTGACCTATCCCAAGTCCAAGGTTTGAAGACGTTTAGAGACAAAATATTTTCTAGTAACAGGGGGATCTAGGATTTTCATTTCAAGGGGGTAAAATATCAAAGACAAGATATCGATCTATCGCGAATTGCAGAAATTTATTTTACATAGCAGACTCGCTGCGGATGATTCGTCACCGGGCCAACTCGCCGCTGATTTGACTCGTCGTTGGGCTAATTAGCCGGCGACTCAATCGTCGCCTTAAATCTTGCGACAGCTTTTTCCACTACTAACTACTTTCCGCCTAGCTTCAAATTTTACATTTGACAGGAGAAAGACTTCCGCTGTTATTTATTTTTTTACATAAACAAAAACAAAATGGCGGACTGTTTCAATTATAAACCGACTTGTACTAAATTTTAAAGTTTCGGATGTTGATTTGAGATCGCTGATTATGATTTTAGAATTAAACTTGAACAAAAAAACCAAACCGATATGTATTAAATTTACAACTTTCGGGAGCGAAAGTCGCTAATTAGAATGTTCGAAAAAAAATAAGCTGCGGACTTTTACATTTTATGTGTTAAATTTTAAATTTTAGGGTATCTATTATGATTTGATAATTATTTTACGTATCGGTTCATAAATGAAAAAGTCAGCCATTTTGAAAGCGACATTTTAAATTGCTATTTAAGTCTTAAATTTAATAGGTGTACATATCAGTTCATAAATGACAATGTCCGCCATTTTCATTTTCTAAGTTAAATCTTAAAATCATATTCCTGCTTAAACACCCCAAAGTTCTAGATTTGATACATTAGCTGCGTTCGGTATTTACGTCGGATTAATCTTTTTGATCGAAATTGTTCGTTTATTCCATCTAGATCTAGGGGAGGTAGATCTGAGTCGTTCGAGAATTCTGATAATACCTGTAGAAAAGAGATAGATCGCCCACAGTTCTTCGAAGTGCGGGGTCATTGATCAGCTTGATAGCTCGTTTTTGCACGGTGTTCAAAAGCATTAAGGTATGTTTGGGTGCCGTACTCTATATATGTGAGCAGTACTCCATAGTTGGTCGAATCTGGGATTTGTAGAGTGTCAGCAGTTGGCTTGGTGTATACAGATGTCTTGTACGAAATAGCACCCCAAGCTTTTGGAACGCCCTTTTAGCTATCTCTGACATGTGACTGTGCCAAGACATGTTGGTCTCTGCAGTGACTCCTAAGATGTTCAACTGGCTCTGCAATTTGACAGCACTTTCAGATAGCATGATGTTTGGCTCACCGGTGCTGGTCTTTTTTGGAAACAGGGCTGCTTGGGTTTTCTGCGCGTTGAACTGTATAAGGTTTTTGTTGCCCCAGTCCTCTATTATCTCCAGGTCGTTATTTATCTGCAATATTTGAGTTAGTCTAAGATGATGGAATTCACGTGCGGAGAGACATGTGGGTGGTATGAGTGAGGAGACTACATTGCCATGATCTGCAAAGCAATAAAGTGGATTTACTGTTTTATCTATGAGGTCATTTATGTAAATCAGAAAAAGTTTTGGCGAAAGGATTGCTCCCTGTGGCACACCAGCATTTATTTGGTAAGAGTTGGAGTTCTGGCCATCCAGTGCAACATAAGTGGATCTATCCTTAAGGTAGCTTGCAAACCAAGTGCAAAGTTTCGGCGACAATCCCATTGCTTTGAGCTTGTTGAGCAGATTTTCATGCCAGACTTTATGGAATGCTTTAGATATATCTAAGGCAGTTGTTCTTGTTTCACCCCGCAACTCAATCGCCTTTTGCCATAAATGAGTGACGTATGTAAGTAAATCGCCAGTTGACCTATTTTTTCGAACTTCGACTTCCAAGATGATGGATATAATCCTTGCGTGTAAGATAAATTGAATAATTTAGCGAAAGTTGAGGTGAGTTAGCACAATTTTTGAGTACTATCACGAGAATGCCATCTGGATCCATTGCTTTGTTTGTATCCAACTTTTTAAGGGATTTTCGTATTTCTCTGTGACAAAAGGGTATCTCTGGCATACCGTGGGAAACCCTTTTAATGAACGGAGGAGTTTTTCCATTTGGCACTGTTAGGTTTGAGTTGGCGGAAAAAATTTTGGCCAGCATATTGGCTTTTTCCTCTGATGTTGTGGCTGAGTGAATATTTTTATCTGTAAGTGGTGGTATTGATGACTTGGTGAAGTTTGATCCAACAGCTTTTGCAAGAGACCAAAAGGACCTAGAACTACTTGGACAATTCAGCAACCTGTTTTTTTATTCTTTGATTGTATGTTTTTTTGGCTGCGTCAATAGCAATTTTGCATTTATTTCTGGCTTCTATAAATTCTGTGTGGTTTTGAGCGGTTTGTTGTTGTTTCCAAAGGTTATATGCTCTGTGTTTTTTCTGTACAGCCGTTTGACACTGCCTTTTGAACCAAGGTTTTGCTTGAGCTCCGCGTTTTGTTGTATGTGGGAAATATGCATCCATTCCAGATAAGAAAAAATCCCGCCATTTTGAATCTGCCAGTTTAATTTGTTAATTATGTAACCGTTTAATAAACAAAATGGCAACTTAAAACGATGGTGGCCGCAAGTTCGGCAGTAAATTAGGCCGGCGGCGGCGAATTGTACTAGGAATCTGACCAGAAAGTGTATTATGTGTCAAAACTGAATATAATTTGGGCACTTTGGGGCTCTAGAACGAAATAGCGATGTACAAAATAGGGGGTATTAAAAGAGCAACGTACGAAAGGACAAGTAATGAAATAGCGACAATCAAATTGGCGATGTAATAAAATAGCGATGTAACAAAATAGCGATTCTAAGAAAATAGCGATGTAACAAAATAGCACAGACAAAATCGCGCAGGCCATAATAGCGCATGGTCAATGCAACATTAAACATGTTGGGCGAAAAAGCGTGTAAATCCGAACCAAACCAAATCGAACCGAAAAGAACCTAACCGAATTCAACCGAATCGAACTGAACCAAACCAAACCGAACCGAACCGAATTGAACCAAACCGAACCAAGATATTTTTGCAAAAAAAAACTTCCCTGACTTTTTCCCGGGATTCTAGAGGGTGTGAATTCGAACCGAACCGAACCAGCATTATTCTTTAAAAAAAAAGGTTCTCGATTTTTTTCCCGGGATCCTAGAGGGTGTGAGTCGGAACCAAACTTAACTAACGGAATTCGGTTCGGTTGAGTTCGATTCGGATTCACGCCCTTTAGGATCCCAGAAAAGGGAAGTTCTTTTTTTGAAAAGTATGCTGGTTCGGGTCGGTTCAGTTCGGTTCGGATTCTCACCCTCTAGAATCCAGGGAAAGAAGTCACGCGATATTATGGTCATGCGCTATTTTGTCCGCGCTATAATAATCTACGCAATTTTGATCTGCGCTATTTTCTGCAAAATAAAGTATCCTCCAATTTTGATACATCGCTACTTTGTTTGTCGCTATTTTGATTATCGCTATTTCATTACTGGCCATTTCGTACGTCGCTATTTTGTACATTGCTATGTCGTTCCGGAGCCATAATTTGGTATTTAGGGGTGATTTCCCCCTTAGATCCAGGCCTGCTAGTAACCAGTAGCTATCGAACCGTGCTAGTAGCTAACAAGTTCTGAAGTAGAGCTAAAATTCGTGCTTGTATAATTTTGCGGCGCCCAAAATTAAATCAGATAAAAGATGGTGTAATAAAACTGTGTCCCAGTGTCTAATTTAAGAAATCAGTAACCTTACGTAAAGTGGAAAAATCTACCTCAAACAAGATTGCCATTTGATTAGTAAAAGAAATACCCTACTTTTAAATTAGCTATATGCAGAGGATCTTGATGAATATAAATGATGCCTCCAATTTCATCCTTAACAATTTGATACTTTATTGCTATGGTACCGCCTATAATTCAGCGTTTTAATAGCCAAATGAGGGATTCAATACCAGCTCGTATAACACTAGAAGTCACACTTATTTTTTTAACTATTAGAAAAAGTTATGTAGATATTATATCCGTTTGGTTTTTTGTGCGAACATTGAAGTAAGGGTTGAGGAGAAACAAATTTTCGGACTTGTATTGTCTGACGGCGACGACGTCTCGGCTAGTAATTTTTTAAGGGTTGAGAGTTTTGAAGTGTAAAAGGTTTACACTTGAAAGCGATTAGAAAATGCAACCAAAGCGTTGCGTCGTGTTTAATATAAATAAGGGTAATGTAAGTCCGAAATTTAATTTCTATTCCATAGGTACTTATACTCTTTATAATCAATGATTAGGTTTAATCTTTGTTATAACCTACAAAATTTTTTGTTTCGTTTTCGGACCACCTTATATTGATTTTTATAATAAATTCGCACCAGAACACCATTCATTCGAGCACTATTCTCGTACTTGATCGATGTGATAATTCCCATTAAATGCTTTGACCAATGGCAAATTAGCTCCGAGCCGTCACGTGCTATGCGAAAAGCCCTCCATTGAGCAAGCTTCTCCTCCGATCCGACCGAGAAACGTTCAGTCGATACACTGTAGGAGATGAGATTTCACTTCAAACGCGTAAAATTCAGTAACTGTGAAGAGCGGGCGACTATGCCATTGGGCGAAAGAAGGCATTTCGCACAACACGCAACCACACAGGATTTGCTATTGGGCCAAGCGTTTCATGTGGATGGTCACATCGGTCAAGTACGAGAATAGAGCCACTACACGGCAAGTAGAAGGGTTGATCCAGTAGAGACCTATTCACTTACATAACCAGCTAGTCCACTGGCAAAAGTAATTTGCTTTGTGGCTAACACTAAATTATAAGCTATCTTGTTACTGGTGCAAGTTGCTAGCCTATTTACTAGCCTAATGAAAACGCTGCTTTAGGTCTTGACGTTTGCTTTTTTTACTCATCCAAACTTAACCTTACCACATAAAAGGGACTTATTGGAATAAAGCTATGCAATAATAGTGTCAGGTAGTATCTTGACAGATTTACATTACAGGCTGAGAGTTGGTCTATCAAAATTGCAATACCAAAGTCGAATTTAAAACTAAGTTGTTTATTTATCTATAATTAAAGTCGACAGTATTTATTTCGGTTCGTATAGTAAAGTAAACCCTTTATCTTATGTTGAAAGATTAGTTGTCATTTTCCAATGCAAAAGTTTTAAAATACGGCATGACACCATTATTGCATGGCTTTATGCCAATAAGTCTCTAAAGTATCCTACCGTTGTTTAGCATAAGTTGACGTAATTCTTTTAAGTAAGTTTTGTCTTGGCCGCCAGTTATAGCATATTCATTTTCTACTTGTACCATAATAACTGATCCACCTTTAGAAAACTGATTTTTGGCTATTGTAGGAAGTAGCACATTAAACCATCTAAAAAAATTTTTTTATAACTTTTATAAATATAATATAATATAACCTAGTTTATTTTTGTTGTTAAAAGCACCATATTTGTTCCTATTCATCAGTCAACCTTATCTACATGCAAAGTTGAATCAGTTCAATTTTCTAATGTTAAATCCTAGGTAACTTTAATTATGATTACAACTCTTCTACATAGATACGAGAGCATTTTTAAATTTGAAAAAATCTTGCGGAAAAACGTCCTGACTTTACAAAATTCTGGCTGAGAAATAAAATCAGTACTTAGTTTTATCAAATTATACTTGATTAATTTCAAATATCTATTAACTCAGCGCGTTTTGACTTGGAAAGCCATTTTCAAGGTTTATATTTTTTTAAATAAAACTTTGGAAAACAAACAAATTAGTATAATAATGTCATCATCATAAAAAATATGAAAATACTAGTAATGATCAAAATCCAAAGTGCGATCAGAATAAGACATTTTAAAAGGTATAAGTACCCTGCTTATTAATTAAGAGCTAAGTTACCTACCGTGTAACATATTTCATGTAAATAGCATTAGAATTCCTAAATTCAATACCAGTCTCTCTTAGCAACCAACTAGGGAAGCCTCCAAACTCAAACTCAGCACAAATAAATGGACCGGATCTTATTATTGCGAACAGATCTTCTGTTTTGGCTAGTTGAAGAAATAGTTCGAGATGAAGAAAGTCAGACATATCGTTTCCCCCACTACCAAAGTCATAAACACCTAAAAAGAAACCGCATCTTGATCAGGGTGTATACAGTGTGTTTATTGAAAAAGGAAATTGTTGTGTCCTAAACGTCATAACTTTTTAGATACAGGATGTTAAAGATTTTTAAAAAAACACCTCTCTCTACATATTTTTATAAAATTTGGTACACACACATATATAGTACAAATCCTGTGAGAGTAATACGAATAGGTTTCAAACGAAAAGTATTTTAAAATGTTGAAATATTAATCGATAGTTTCAAGTTTATAAAAAAATTATGAGAGATTTTTTTTCTTTACAATATATGCCCTGCCGCCCAGTTCCTTTTCAGCGTTTAACTCGTCATCACAGATTACCAAGAGACCCAGAAAAAACATGTGGTCACGCAGCCAGCCGAGAAATATAACTGCGATAGTCGGTACCAGAATGGCGCTAGCATAAATCTCCTAAAGTCAACTCACGACGACCACGAGTGTTGCGACGAAAAGGAAAGAAGTCTATCATCATCTATATTCAAGTTCTGCTGGGACGATAGCGATGTTAGATAGATATAAGTCTAACATGTAGCCGGACTACCTTTCAGAAGAGGTATAAAGGCGTTGGTCCATTGTGTATACATGCTACGAAGTATAAAAATCCCTGCGCTGGACAAAGAGGTGCCAAAATTAGGTCCTCTTAGAGAAAAAAACTTGCATCTTAGGGGCACGTGTATCAGTTTGGTGTACGGACAAATCGGGGTTTTGCGAAAAGGGCTAGCCCAAAAATGGTCTCCTCACAACGGCTACTAACTATCAATTTCTTTATAATATAAAAAACTTAAAAAGGCGGTGTTCCATCTTTTAAAAAAAATTATTGCCCCCTTGTTACATTTCTGTGACGCAGCAGACGCATACAGCAGCCGTTTTACGTGGTACGTTTTGATCAGGTAAATACTTTTTAAGATATTATGTTAGAGAGTAGAACTAACCTGATTGGGGTTCATGCAAATTCCATGGAATATAGGTTTCCACAGTGTTAAATCCAGCTGCTCTTAGTTTTCTCAATCTATCTCTCCAATAGACTCTCGGTACCCTCCAGTAATGGATAGCTCCACTAAAGATTGTGATGTTCTCTCCATTTAGAGTAAAATATGGTTTGTCCACGGAAAGGCTAGATTTCATTCCGGTTCCAGTATAATATTCATAGTTAGGTTTTAAGGCTTCTGTTTGTGAGAGAGAACAAATAAGGCCAAATATGAGACACACCCACATGATTAATGCAAAAAAGATGCTTAGTAACTAATTACTTTAAAAAAATATGTTGATGTAAAATTGTTTTTAGTTTTTGTGATTTTATCGTTGTGAACTCATATCAACAAAACGATTCAACTCACAAAAAACGTGTTTTTTTGTTTATTTTGTAACAAGAATGGTATGCATAAAAAATAAAACCCACAAAACAAACGCAAACAGTCTTATGGTTTTTTAAATATTATTAAGAAATGAAAAAAAATTTCGAATTTATAGTCCAGATAGTGACTGCAGAAGTAACAGATTACCTCCGGTTCATATTTGGAGACTGTTATTAGTTGAGTGGCCTGTGGTATCTCGTGGGATAGTTGTGGAAGATTTTTTTTAAACTACTTTTGATAGATTAGTACTTGATCATCATAATACGTTTTTTGTTTGCGTTGAACACCAAGTAAGACGGTAAAGAAATGAGCTTCATATCTTAAAACTAACAAAAATAGTTAACTTCAAAATTAATGATCCATTGATTAAGGATAGTCCAAAACTAACTTCTTAATTTTTTTTCGGGTTAAAAAACGTTATTTTTTGGTCTATTTAAAAAAACTCATATGTTTGTTCGTTTTTGCGATATAAAGCTAATTTCTTCAATATATTAATTGGTGTTTTATTGAAAATTAAAAAAAAACTAACAGTTTTTCTGTGGAACTAATTTAGCGAAAGTTATATGCCAAAGTTTTTGAAACTTTAATAAAAGCTGCCCTCTTGTATTTATGTGACTTAAAATTATGGTAAGATCTATTACCAATCAATTTAAGGCAATTTTAAAAATTCTTCCACAACTATGCCACGCGACACGATTTTTAACTATAACCCTCTCAACTATAAGGGGATATCAAGAAGTCCTATCCGGAAAGATTTAGCTTAAAACCTTGACAAAAAACCAAAACAAAAAACATTTCTTCCCAGAGCAGGCGAGATCCCATGAGGCCGTATTTTACGGTATTTTGTGTTTATTTCATGAAATTTGTGGAAAATATCTAAAAAAATCTTAGCTTTAGGGGAGAGGGGCGGGCCAACTGCACCCCCTCCATCCTATAGACGCCACTGCCTACGACCATAAGATATTAACTCGAATTTCCTTGTTATTTTTGTAGAAATCAACTTTTATTTTTTTTCCTTCCTAGAGACGAAAGTATTAGGAAAATAAGTTTGTCAAAATATTGGCTTTTAACCATGACACTGGCATTGACTTCAAGTTTCTCTCTAGAGATTAAAATATTTTCTTCCCTACAGACGAAAATAAAAATTAATATGCGTGTGAAATATGCACCTTTCTAAAATCAAAAATCATTTACAAAAATCATCGATACACACACACACTACCTAACTGCAGGGTCCTTTCTCTGATGTAACTTTGGAAAGGCCAAGTAGGATTTCAAATTTTTGTTTTTGTGAGTTACACCATTTTAGGATGAGTGTAAAGTATAAAAAGCGATATTAATCTAAACAAGTTGGTTTTAAGTGTTGATTGGATTTGCGTAATGAATGGGTAGTGGATACTTGTTCAGATTTTGAACAACATTAACAAAAATGTTGATTAATCAAAAACGTAACAATTGAAGTGGCTCTTGTATTTTTTTCAATAGGAAAACATATATTTTATTTTTTAATCCAACTACATTGGTTCTCAAAAAAAAATTGGGTAGTTTTACCCCTAAAATATTTTCATCAAGCACAAATTTCGGTTAACGAATTTTTTTCAAGTTTTTTTTATAGCCACATTTTCACTAAATAGTTGAATAGATCTGGCTCAAAAAGTGGATGATTTAAAAAAATAATAACCCTAATCTTTTTGGCAGATCGATTGAGCGTTTTTGAAAACTCAAAAACTTATTGGATTTGATTTTAGGCAAAAATAGTACGTCGCCGAGAAAAACCTTGTTGAGAAAAATTATTTAGGACACATTTAACTATAATTCTTCTTTTTAGGTTTTGGGTTTGTGGCTGTGGAGCACATTTGTAGAATTTGCCAAAAATAATTTTATTGCATTTCAAGCAGAAACGTTAATTCTTTACAATAAATTTTAAGCACACGATTCTCTTCAAGCTCTTTTTTTAGAGTTCACAGTCTAAAATAACATGTTTGGAAGAAAACTTATTTTTTTTGCATTTTATGCACAAACCAAAAGTCGACGTAGAGAGAAACTTTATTGACATAAAATCTTTGGGGCATAGAGTCCATATCGTTATTTTTGAGATGAGTTTTTACAACTTTTTTTTGTTGGCCTATGTTATTTGTTATGGTAAACAGCTGATAATTGTCAAAAAGTTATCTCAGACATTATGATATGGAGTAAAATTCCCTACAATATGTTTCATAAGGACACAATACTCCACAATTCATCTGTATAAGTCATAGCTCTGCGACTTTCGCGTTTTCGCGTAAAACGCAAAACAAATATCGGAATGTAGACGCCCTCTGCCTTCTACACAGGTGGTTGTCAACGGGAAAGGGTTTCGGTTTTTAACTGAAATTCTTCTTTTTAAGTTTTAGGTTTGTAGCTGTAGAGCACATTTGTAGAAGATAGTAGGCGCCATATTTGCCAAAAATCATTTTATTGCATTTCACGCAGAAACGTTAAGTCTTTACAATAAATTTTAAGCACACGATTCTATGCAAGCTCTTTTTTTAAAGTTTACTGTCTTAAATAACATGTTTAGAAGATAGAGGGCGTCAAAGTTTTTTTTTTGCACTTTAATCAGAAAGCATAAGTCGACGTAGAGAGAAACCTTATTGACATAAAATCTTTGGGGCATAATTCTCTACAATTTGTTTCATAAGGACACAATACTCCACAATTCATCTGTATATGTCATAGCTCTGCGACTTTCACGTTTTCGCGTAAAATGCAAAAAAAATATTGGCAATTAAGACGCCCGCTGCCTTCTACACAGGTGGTTGTCAAGCTGTAAATTGGGCTCACCCACGGGAAAGGGTTTCGGGGCACCTGCATACTCCCATTTTTCTATGCCACGGTATACTCCAATATAGCAACCCACATGCTGCAGTCATTTCTGGAGATACGTGGCTTAAGTACATGTTTGCATGGATTCTATTCTGTTCAATATGCAAGGCGCCTTGTAGCCGTCGAGTAAACGTCACACAAACGTAAAATTATTAACATATTTTCTCGACCCTCTGCTGATTTTCGGACACCGCTCGACACCACTCCAATTTGTCCGGTTTGCCACACAAAGTGAGTTTGTCCGGAAGTGCTAATTTGGAAGTAACTTTTGTCGCGCGAAATGTTTGTCGCGTGGTCCAAAATATATACTTGCATGGAATTGCATGAAGTAATACCAGGCTGAAAAAGCGTCTCTTTTTATTTGTCCATATCAGTATTAGTATCGAACTGTGCATATAGAGAATCAATAAGAAACTAGTAAAGAATAGGCATGGGTAACACTGTGTTGAATGGAACTTTTGTATCGGTACCGTTCCCGGTGTCATAAGTGTTGATACAGTCACAACAAATTGTATGACACCATGACACTTTACAAGATGGCGTTGAAGTTGAACGATTTGATTAGATCGATTGCATGTGTGGTGTTTTTTCGGACTATATTTATTAAAAAACTAGATAGTTTTTCTAATTAACTTATACTTTCTACTTGTAGTTATTTTAACCGATTTAAAAAGCTAAAAGTTTGCCAAGACATTGTGCCTTTTGGATATTTGGTATAAGGTAAGTTTTATATTTGAGTTAGTTGATGTATTTTATAAATATTGTTATTAGAGACACTTTAGGAAAGATAACAAAACATATTTACATTTAAATCAGTAAAGGAACACAAGAAACCTGTAGCTTTCCTACTATATTAAATACTTTTTATTGAAATGGACACTCCGGGTGACGTCATTTTCCGTTTCAACAACTGGCTCCGATTGGTCAGAAAGTTACCAGGTAACGTATCCTCTACAGACCTTGAGCTGGGGGCCTTACTGACGTACTGTGTGCTATCTGAATCTTTGACGAGTTAAGTCTTGTCCAAATCTATTTACCATAACTGACAGTTGTTTTAATTGTTGCAACAATATCACAGTATTGTCGAACCAATAAAAGTAATAGGATATACCTATGTATTATACGAAGACTACATGACAGAGTGTCATGATACTGTCAAGGATGGAGTCATTGTTAGCTCCCGCTAAATTTCGCGGTTGTTTTTAAATTTTAAAACCACACAATTGGATGAAGGACAGAGTACATTTTTCGCGCATTTTGACATGCGCACCAAGAATCAGGGAGATCCTTTCTACCGCCTCGAGAAAAATGGCGTGTTAATTACTTTCTCCAACTATTACAAATTTCTACACTTGAAAGTGCTCGATTTTGGTGTACTAAAGCATAGAACTAGAAACTTCAGCCCTTCAGCTACGTGGTGCCATCATTAGATCCAATCAGGGGCCCCTGGAACGTGGAGAAATTGGCTGCAAACTGGTGAGTACTTTGTCTCTGATTTCCGTTGTGTGGGTACCAGCAATTAACCTATGGACCTTTAATTATTTCGTGATTTCGTATCAATATATTTATGTTTGTTCGCGCTTTCATTTAATAAAATATATACAGTCCACTGCAGTTATCATTTTTCTTACTGCGGGCGAACATAAAATGTTCCTTCGAACCGAATAAATAAATTAAATCCATTCGACGGTATTTTAGGGCAGCCATTTTCACATTTTCGCCGCGACCACACGGCCTTGAATTTTGCCAATCGTATTGAACCGTAGATTTTCGTTCGACCTTCGGTTACCGGCGCAATTCACCTGTTTTCGGTCCGCTGCTATGGTAACGCAGGGTCTACCGCGTGGTCATTTCAGTAAACAAAATCGAGGATCAATCAAAACAAACAACATTTCTGTGATTAGATTTGTTCCATACCATTTCGATATTTAAAAAATTTTCATCAATTGCGATAAATTAGTGCATATTTTCGACAATTCGTCATTTTTCTATTTCAGAAGCATTAATTTAGCGTTAATTGTATATTTACCGACAATTTCGTCATTTCAAAGGTAAAATCATGTCTATCAAAAAAGCCGTGCAAAAACGCAAGGGTTTTTTATCTGCGATCACCGAGTGTTATGTCTTTTCACAAACCGCGGCAACGGACGCAAAAGCGAGAAACGAGTTTCAAGTGAGGTAATCCGATTTGGATGAAACCTTCGATAAATGCATGTTGGCACATAATGATGTCATTATGTTGATAGACGACTCGGACGACGAGGAGTTTAAAACGCAGGATGCGATCCTTGCAGAAGCTCGTAAATATTTTTATGCGTGTAAGGGGGTTTACTCTGAAATATTCAAGCTTTTTCGATCTTTTTAATAACATTATAGATTAAAATCAAAGTCTAAGTAACGTCCGAAAACTTCAATATTTTTCATATCTCGAGGATAAGCCTTTAAAATTGATATCAGGGATTAGCTTATCTGATCAAAATTATAAAATTGCTTACGACAAATTAGTCAATAGATATCAAAACAAGCGAGACCTCGCAAATAATGCTTTAAGCACAATTATGAACACATTAAAAAACGAGTCAGCTAAAGAATTGCGTAATTTAATTGACACCTTTTCAGAATCCCTAGAAATTTTAAAATCACTTAGCTTTGACGTTGACAGTTGGGGCTTTATTATTTTTTTCATTCTGTTAGTTAAATTGGATATTCCGACGCGTTCAAATTTCCAAATGAGTCACGACAATACTAATACCGAAATTCCCACTTTTCAGTCACTTTTTCAATTTCTAGAAAAAAGATGTAAAGTTTTGGAATCACTTCCTCAATCAACAGCACCCAAAAAGGTGCCTACCTATCAAAAATCAAATTCTATGCAAAATCAGTTTGGGCAAAAGCCTACCTATCAAAAATCAAATTCTATGCAAAATCAGTTTGGGCAAAAGCCTACCTATAAATCATCCAATTCGCCTTTTATAGGACTGGCTGGCACCTCAACTAATTCAAGCACGGGAATAAAATGTTTCCGGTGTAATCAAGGTCACGTGCTTTCGAAATGTCAAACATTTCTTGACCTCTCACCTATCGATCGCCTATCTTTCGTCAAGCAGAAAAAATTATGTCTAGCGTGTTTTCATCCCTCGCATGGGGTAGACACGTGCAAATCAAAATATTCATGCAGGACTTGCAATAGTGAAAGGCACCACACTTTAACTCATATCTTAGAAACTAATAAAGAGTCTGGAAGCCAAGA
Source organism: Aspidapion aeneum (assembly GCA_963576565.1). Taxonomy (NCBI): domain Eukaryota; kingdom Metazoa; phylum Arthropoda; class Insecta; order Coleoptera; family Brentidae; genus Aspidapion; species Aspidapion aeneum. The sequence goes on from OY755042.1 coordinate 77,843,280, forward strand.
TACTAGTCCTGTCATTCACACACCACCTGTCAATAATCTTCATGTGTCACTAAATACCTCAGGACCTTCAGGTACCTTTCTTTTATGCACCGCCATAATAGATGTTATGGACGGTTGCGAAAATTTTCAACCTGTAAGGGCACTGCTTGATTCTGGATCACAGACAGGATTCATCAGTGAAAAGTGTGTTCATCGTCTTAATCTTCCTAGGCGAAGTTATACCACTGAAATATTCGGATTAAATTATCATCTTCTCTTACTTCCAAAGGGCTCGTTCAATGTCACATTAAGCCACAAGGACAGGTCAATCCTTTACTTAATTTCGAAGCAATTGTTGTTCCACAACTAGGTTCCAATATGCCTACATTCACTTTGAATGATAATCAGTGGAAACACTTGGAAAATCTTAAACTTGCCGACCCGTCTTATTTCAAATCTAGACCTGTGGACCTAGATATTGGTTGCGAGCTATTCGCACAGATATTCAAGGAGGGCAGGGTTCTTGGACAAATAGGGCAACCTTCAGCCCTTGAAACCATCTTTGGCTGGGTTGTCATGGGAAAAGTGGACGAAATAGGTAGTCTTACGGAACGAACCAGTTGTTTTTTAACGAGTCATTCACCTCCTTTGGAGGTCATATAGGTTTTGGGAAATCGAACATTTGCCTAAAAAACAAATCTTATCAAAGGAAGAAAAACAAGCGGAATCAATTTTTACTGCGAGTGTCGTAGGGCAACCGAGCGGTAGATTTATTGTAGATCTTCCGTTTAAAGATAAAATAAACCCTGACCTAGGAAATACTTATCCGCAAGCTTATCGTAGATTTTTACTTCTAGAAAACAGATTACCTAAAAATCCTGATCTGTACACTGCCTATTCAAGTTTCATGCAAGACTATATCGATTCTAATCACATGAGTCTAGTTTTATCTAATCAACCAAAAGTCGACGTATCATGTTTTTTGGCACATCATTGCGTCATAGTCTGGGATTGTTCGGCAGTCACCCCAAAGAATATTAGTCTCAATGACACGTTGTTATCTGGACCGAAACTTCAAAAGGATATTGCTTCTTTACTCCTTACGTTTCGTCTTAATCCTATTGCCTACATTGCTGATATCAAACCGATGTTCCATCAAGTCCTTATCAATCCTTATCACCGTCCTTATCAAAGGATATTGTGGAGGTTTTCTCCACAGGACCCACTTTCAGTGTGGGAACTTTCTACTGTCACTTTTGGCATGACATGCTCACCTTTTCTAGCCATGCGTACATTAAATGAGCTGGCAGAGAGAGAAAAGGAACGTTTTCCTATGGCTAGTAGTGTTCTAAAAACGTCAATTTACATCGACGATATCTTGGGAACTAGCCCTTCGCTTTCTAAAGCCCTTTCCCTTCAGACGGAACTCAATGATTTGTTGAAGTCGGAAGGAATTGAACTTAAAAAATGGGCAAGCAATTGTCCTGAGTTATTGGCAACATTGCCAGAATCCGATCGTCAAATGCCTCTCTCTTTTGACAAGGAGGAACCACACTTTATCAAAGTTTTAGGACTTCAATGGCATCCAAAAAACGACATTTTTTCTTATCAATACCGAATGAAGGACAAACCCCCAACTAAACGTTCTATTTTATCTATCATAGGAACAATCTTCGATCCCTTAGGTTTTCTTTGTCCCTTGTTGCTACAAGCAAAATTTATTTTGCAACAGTTGTGGATATCGAAAATAGGCTGAGACGAAGAACCAGATTCTTCTATCATCGACTCTTGGAACAAACTTCGTTCTGAATTCCCGCTTCTTTCCAATTTTCAATTACCCCGACAAATCAAACTGTCTAAAACCAATACCTGTCAAATCATCGGCTTCTGTGACGCTTCAATTCGAGGCTACGCAGGCGTCGTATATTTTCGTGTAGAAGAGGAAAACAATATATCTGTTTCTCTCATATGTGCAAAATCTAGGGTCGCGCCTATAAAGTCACAAACTTTGGCTAGGCTAGAACTCCTAGGCGCATTTCTTCTAAGCGAATTAATTGACTTCGTTTTATCTAGCTATGAAGGAAAATTAACTTTTACAAATATCGTTACTTTCTGCGATTCGCAAGTCGTATTGCACTGGCTTTCATCCCCTCCTAATCGCTGGCAAACCTTTGTTGGAAATCGAGTCAGTAGAATCCAAGAAATCATTCCCTCAAACTCATGGCGCTACATTCCTTCTGCTTTAAATGCAGCCGATATTGCGTCACGAGGGGCCACTCCTTCACAGCTCATTTCACATGATATGTAGTGGAACGCACCGTCGTTTTTGTGGTCTCCCGAAAACGAATGGCCCGATTTTCATAAATCAAAAATGCCGATTGATTTCGGAGATATTAATCTGGAGGAAAGGCCAAAGGTCTGTTGCAATGCAATAATTGACGTTAACTTCTTAGATCAGCTTCTTATCAAATATTCATCTATATCAAAAATTCAACGTATCATTTGTTATGTCCTTCGAATAGTTAACCTTTTTCAAAACCATTCCTATCAAAAACCCACTAATCTACCGGACCAAAAAATTATTTTTAAAAATATTGTTTTTCCTACCACCGGTGAGATGCAAAGTGCGTTATACCTTCTTATCAAACGCGTTCAAGGTTCTTGCTTTTCTGAGCTTTTTTTCGCGTTATCTAAGGATAAACCAATACCGAAACCTTTTCGAAAACTTTCACCTTTTCTTGATGAAAATAATATCATTAGAGTCGGTGGCAGATTACAAAAATCTGACCTTTTGTCTTATTCCGCAAAACACCCCGTCTTACTTTCAAGTAACCATCGTTTAACTACTCTTCTTATCGAGTCCACTTATCGACAATACCTTCATCCTGGGTTTAAAACATAACATAATCTGCTTTTACAGCAATTTTGGATATTATCTGCCAGACGGGCAATTCAGAGAACCATATCCAAGTGCTTGCAATGTTTTAGAATCAACCCTAAACCCTATAGACCGCCCATAATGAGTTCACTTCCCGCTCATCGAATCAATCAACTTAAACCTTTTTCGAGCGTAGCTATCGACTTTTGTGGACCTTTCTTTGTGATTCCTCATCGTTACCGTGGTTGTAAAGCTTTCAAATCGTATGTCTGTGTGTTTGTCTGTACGGCCACACATTGCGTGCATTTGGAATTAACCATGGAACTGTCCACCGAAGGGTTTGTAGGTGCATTCCATCGATTCATTTCCAGACGTGGAAGCGTGACGCAATGCTGGTCAGATCAGGGCAGTAATTTTATAGGGTTTCGTAACCAATTACTTGATTACGCAAGAAGTGCGTCCACCAGACTTTCTATTCGTTTGCATCTGGGACCCCCTCTCAGTCCACATTTCAATCGCCTGGCAGAAGCTAGCGTCAAAAGTTTTAAAACTCACTTTGTTCGAGTTGTCGGCGACCAGAAGTTGTTCATCATGGAAATGTCCACCCTTACATGTCGCATAGAAGCTGTACTTAATAGTCGCCCTTTATCTCCTGCCTCTTCAGACCCACACGATCTTCAACCTCTTACCCCTGGGCATTTTTTGACCCTTAAACCCCTTAATTTAGAAATTCCGGAGTCAGATTTATCCGAGGTTCCCCTAAATCGGCTCTCGCGATGGCAACTAATCCAAAAACTACATAATGATTTTTGGAAAAGGTATTCTGTAGAGTATTTGCATACGCTACAACAGCGACACAAGTGGGCTGATTCGTTCCCAAATATCAAATTAAATGATTTGGTTATCATATCGAGTGATCACACCCAATCACCTTTGAAATCAGTATTCAATCGATCGCAGTTCCGTACGGTTATATTGCATCGTACCTGCATGATAGTGCTAACGAGGTCAAAGTCGGAGTTTGTTTTGTTTACAAAAAACATCGCGCGCGAGATACCTGTGTTGAGAATCTATATACAATGTGTATTATAAATAATATATCATGTTTAAAAGCAAAAAAAGTGTGAAACTTGTTTTAAAAATTAGCGAAAAGCCCAAACAAAATCAAGAAAAAATGGATAATGCCGAATTATTTCAGGATAGCCATGCTAGAACACAAAATGAAGAAGTTTTATATAGCGAATGGAAAAAATCCCAAAACGAAAAAAATTCACTTAGTGTACAAGTGGATTATCTCCGAAGTCAACTGGAAAGTATGCAAAGAAAATTTGCAGATTTAGAGACAAAAGTCACTAAAAAAGAAGAGTCTGACATGGACTACATTACTGATGAGGACGATCTGGCAAGAGAAACTGAGTGGATCAGACAAAAAGGAAAAGGTTGGAAAAAACGTCGAATGGATACTTCACTCTCACCACCACAACAAAGCTCGGGCACTGGAGAGCCCTCCAATAAAACACAAAATGAAGAACCCCCAACTAAGGTTAAAAAAGCTCCATTACCTCCACCGATTATGGTAAATGGCGTAAATAATTTTAATGATATTTATGAAAAGTTAAATATCATACAAGGAGTTAAAATAAAAGTTTTAAATAACGAAAATATTAAAATAAATGTACAAGACGCAGACAGCTATCGGCTGGTTACTAAAATGCTTAATGAAATAAAGCATCAATGGCACTCATACGAAAACAAACAAATAAGGCCAATTAGAGTAATAGCGAATAGGCTACACTTCTCATGTGACCCACAAAAAATTGTAGCTGATCTACAAAAAAAAGGTTTTAAGGCACTGGAGGCCAGCAACAAACTTAAATGGAGAACAAGACAACCTCTTAACATGTTTATGCTCACATTCAGCAACGATGAAGATATCAACAAAATTTTTGAAATTTCCAGTATCCTTGGGATTGAAGTGGAAATAAAAGCACTAAAAACCTCAAAGTTAGTCCCTCAATGCAAAAGATGCCAATCTTATGGACACACGCAAAAATATTGCGCTAAAGAACCACGTTGCGTAAAATGCACGGGGAAACATCTTACTGTAGAATGCCCCAAACCAAAAGAATCTGAGCCAAAATGCATCCACTGTGGAGGCAAGCATCCTGCTAACTACAGAGGATGCCTTGTTGCTAAGGAAATACAAAAATTGAAAAATAAACCTAAGAAACCGAATCTCATACCAAACGTGAGTACAAATAGACAAAACCAACAGACAAGAAACACAGTCACACAAAACTCTGTGACAAGGACATACAGCCAAGTAGCAGCAACAGCTACTATACCTGATATTAATATCAGTAGTCAAAATACTATGGAACAAACACTACAATTAATTTTGGAGAAATTGAACAAACTTGATGAGCGATTAACTAAACTAGAAAGTAGCAATAACGGAGCTACCAATATGCCTCAAAATGGTCAGTAATCTTAGAATCCTAGCTTGGAATGCCAATGGTCTCTTGCAACATCAGCAAGACTTGCAAGTTATTCTAGACATAGAAAAAATTGACGTCTGTCTTGTGTCAGAAACGCATTTCACTAACCAGTCTCACATTAAATTTAAAGGTTATAAAGTGTATCATACAACTCACCCTAGCAATACTGCACATGGGGGAAGTGCTGTAATAATTAAAGAAAATATATCACACTATGAGGATATGGGATATAAAACCATAGAGATTCAAGCTACATTAGTAAGTGTAAAAACCAAAACATATACATTAGTCATAAGTGCTGTCTATATACCACCAAGGCACTTACTAAAGAAAAATCAATATCTTAATTTTCTCAGAAAATTAGGAAACCGTTTTATAATTGGAGGTGACTTTAATGCAAAAAATACCTACTGGGGATCTAGACTGACGAACTCTAAAGGAAAAGAACTTTTGCAAGCTATTAGTGAATATCAATGTGAGCCGATATCAACTGGTAAGCCCACATACTATCCAACAGATCCAGGAAAAATTCCAGATCTAATTGATTTTTTTATAGTAAAAAATATATCTTTAAGTTTTGTAGATATAGAAGAAAGTTTTGATTTACACTCAGATCATTCACCTATTATTCTAACTCTTAGTAAAAACATAATAAAGAAAGAAGCAAATATCTCACTAGTTAATAAACTGACTGACTGGATTAGTTTTAAACAAAGTCTGTCAGAAAAAATAAACCTATCAGTACCATTGCAAACGCCAGAACAAATCGATAAAGAAGTTGATTATTTTGTTACAAATATTCAACAAGCAGCTTGGGAAAACAGTCCAAAACCAAAGAGAATTTTTAAGGGAAAAAACTATCCAAAGGAAATTAGAGACCTTATATTGGAAAAAAGGAAACTAAGAAGAAAGTGGCAACAAAGCCGTGATCCTCGGGACAAAACAAATCTCAACAACATGACGCAGCGCATTAGGCGAGAAATTCTAGTAATAAAAAATGAATCTATTAACCATTTTCTTAATGAGCTTACAGATGATAAAAATACCGACTATTCCCTTTGGAAAGCAACCAAAGATTTTAAAAGACCAATTATCCAAATTCCACCCATACGAAAACCTAACAACCAGTGGGCAAGGAGTAACGAAGAAAAAGCAGATATTTTTGCAAGTCATTTAGAAAAAACATTTCAGCCCCACGAAGCACCAGATGAACACTTTCATTTAAATGAACCCCATCAAATCGAGGACCATATTAAGCTTACATCACCAAAAGAAATATTAACAGAAATCAAAAATATTAATTCGAAAAAAGCCCCAGGGTATGATCTTATTAACGGGGTAGTCATAAAACAACTCCCCAGAAAAGCTATCGTAAAACTATGCAACCTAATTAATGCGTCTTTTAGGCTTAGGTACGTACCTAAACTGTGGAAAGTTGCAGAAGTTATCATGATTCCAAAACCGGGAAAACCACTCCATGACGTGTCATCTTACAGGCCAATATCTTTGCTGCCAATTATATCCAAGCTCTATGAAAAATTATTGCTTAAAAGAATAAAACCCATCATAGAAAGACAAGAAATTATTCCATCTCATCAATTTGGTTTTCGAGACAAGCATTCCACGATAGATCAAGTACACAGAATTACTAATATAATAGAAAAAGCACTAGAAGAGGGAAACGTTTGTTCTGCAGTTTTTCTAGATGTAGCACAAGCATTTGACAAAGTGTGGCATGAAGGCCTTAATTTTAAACTAAAAAGGTTTCTGCCAAAACAGTATTCGGATATTTTGGAATCATACATATCTGATAGACATTTTAGAGTAAAACAGGAAGACTCATACTCAAATTTAAGAGAAATTCAAGCAGGCGTGCCCCAGGGTAGCGTACTAGGCCCTTATCTATACTTATTATTCACTTGTGATATCCCAAAGCCAGAAAATTGTCACTTAGCAACATTTGCCGATGATACTGGTTTATTGACGGTAGAAAAATCTATTGAAAAATGCATAGAGAAACTTCAGGATGCAGTCACCCAAATTCACAGTTGGACCACAAAGTGGCGAATAAAATTAAATGAAACCAAATCAATTCATGTTGATTTTACAAACAAAAATATAAATCACATACAAATAACAATTAACAACATTCCAGTACCATATTCGAATCAGGCAAAATATCTAGGTATGACACTTGATACCAAATTGCGCTGGAAAGCACATGTTAAGAAAAAAAAAGAAGAACTTGAGATAAGGTATAGAAAAATGAACTGGCTAATTGGAAGGAAGTCCAATTTAACAATTCATAATAAGTTACTGCTTTATAGACAAATACTGAAACCAGTATGGACATATGGTATTCAACTATGGGGTTGTGCTAAAGAGAGTAACATTCTAGTTGTACAGAGATTTCAAAATAAAGTATTAAGAAACATTGTGAATGCACCTTGGTACGTTCGAAATAGTGACCTTCATCGAGATCTAAAAATCGAAACTGTAGCAGAGACTATAAAAAAGTACGCAAAAAGCCATGAAGATAGACTCCATCGGCATGTGAATGTGGAAGCAATTCAGCTTCTAGACAATACTATGCTAGTTCGACGACTAAAAAGAGTGAAGCCGTTTGAGCTAGTAAACTAAGTGAATTACACATAAAACAAAATAATGCTATAAACACAACACAATTGTGAGTTACAGACTAAACAAAGCGGGGAGAACTGTTGAGTGAACCCTAAGTTTAAATCTGACTTTTCTAGTAAATTAAGTTAAAACAAAATTGCTAATTAGTCTTACTGACTAGATTGTAATAAAAAAAAAACACAGTGTGTTTGACAAATAAAAAAAAAAAAAAAAAAAAAAAAAAACCTTTGAAATGGCCAGTCGGTCGGGTTCTCGAATTGCATCCCGGCGGAGACGGTCAAGTGCGTGTAGCGACGGTACGAACGGCTACCGGTGTTTACAAGCGGCCAGTTGTAAAACTGTGCCTCTTGCCGAATTAAAACTAATTTTCATTTTTCTACCTATTACCGGGTATTACAATAGGTTTTTCTTTATTTTTATTTTTTTTGAATTTTTGTTTGTTTCTTTTGCCTTTTTCGGGTTTTCGTTATCTCTAAATAAACTTACGCTACTTATCTGTTTTTCATTCATTTATATTTATCGGTCAATCATTTTTCTTCTATCTATATCTGTCCGGCTGATATTCTAAAATTGTGTGTTTTGGAGGACAGTTATGTTAGCTCCCGCTAAATTTCGCGGTTGTTTTTAAATTTTAAGACCACACAATTGGATGAAGGACAGAGTACATTTTTCGCGCATTTTGACATGCGCACCAAGAATCAGGGAGATCCTTTCTACCGCCTCGAGAAAAATGGCGTGTTAATTACTTTCTCCAACTATTAAAAATTTCTACACTTGAAAGTGCTCGATTTTGGTGTACTGAAGCATAGAACTAGAAACTTCAGCCCTTCAGCTACGTGGTGCCATCATTAGATCCAATCAGGGGCCCCTGGAACGTGGAGAAATTTGCTGCAAACTGGTGAGTACTTTGTCTCTGATTTCCGTTGTGTGGGTACCAGCAATTAACCTATGGACCTTTTTAATTATTTCGTGATTACATATCAATTAATTTATGTTTGTTCGCGCTTTCATTTAATAAAATATATACAGTCCATTGCAGTTATCGTTTTTCTAGCTGCGGGTAATCAGTCATCGCCATCTTGTTACTTACTTTCGGAGCGGCTGCAAAGCCTATAAACTGAAGGTTGTTTTACGTTTGGGGTATACAAAAAAACAAGACTAGATGAGAAGGGGTATGCGGTGTGCGGAGTGCGGACAGACATGTCGCGACGCAATTGAAACATATAAGTCGAGAGTCGGGGATTCCCCGAATACCGAAACGTAGAATAAAAACAACGATAAAACGAAGCAGTGTTGCCAAAGCTGGCACAATTTTGAGTCGTTTATAGCTCACCCCTGTCAATGTGTCATGACCCAATTATGCTGACACAATGTCTTGATACAGCAAGCAGTGTCAGCGTCAATCAGGGCTATCAAAACGGACGGGCCACGATTCTCCACTTTCTTGACGTCAGATCCGGGGCTGAAGTTGGAATGACGGTTCATGAATATTTGATTTTTTTTTAAATAAAGTCATTTTTGAGATTGTTTTTACTTTATTCTGGCAGAACAATTTTTTTTAAATGTATAGTAATCCTTAATTTTTCATAGCCGCTTCATTAGCTCACACAAAAATTAAATTTAAAGCAAAAGCAAATGTGACAATCACAGATGACAAAGTCAAATACATGTCAAATATAACAGTTGGCATGTGGTACATGGCGGGTAATTTGAATTCAAAATAAGGAATGCTAAATCTTGAAGATTTTAACCTTTTAATCATGTTGCTTCCTTACAAATCTTTGGTGGACTATTGGGATGGTGTCTGAGAATATTTCACTGAAATTTTGCGGAAATCTGTAGTGCCATTTTGAAAATACCACAAAAAAACCTCTGACCTCCCATAAGACCCAATGTAAAATTCAGCCCCGGGAGAACAGCTGATTTTTTCAGGGTCGTGGCCTCTATTTTTGTGTTGGCCTTGCGTCAATTTATCCAAAGTTGATGTGTTACCCATGCCTAGTAAACACCCCATTCTACGGTATGTGACGTGTCAATCTTTTATCCATACATAGTCTCTAGCGACCATTACTTGCCACACCAGACTTGGCATATTTGTAGTTTTAATACTGTATTGTGTTTTAATACTTTGTGGTTTTCTTATGTTAAACAAGTAGTTCAGAGTGAAAGTGCTTCTTATTAGCTATTTGATTTGAAGTTTTGAGTAAACAAATTGCAAAGTTTTAAGTTTAAAACAAATTGGTTTATTATCTGCCGTTAACGGGGGTAGTTATCCAAGGCTGAAAATGCATTTGCCGCGAATGTTTCTAACTTTATCACCCTTGAACTGTCATCTTAACTGCCTGGAAACCGAATATTATCCGCTACAGTAGCGCCGGTCTAATATAGGGAATGTTGACTATTTTGCAAAGTTACGCTGTAGATCATGCGTCACCTCTACACAATGGGGTGTGTTTTTGGAAAATTATTGTGAAAATTATGAACATTCAAAGTATAAAGACCGAAACTAAGAAGGAAGGTTGTACGAAAAAAGATTCTTAAGCCATCAGGATAAATGTGAGCTAAGAAAAATTACGGCAATGGTAACGTATACACTTAGATTTATGAATAATGTCACGACTGAAATTTTTAGAGACAAATTTAAGCCAAATTCACAACATTTATTTTGCTACGTAAATTAATAACGGTATTTCTTTCTCTAATGTTTGGTTACTGTGTGAGGAATAAGAGTTCCCGATATTTGTGCCTATTACTTTGGTTTTGCCAACTCGGGATAGCAGCTAAGGTGTTAGCGCAGGACCTCATAAGTACTTGACCAACTCAATCCCATGATTCTTACCCAAATTACAAAAGAAAGAAGAAAGTTGGGGCTACCAAATTACAAAATCTAAAATTTTATAGCTTGGTGGCAAGAACATCCTTGGAACCCTATATCACTCATAAGCCTAAATAAAGAATCATATAATGGTGGTGGCAACCAACTTATAAACCTCTAATGACACCTAAAATGTTTGCGTTGTGGTGGCGGTAACTGCTAGATAAGCCTTAAATACCTGTAAGCAAGCTTACTGCTGACCTAAAGTCCTATCGCCCTGAAAAGAAAAAAACAGCCTGATAGTAACAGTAAACATTTTTTTGAGTTTTGTCTTGTATGTTTATAGTGACATGTTATATAATGAAGCTGAATAGATCCTGTTGCTATTGACAAATACATTATTCTTCTATAAATTTAATACAAAATGGTTTAAAATCTACCTTGGTGCCAAATTGCGCTATCTTAAAAATTACTACAATCTAGGGAAGTTTTTGCGACATTAGGGCCTAATAGCAACGGCAGGTATCTTGACGTAACGTACGTTTAGGTCAAGTGCGCATGTGCAGTGCCTTGGGACGTACGATACACATTACGCGCGGTGTATCATTAGGTCTGCTAGCGAACGTAGAAGCGTAACGACATATCGAAAAAAGTTGTGCAAATTAGTTAGGATTTCAAACCAATTTGATTATAAGAGTGTGTTTTGGCCAATCTAATCCTGTTTTTTAATTGTTTTGATGTAGTTAATTTTAATATTTTAAAGAGGAGATTCTTTTTTGATGTAGTAAATAAAAATTAAATTGAAGTAGCGACAGTCCAAGCCAAAAGAGCTTACTTTTTAGCGACGGTAGACTAATTACAAATGCTATGGTTATGTCTCATGTCTGTGAAACTAGCTCCATGGAGCCAGCTGCTTAACAGCCACAGCTCCAAAAAACTACAGTGGACCCAATAAACTATACTGTAACAATAAAACTATTAATAACCCTTCTATTGTTTTGAATTTTGGCTTGAAACTTGAAACAATTGTAAATAAACGACCCCTAGATTGTCTCTATATATGTTATCATTTTCTTAACTGAATATGGAGGTAGGTCCCTAATTACGACATTTTCACAGCTTTTGACTTTCAACTTGTATACACTAGCACCGGTAGACGGCCGATTGTTTTACAATTAACGGAAGTTTCAAGTCAAAAGCCGTCAAAATGTCGTAATTAGGGACTAGCACCCTATTCACTTCAATAAAAACTTCTTATCTTCGCCACTGAACTTTATAACAGAGTTCTGAAATATAGCAGTAATAGAGGGCCGATTTCTTTACAACGTGTGCAAGGTTCAAAATCTGTTAAAATGACGTAATTAGGGACCTGTCTCATATTCACTTCAACAAAATTTAAAAATTCCTATTTCCGCCACTGACGTTTTTAACAAATTAGTAAAATATGACGGCGATAGAAGGGCGATCGCTTTACAATGTACGCAAGTCTCAAGTCAAAAGCTGTCAAAATATCGTAATTAGGGACCTGGATCCATTTTTACTGCATTTTTTTTTAATTTCTATCTTCTTCACTGACATTTGTAACAAAATAGCGAAATATATCAGCATTAGGGGAGCAATCTCTTTACAAGGAGTGCAAGTGTAAAGTCAAAACCTGTCAAAATGATGTAATTAAGGACTTAGTTCTTTATTTTCTTTAAAAGATTTAAAAAAGTAAATACAGTATCGTTTATTTAGTCCACTGTAATTTTGTGGAGCTAATTTGGTTATAAGTGGATACGTTTTGACTGTTGCTTTAACTCTGTTTTCGATTCATTCCAATGCGCATCGTATCTCATTTACGTAACGTACGCTACGTTTACGTAGGTTCGTGGCAATTAGTCCCTATTAACTATTAATAAATCCAACTGTATGTTACGTAAATGAAATTTACTCTTTTTATATAGTAGAAAGAGATAAAAACAGAGTAAAAGCAATAGTCGAGTAGTAGAGTAGACTTGCATGATTAAAACACCTTTTCCTAATACTAGTTTCAATTACATTTGGCTGTGTTTCGGTAGGTGCCACTAGGCTTAAATCTATACATAAACGTATCGTTTTGGTGTTATGCGCCTTGTGCTAAAGACGCTGTTTATAAGCTTCCGTTAGTGTTACACCGTTAAAGCGGGGATTACACCGTTACACAGTTTAGATTCTCCATAATTCAGAACGCGCCTTATTAGCTGTGAGCAATTCCATAAATAGTTACGGGTGCGGTATAATCTTGGATATGTTTTAATTTTAACGTTAAAAGTGGGTAAAAATTTAGATTCTGGTTTGTTTGGGGACCTATTAACATTTAAGAAACGGTTTTTTACTTTCAAAATAAATCATTTTATACATAGAAGAAATATATTGGTTTTACGGGATATATATTTTATTCAAATAAATACGGGGTTGATAATGGACAAATAACTAAAAACACCGGACTTCTATTGTTTTTATTTATTTTATACACGAGGTTTCGTTTAGTAAGTATCTCTAACCGTTTTCAAGTGTAAATTAAACAATCCAGTCAACAGGCTACTTTTTATACCACTAACTACTCCCTTTTTAATCCCAAGACGCATGTTTTCCCTAAGGAGTGGTTTCCATATGGTTGGTATATCCGTGCTTGGTTGACTGAAAATTTTTTTATTCTACATTATAAACGCAGTTCCAATAAACTTTCGTTTTCGCCAATGTGACTCCTTATGCAAAGCTTTAGCTTCTGACCATTGAATCCTGTGATCATTTAACCATGCATGATCCGCTAAAACAGATTTTTTAATATCCCCTTATTGGGCACTTTTTAGATATTCATTTACTCTAACCTGAAGAGAGCGATTTGTTTCACCTACATCTGATTTACCACACTCACACGGGAGTTGGTAAATACATTCCTTATTATTTGAGGGATTTTTTGGGATTGTTTTAGTTACAAAACTTCTTATCGTACTTTTTGATGAAAATACTGTTTTTATATTATATATGTTTTCTAAAATCCCTTAAACATATGGCATGTTAATAACACCCAACGGATTATCAAGAATTTGCTACATTTAGATTGTTTTGAATTTTAGAGATCGTTGAGCTTATTAATTTCTCGGAATTACCATTCTGTTGTAAGTCCTTTTGAATGTTAATTTCTGTGGTTAATTCTTTATTATTACTTTATATATTTACGGCTCATAAATAAAAACTTCTTATAGCTCCTAGTTTTGTAGCAACAGAATGATTAGATTTAAGATTCAGGTATTGTCCCGTGTGTCTAGGTTTCCCAAATACAGTGGTGTGAATGTTTCTGAACCTTAGCGACCGATAGCGTTGTTCTCCTGTGAAGTGTATCATCACTTTGTAATTTGTTTTCATGATACTGAGGACTCATGTATTGGCATGATGGTGTAAAGATTATGTAGGTACATCAAAACTTACAAATCTATCGATCCTTTTTAAAACGTCGATCAAATGTTCCGAGTTTTTGATAAATGATTCGGACTTACCCTGTAATGGTTGAATTATATTTAAAAAAAACCTCGATAAAGTGCTGGTCGGTAAGTCCCTGGAGCGGGTAATTGGTCGCAGTGGTATATCCTTCTTATGGATCTTTGGTAGTCCATAAAACGTGGTGCCTTACTGTGGTGTGGAGTCAGGCAGGATCTAACGGCGTAGATGGACGCATCTACAGGACAGACGAAGTCTTAAATTGGGTTTCTACTCTTTTCTTTATTTTTTTTCTGTGCACGAGCAAGCTAGACTTTTTGGTTTTTGATAAAAATGCCCTTTTATAAAGCTTTATCTTCCCCGCTACATCGTTAATGAGTAGAACTTTACATCTTTCACATGTACAATGGCGAGTCTTCAACTAAGTTCATTTAACATATTATAGGTAGTGGAAATTTTATTTCTAAAAAAACGAATAAATGTAAAACTCTTTAAAATGTAGAGCTCATTCTCGGACATTGAAAGAGGAAACACATTTCAGGACAAAGTACTGAACGATAAAACTTTATGTATATTGCGTGTAGTTGTTAGCAGGGTCATCCCCTACGTTTGGTCAGTATTATTTACTTCAGTCTAAATAGATCGTATCAGGTGAAACTTGTCATGTCATTTTAAAACTAGCATAACATATAGTTGTATAAATTTTCTAAAAAACTAGTTTGTCGTAGAAATTAAAAAATAAATTATCGTAAATTTACATATTTCCAATAAATGGATCCATGAGGGATCTGATACCTTCCTAGCTAGTCTATTAGCACAAGTGAAGCCATGATATATCAGCCTTGAAAACAGTTTTTCGTAAATATCTTAGAAACTAAAGCTCTTACGAAGTTTTTGGTTATAACACAAATTATTGAGCTAAATTCGGTCTACTATATTCTGAAAACCGCATATCGATACGACCGACGCTCCATTAAAAGTAAGTATTTTTAAAACTGTTTAATTGTCAAAAAAGTGTCATTAGCATTAATGGATTTTAACCAAAATCTAATCAGCTCGTAAGAGTATCGAACGCTATTTTACCTGAAAATTTTGTAAAAATCGGTTCAGCGGTTTAGGCGTTATCGTGTTAAGGACAGAAATAATATACACACACACACACAGACAGACATCACGACGATATTAATAAGGTAGGTCAAAATACATCCAAATAACACATTTTCGGCATTATCTCAAAAAAAAATTTTTTTCGTCAAAAATAATACCTTCTCTACCCATTGCTATGCGGGCTAGGAAGGTAAAAATGTCAATTTAGTTTTGTTAATTTTACTGAAATCTTTCTTGACCTACATAATCCGATGGTATAAATAAGCCATGGCTCATGGTTTAGCATTTTGCTGCGTACAGTACGCGAAAAAATCAACCACGTCGCAATTTATAACTTGGCGGGTACGATTTTGCTCACCTTAATCGAGGGTACCAGTACATATCTTGTGTGTATAAAATAAATATAAAACTGTTTTAAAAACGTTACAAACTTTAATGAAGACAAAGTAAAACTCTGTGACAATTTACAAATTGTTACAAGACTTTTCGTATGACCTATAAAACAAGCAAGACCCAAAACATTAAAATAAATACCTTAACTTACCAAAACAACAAACTGCAAAATATTCTACAAGTACCAAAATCTTATGTTTATTTACTGATAATTTTAGAGGTTTTAGTATAAGTTTAACAAAACTTAGAACGTGACTACCGACTTGCCTTCTCAAAGTTTTGGTTTTTATTGAAAGTAGGATGGACCTAAGTAACCAATTATCCCCTCTTTGAAGAGCTTGGAGGAACCAAGTCTGTGGCGTTTCTAATAATCTTAAAGTTTACTTTACATTCTAGCTAATGAGCTAAACAAGTAAACCTAAACGAAAACAGAGATAAAATGACATTTTATAGACAACGCTTTCTAATCTCACAGTTTTTCCATAGTCAATCACTTTGAAGGGAAAACCCTCTCTCTACTTGATGTTCTCTAAGCTGGTTTCGTACAGTGGCACAGCCAACGATAATTTGCATTTCTGACAGTATGATTATCCTCTAGTTTATTTCTATATTTTTGGTTATTTGATTGTTTTTCCAGTTGTATATAATTTATTATGCTTTTATTGCTTTCTATTTAAAACGAAGAATTTCTGGAATTATTCTAATATCCATCTGATTCTTGCCATCAATGCCATCGGTCAATGGATCATATGATTATGACAGCCAATAGCGATGAGGCCAATTAAAATTAGAAGCACGCGATTGGTTAGAGAACTGCATACATATGTGTAACTGGTTTGTTTAATTTTTTTGTCTAGAAAATTTCTGTATGTTGCTTTAACTGGAGTATTTTGACCAGCATGTTTTGATCCTTGCTCCTCTGGATAATGCGTTCCCTTTATATTTATGTTAGCTTTCAAATAGCTTCAGCTAGGCTGTTATTATACTAAATTCTAATTAGTGAGGTGTGAGTCTATGGGATTGAGGGAGTGTCTAGATTTATAAAAGCCATACATAGCGCGAATCTGAAACTGGTGAGCGGACAATTTATAATAGTAACTTGATCTTCTTCTCTCTTTAGCATTCTTTAACCCCCTATAAGTTTTGTTACCTTCCAATATCTTGCTTCAACTTCTTCCTTCTCCGGCAACTTTCTTGCTCCAATGACCATTAAATATTCCTCTGAGGTTGGTGCTGTTTTTCTACTAGTCTGCAATTCGTATGTAATATGATTTGTTTTATTATTGTTCTATTTATCTGAAGAATATATCTTATCCTTTGTGCTTTTGTTTACCTTGTTATGTTATAATTTTTAATTAGTGCTTCTATCTGTTGTTTGAAAAAGTATTTAATTTTCTTTAGAGCTCTGTAAGATATGTAAAAAGATAAACACTCTCTTCCTCTAATTGATTTATTTTAGATAAACCGGTTATATAAAGCCATCTTCAGTATGTTAAAGCTAAAAATAGACTGCCGTATTAGAGAAAGCTTAAGCCCAGCCCTAACCCTAAAACTTACCGAAAAAATAAAACAAAACTACAACGACCATCGAAAATTCGTACCTGGCTCACCTAATTTGACAAAAAAATTCAATAACTAATTTAAAAAGTTAAATAACTGATTTAAAAATGAAAAATATGAAATAACAGATTATGAAGTCATAAAATTTAATAAATATTTATTAGATTTTATTAAACAATAAATTAACATGTTTTTTAAATTTTGTGGTTTTGACAGTTATTTTTATTTTTTTTACTAAGTTTTACTGTTAAGGCTGTACATTTTTCTAAAAAGTTGTTTATTTTTAGCTTTAAAAAACTGAAGATGGTTTGGGCCAAAACCGGTTTATCTAAAATACAGCAAGTAGAGAAAAACTGTTTTTATCCTTTCACATTTCTAATTAATGATTTATCCTATTTTGGTACTCAGTTAGTCCTTGTACTGGTCTATATATCTTTTTATGGTCATGTAGCATAGCAGTATCAGGTTTTTATACAGTATGTCCGAAAATTTTCGGGGTCCCGAAGTATTTTGGAAAATAACGGTTTTAGGTAAAAATATTTAGACTTTTTTTTATTTAACTGTGACCTTAAATATAACCCTGATATATGATTTCTAGGTTTCGTTATGGTTATTTTAGTCAACTTTAGAAACTCAAATATTTTTAATTTTTCCGGCCCAGTTCAAAAATCTACGTTCAAGTTGACATTTGTATTATACGACGAAATGCACTTTGTGATATTTAAAAACAAAAAACAGCAAATAATTTACTTTTTATTAATTAAAATTATTTAGTGACCTTACTTCAATTTATTGTTTTTAATGTGGTGTCCTTAGAGTTTGACACTGGTTATAAGTGACGACAGAGATATTTAAGATTGAATCTTCAACTATTTAGCTTCAGTTTTAAAATCTGCTCGTTCACAGCCCCCTCTATAACAAGCCTGATCCTACTTTGAAATGTAACACTGTCGAGGGCTGACAGATCTAAAAATATTAAAAATACCAGATTTCGAAAGTGTTGCATATCAAAGTATTTCAATTTAGAAACTGATGAAATCAGAAGTGGTCATTTCTATTTAAATTTCTAAAGTTGATCTCAAAATAACCTCTTAATTATACAACAATTTTTCGTGTCTAGGCGGGAATAGGAAGATTTTGTCTCTCTTGTGTTTTTCCGTGGGCACCTCAAAAGCTGTACAAGGGTCTAAAATCTAATGGACACCTATTAAGTGTTGACAGTTAACTCTTTCGTCCTTAAGGGACACTTCAAGACATTGCAACTGCACGGTCAATGTACCGTATGCTTTCACACAAGTGGCGACATCTACCAAATACAAAAGAAATCGAACCAGAGTAAAAACAAAAGGCAGGCAGTTCTGCTCAATGCATATTGCATGTTTGCCATCTTCTTGACGTTTTATGTTGGGTCAGCGGAGTGTGAGTCAAAATATACTAACGTAAAGTTTAGTACCCGTGAATAAAGAAAACAACAATTTTTCGTGTCTAAGTGGGCATAGAAAGATTTTGTTTTTCTTGTATTTTTAAATTATGCTTTAAGATCATAACGATGTTCACAGTTGGTTAGAAGAATTTATGTAAATTATAAAGTTATGTAATAAATACTTTTATCTAAAACCACTAGTTTTAATTAAACATTTAATTGAGAAAACAGGCTTTCAATATATTGATATAAAAACTTGCAGCCTTTTCATAATAGAATAATACTCAAATTTAAACGAGTTGAAGTAAGATGTGATCTGATAACAAAAACAAAAATGTATAAACATTAACGGGAACAGTATCTAGCCACATCGCCAGGCTATTCTATTTACAATAAACCAACTAAACCTATTCCGTGGAAATTCTCACTGAAACGACTTTACCTGAAGCGAATTACCGTGAGTGACGACGCATCCAAACAATCCAAGGCTGGGAAGTGGCACTTTTTACCTTAACGAGAATTGGCGAGGGCTTTTCCAAACAAAGCTTTTTGGCTTAACTGGGCACAGATACTGATTCTGTCTTTTTTGTTTTTATGGTGTTAGAAAGAGTAAAGAAGCTTTTTAGAGGATAAACTAATAAAGAAAAGAATGAGGTTGTTAAGACAAGGAGGCTATGAAGAGTTATTGGGACGTAAGCAGGTCGGGTGAATTCAGATGACGCCAATTACGTTTGCGTCGTTTTACGGTTTTTTATTGTTATTTTTACTGGAGTGTAATTAGAAAAAACGACGCTATTTCGAAAAACAAGGATGCGGGTATTGGGGTAAATGACTTCGTTTTCTAAAAACGGAAAGGTTTAGCTGGATTAAAGCATTCAAATGATCTAATTACTTAAAAATTCATCAAGTCATACAAGCATCACCAGAAGTTGTTGGTTTGTGTAAGTGAAAGAATGTTAAAAATAATACGAAAAAGTTGAAACATTCACCGATTAAAAAGGGATTGGAAATTACTCGTTAGCATTTGTCTCTTAACCAACACTAAATAAAATAACGTACTCTGTATACTTCCATTCGATGTCCAGGTAGCTTATTGTGCCTTCGTGTCCCCATTACAAAGTACAATATAGCTCTTCATTCTCGTTCTTGACTCCTATGATAGGTGTCACGTGCGCCCTCAACCGGTTATGTACAGTTAGAATACCTGTCAGTAGTCCAACGTCTTTTTGTGTCCGTCCCAGTAACCATCTAAGCGCCTGGTTGCTTTTGGTGGGGCTATGAATTGTCTGTAACCTATTCCTCTTTCCGAAGAGTTTTTTAGTGCATCCTGCATTGGCCCAGTTATTGACTGACTTCTGCACTTTTCTTTTAGTCCTATACTATAGAGTCCACTTCTGCTCCGATTTGCTCATGTTTATCTACTTCCTTGTTGCCTGGTTTGCTCCAGCGTTACATGTTTGCCATGAGGAGGAGTCAGCAATATTAGGTGCGCTGCTTACCTTTTTAGGTTAATGCCTCATCTATACATTCTGTGTTATAAAGATTGATTTATAGTCCTTACAATTTTATTCTTGAATGTTTTTTTTGGAGTATGTAGGTAAAGTCCTCAAAGTACTGATCTAACATCATGTTATGACATAGAGTTATATAAGGGAATAAAAATGCAGATACCTAACTGAACAATACTGAATCAGAACTACCTACACAATCCCAAGTAAAAATCCGAGAGAGGGAAATACAAAAACGCGATTATACGAGGATTTAAAATGCAGATTATGTTATTTAGATTTCGAGTCAGTTCAACATGTATGTTGTTACTACGTAATTTTGAATCGAAGAAGTTTTTCTATTTTTTTTTTATTTATTTAGTCGGTTTAGAACGTTTTTCTACGTTGTCCGACGCCTATTTTCCACCTCCTTCAATCCTGACAATCATCTTCTGTCATATTTTTTTGACTCATTGATCTTTGGATTGACTGTTGCCATTCTAGTTTAGGACGCCCTCTTTTTCTGCGCCCTATTGGTTGCCATTCTAGGACCTGCTTTGGTAATCTTTCGTTGTTCATCCGTTGTACATGGCCGTACCATATCAGTTGTCCTTTAGTGATGTCATCCGTTATGCTTCCTTCGATTCCCATTCTTTCTTTTATGATCTCATTTCTTATGTGATATGTTCTAGATATTCTCATTGTTCTTCTTATTGCATACATTTCGACACTTTCCATTTTTGTTTTGTATTTTTCTGTTACGCGACAAGTCTCTATTCCATACAACAGCGTGCTCTTCACCATTGTTTCATATATGTTAAATTTTACATTCTTTTTTATCTCTCTGCTCCATAAAATACTGTTAAGACATCCAATAACCTTTTTTGCTTTTACTATTCTTTTTTCCAGTTCTTTACAGTCTGTTCCTGTCTTATCAAATGTGACACCCAAGTATGCATACTCATTGCATGGAGATATTACTTGTCCATTGTCTAGTTCTAACTCACTGGATTCGTTTCCAATACATAAGTACTGTGTCTTGTCCACGTTCACTGTTAATCCCCACTTTTGGTATTCTTCCATTAACTTTCTCATCATATACTCCATATCCTCTTTATCATTAGCTACAATTACTTGGTCGTCAGCAAACTGTAGTGTGTATATGGTAAATCGGTCGCTAAGTTGTATTCCCATGCCGTGCACTTTCCGTTTCCAGTTTTTTAGAGCTACTGCGATATATATTTTAAAAAGAGTTGGAGAAATACAACATCCCTGTCTTAAGCCTTTTGTTACCAGGAATTCTTTTGAAAGTTGATTTCCAATTTTAATTTTAGATTTTGACCCTTTGTATAGTTCTTTTATCGCTTTTATGTATGTATGATTAATATTAGTCTGCTCTAGCACTGTCCATAGTTTTTCTACTGGAACGGTATCATAGGCTTTTTGTAGGTCCACAAAGGTAACATGAGTCTCTATATTTCTGGCGCTCCTTTTCTCAATTACTTGTTTAAGACAAAAAACATTATCACTACAAGATCTGCCTGGACGAAACCCACTTTGCTCTTCTTCTTCTTGTTCATGAAAATCCTTCTCTATTAGATCTCTAAGAATCCTACCGTACAATCTACTGAGAGTACTGGTTACTGAAATTCCTCTGTAATTGTTGCAATCCAGCTTGTTTCCTTTTTTGTGTATTGAGGATATGAATGCAATTTTCCAATCATCAGGTACTGGATGTCCGTTTATGCATTGATTGATAATATATGTGAGATTTTCGATTAGTTTCTCTGATCCATATTTGAGCATTTCAGCATATATTCCTCCAGGTCCGCTAGCTTTTCCGGATTTAAGCTTTTTAATACTATTTTTTATCATTTCTTTTTCGATGATTACTTCCTCTCCGTGTACTTCTATGTCTCTCCTCGGAGAGGCTGCCAGATATTTGGGTCTCGTTTCCTGCAGCAGTCCCTTGTAGTGTTTTGTCCATTGTTCTGGTTTGATGATTTGGATGTTTACTTTTTCTTTTGTTGGGTTTTTTACTGTAGAAATGAATTTCCATACTTCAGAACTCTGCCTAGCTCCTACGTGTGTATTGATATCGTGGCATTTGCGCTCGAACAGTTCATTTTTTTCTGTGCGTATCAAATTTCTTAGCTGTCTTCTGGTTTTCCTGTAGATTTCTAGGTCTCTTTGTTCTTTAGTACTGAGCCATTTCAAGTATGTGCGTTTTTTCTCTTTGACCATTTCCTGTATTTTCTCCGTCCACCACATCTTCCTATTATTTCTATTATCTTGGTATCCAACAGCTTCGTTGCTTGCTTCCTTCAAGCTTTTTATTATGTTTGTATATATCTCTTCAAATGAGTGATTTGTGTTTATTAATTTTTGATCTAATCGGTTCTGATACAATCTTTGAGTACTTTCGATTTCTAGACTTCTAAAGTTGTATTTTTGGTTGTCTTCGATGCACTCTAGGTTTTCTTAAAGGGAATAATATTTTTGCTTTTATCAGATGGTGGTCAGATCCACAGGTAACACCACGAAGTGCTCCCACATCATACCACTTTAATTGCGAGTGTTGTCCACCTATAGCATAATCAATGATTGATTTTCTAGTCCATACACTAATAGACACTACTTCATTAGTTTTGTAGAACTAGTATAAAAGACTATTATACTAAGATACTATTGCAAGAACCTTATTGAAGTGTAAACTTCTTTAGGCGCGTTTAGCAGTTTTTGTGGGTAGTGAATTGAACTGAGCCGTCAGGCTCGGCTATGTAACGCTCATTCTGGTGAAGTCGGGTCGAGTCGACTAACTGTGAGAGAAACATTCAGCGAGCGATATGATGATGCAGATGAAGGCCAGTATTATTAATTTCGCTTTGTTGAAGTTTACACTTCTGCCGTGTGGTCTTAAGCACAATTTTTTTTTCAAGTTTTTGGTCAGTTAAGAACGATCATACCAAACATATAGAATCCAATCCTCATGTAAACAGATAAAGTCTTTTTTCACTTATTTATCCAAAAAATCACGTTTTATTCATTTATGGACAAAACAGAAATAAAAAGTACATAATTTAATTTGTTTGACGAAATTTTTTGAAATTTTATTTCCCCTTTCTTTAAAAATTCTTTCCACATAAAAAATTACTTAGCATGCAAGAAAAGCCACGGTTAGTTTTTGGATAAAATGCAAACTTCCATAAAACTGTTTTCTGGTAATGTAATGTAATTTTTGCAAAACGCATAGAGAGAGGAGAAGTAAAGGGCTCGTACCTCAAAAGTAAACACGTGTACGAGACACGTGTAGAAATCGCGAGCGGCCGATAAACTAGCGCGCTCGGCAGCGCTACGTTCGCATATATCGGTCGCAGATAAATTGAATAACACTTGCAAATAAGCACTTTGGAGGTGTTTGTTTTACGTAGATCAGTTACTAAAACGTTCAGTAACACCACGGCCTTCAAAAAAATTATTATGCCTATTAAATATACTTCATATGAAACAGGAACAGGTCGCAGGCAGACCTGATAATTCGTAAAGCGACCAAAAGCGAATACCTGACACATATACGAGGGTTGTCTTTGAAGAAATGCATATACAGCTATAATAAAACAATAGATAACTTTAAAAGACTTTATTGTTTCTCGAAGTATTCTCTACGAAAACTAATGCATTTTTGCATGCGCTCAAACCAGTTCTCAAAGTTTGTTGGTACTGTCCAAATTGCATTTTTGAAGGCGTCTAGTCTTTCCTCTGCATTCTGTTATCAATAAGACGAGGTTCTATATAAAATAGCATAGCCTCGTGCCACCTCAAGTCAACATAAAGGGCTAAAAATATTATAGACATTAAAGAAACCTTTTAATTCTTTGATTTAAAGTATAAAATTTCGGACTTGCATTCTTTTTATTTATTTTAAACATTTCGCTTAGTAACTATCTTTAACCGTTTTCAAGTGTTGTTAATGACAATGATGATTCATATGTGTGTGGACCTTGCAGCGCTTCCACTGCGAGCACCAGTTTGCCTAATCCTTCAAAAAGATTGGCTTTCAGTTTGGGTGAGACACTGTTTAGATCTTCTGAATCAGTCTGAGGTTTTTGTTTTTATTCGCGGGTACTAAACTTTACGTTTACTTACTTAAACTTAATTTGAAACTTGCATTGTCTTTATCTAATTTAACCACGTTTCGGTTAGTAAGTATCCCTAACCGTTTTCAAGTGTAATCTAACGATCCACCCTAAAAGCTACACTACTTATACATATGCTTAATGTATGCAAAAGATATAAAACAATATTTCAGGCGATGTCTTGAAATATTTTTCGCTCTTTTAGATCTGTATTCGGGCTGGTAGTGGAAAAGTAGGGAAATAAATCATTACCTCTGGTCTTCATGAAGTTTTTCGTGATTCCGTCGTCTGCAGCGAATTCTAGCTCAAGCTATCCTTCGTGCTACATTTAGCGTTCAGGAAAAAGTACAGACCGTTCAATGGTATTTCAGTATATTTAGTGTTCTGACATAAACGTGCAATAGCCGAACATGACTATTTCGTCATCCTCTTCTGTTAGTCCCATTCTGTGCATGGGTACTCTTAGTCTACAGTGACCCGTTACTATACGTATCTCCTATCTGGTAAATCCAATGATGTTTCCCGCTCTCTCTTTCTACAAGGTCATTTAAAGAACTTTTTAGAATAAGCCAGTTCTGGTATATTTATCTAGTATTGTCGGAAGCTATTCTCCATCCATTTTAATAAGGTTGATTTAGCAGAATTGTATGATATCCCCTGGGTTGGTTCGGAGTCGAAAAATTCCGCAGATTTTTTTTCCTGTTAGCGCTACCAGGCGCTTTTAGCGAATCCCTGCAGCTCCCCTCGATTCTCGATAAGAACGTAAAGGAATCAAGCGCTCTTAAGGCTGGTTGACTGTCGTAGATGATTCTCATTTTCCTGTTGGTCCATTCGTGGTCAGTAATCCACCAGCCACACAGTTTGATGGCTACCAGTTCATCCTGAAATATAGTAGCCAATTGGCCGAGACTATGTTTAATCTCGACTTTTACTTGGATACTAACAACTCCAGATCCAGCGTCTGATGGCCTTTGGGATCAGTCGCTTCGGTATACCAGAAGCTATCGTTATTCAAAAAATCGGTCCTGTTCTTTAATTAGTTCTTTCTCTCCGGAAGGATAATGTTGTATAGCTTTCAGCTGTACACCGTGTTGGGCATGCCGTCGTATATCATTACTAGAGTTGCGCCGAACTCTTGTTACCTAATAAGGGCTGTTGATATCACTTTGTTTGCTATGTGAAGCGGAGGTAAGTACAGTAAGTATTCAAGCGCAGTCGATGGGCTAGAGTTTATTGCACCACATATCACAAGACTGGCCTGTCATTGTTAGCTGTTTATTTTGGCCCTTGAGTTTCTTTGATGTCCCTTTTGAAATCAGACTATTGCGCCATATTCAATTATTATATAACTGTAATATGCGGGCAATATATATGTTTGGGGCTAGTGCCCCAGGTTACTCCGCAATATTTTTTGCACGTTTATAAAAACAATGTTGCTTTGCGGGTTATATTTTCCAAATGAACATTCCAGGTTAGGGTTTTATCTAGTGTGACCCCTAGGTATTTCCTCTCTGATGCAAGTGGAATTCTTTTGCCATTAACCTCAAGAAAAATCAGGAAATATACCTTTCTTTTACTTGTAAACAGTATAATAAATGTTTTGCTGGCATTTACAGACATCTGTGCCCTGTTCAACAGTCTTTTACAGTGCTTATTACTTCTTGTATCTTTCCAGAGAATTTGTTCACTGGAATGCCTCTAATGATTGCCCCTACATCATCCGCATATCCCAATGCCTCAACATCCAGCAATTCCAAGATAGCAAGAAGATCATCGACCAGTAGAGACTATAGGAGGCGAGACAGAACTCCTCCTTGTGAACATTCTCTAGCAGCTCTCAAACTTACCATTTAATCGTTAAGAGTTGTTTCAATCACTCGATTTTACCGTGAATAAAAACAAAAAATTTTTCGTGGCTAAGCGGGTATAGAATATTTTGCTTCTCTTGTATTTTTTCGTGGGCAGCTTGAAAGCTGTTCACTCCGCGGGTTCAAGAACTAATCCAATATTAAGTGGTGACAGTTAAATGTTTCGTCTTTAGGGAACTTCAGAACACTGCATGGTCAATATGACACCTTTTTAAAGCTTAGAGATTAGATTAGAGAGATGGTATATTCATCTCATCTTGCGATATTAGTCAAAGAAATGGCGACATCTACCGAATACAAAAGAAACTATCAGAATAAAAACAAAAGGCAGGCAGATGAAACGAAAAACAATACCCATGACCGTGACATAATTTGTCCCTCAGGTCGGATCAATGCATATTGCATTTTTACTGCCTTCGCGACGTTTGAGGTCGAGTCAGAGAGTATAAGCCAAAAATACTAAAAACCTATAGTTTAGTACCCATAAATAAAAAACTATTTTTTTTCGTGACTAAGCTAAACCTTTTACCATGAAATATGAGCCATTTTTCTACAAAATATCTATGGTTTTGTACATTAGACCGATGTGTGCGTGTTTCAGCTAAATATCGCACAAGGGTGGAAGAAGATGTTGACAGGCTACGTTTGCAATATCATTTGTTTCGATGTGCAACACTGGGATCTAATTACCTTCGTTGTTCGCTTCGTTATAACTGCTAACGTAATAACGGCTAGCTGTAAATCAGGGTTTATCTGTTTAACACTGGGTGGATATTTTCGTTACTGCTGTCCATTGCAAATGCCAATTGATAAGTAGCTTAGGTTAGATTTGACAGAGGTCATCCATTACCAAATAGCATTGAAATAATACAGGTCACTTTTATGCATTTTCCAAACATTTTTTAAAGCCACTACTCTCCTTAAGTTTTAGCTAGGTTTGGGCTAGTTTTTTTTGCCCGTTTCTTACTATACTACTTTTCTAGAAAATCAAGCAATTTATACAACTCTCTCTCTCTCCAAGTGTCATAATCTGAGACCGACGGAACACGCATGCATCAAACAAAAGTTACGTGTGTTTAATGCATAGTCAAAACAAGAAAAATAGATTTGGTTTGATTTTAGTCAAGGAAAGATTTCTAAAAATCGAAACTTTCAACGACGTCCGTAAATGAGGATTATTTAAATTAAAAAAAAAACATGTTTTCATATTTTTTACCCGATTGTCTTAAAAAAGCCCTTTGTGTGTTAGGTACATGTTTTATTCAATTTTCTTAAAAACTAAGCTTCTTACAATACAATATCTTGTAACTTTACGTTGGACAAAAAATTTACTTTCAGTTTAGCACAGAACGGGGTTACGGTAAATTGGGGTCACTTTCAAAAATGACCAAAAATACGAAAACAACAATTTTTTTCCTAAGAAGCTTGGTATAAAAAAAAATAAAACGTTTAACAAAAAATTGTTATTTTGGTTATTTTTAAAATGTATTTATTGCGGACAGTTTTCAAACATTATTAGACGCTTTTTGTTATTTTATTAATTTGACAATAAAATCTGGGAAAGAATAGCCTATGCCGATTTTAAAAAATCACTTTTTTTGGGTCAAAGGTCAAAGTGTCTGTATTTCTTCCCCTCGACGCGTTTCGGTTTTACCACTTAGTTTTTTTTTTCACGGTTCTCAAGGGGAAACTTTGCATACCCGGCCTACTTTCCTTCAAGTCATTTCTGCTCTGCCAGAAAAGGCCGGGTAGTGTCGGATTCTCACCGACTAAAACCCCTCGATTATGACTCCGGTTTGCCTAAACAAGCCACAGTTCCTAGGCTAACCACTCTATTAATTTTGTTCCCTGAAGAAGTCAGGTTTAATGGAGTAGCCTCCATTCGCTATTTGGTCTAGTTCATCTTTCCCAAATATAAGGTACATTTTGCAATAAAGTGCCTTGCAATGGAATATTACAGGTTCTACTGTTTCCGGTTTCTGATTGCATAGTCTGCAGCCTAGGTGTCCTTGATACATGTTTAGGTGAACTTTGACCACTATGTGGCCGGTCATAATTCCTATTATGGTTTTCACTTGCATCCTACAGTAACTAATAATAATATCCTTTATTTGTCAACAATATCTTACACAGACAAAGCAGGTCTTTTGTGAGTTTCGCATCCAGGCCTCTCATAAAGGCTCTGCTGTGTCTTAGCTCCTGTGTTTCTAACCAGGGGCTTTCATGTTTGCCCTTACCCAGAAACCTAAGACCTTATAGTACACTTTGGTACCCCCAAGGATAGCTCTGGTCCAATACATTTTTCTGACGATCCTTGTTTTGCTCGTTTGTCAGCTTTTTCGTTGCTTTAAATACCTCTGTGTCCTGGTACCCATAATAATTTTATTGTATTGCTTTCCGCCAGTTTCACTAGTTCAGCAGGGCATTTTCACACTAGCTTTGAGGTAACTTTCGGGCGCATGAGCGCCCTGAGAGCCACTTGGCTATCTGAGTATATAGATATGGTATCACCGAAGAATTCCATTCTATTATTATCTCTTGCGAATTCTAGGATGGCAAATATTTCTGTTTGAAAACCTGTCGGGTAATATCCCAGTGGTTAATGCAAATATCTCCTTTGCCTTTCCCCTACTAGCTTCGTCAGTCTTCCTGTCCTTCCTGTGGCGATGGGTTGTTTTGTCCAGACCATGCTGCTCTCTCCTGTATGACTATTTCGAGAGTTGGTCCATATAAGTACTTTGGGGACATCTGGTCTGATCTCATGTGAAGGATTGGTATATCCAGAAACCATTCCTCCATATTATGCATTCTAGATGGTAATTGAATAAAGTTCTGAAGTCGATAGAGTCCCATCTTTGCCTCCCCCTGTATCAGCAAGTGAAGTGGGGGAAGATCTAAGAGTACCTCCATCGCAGTTGTCGGAGTAGATCTCATCGCGCTTGTAATGCTGAGGCATGCAAGTCTTGCTTAATCTGAGCATCACAGTCTGTTTAGCCACTTTTGGCCACCAAACTAGAGAAGCATATGTAATGAATGCGCACCACAGTCTTGTACAGTCAATGTACCATGTGTGTCAAATCCCTACTGTTTCCCATTAAGGCGTCTAATCTCCGCCAGAGAGATTTCCGCTTACCTTGCTATGTTCTTTATTTGTCTAGTCCATATTAACTTTGGGTCAAGTATTGTATTATTTAACATCCCTTGACAGATGAACAAAACACTATAGTTAGTTTTAAAAAGGTAGTTCCATGGTGGAAATTTGCTGGATTTTTTTATCTATGACACTTCGAAAACCCTTATGATTGTGGTATTTAAAACGCAACGCTTTGAAGGTAAATACAGACTGTATTTTTAGAAAAACGTAGTTTAAAATTATTTTCTTAATTTTTTGTGGAGCACCACACATTACCATACACAACATACATCCAATTACAAAAAATGCAATAACTATTATTAATAGTAAATGTCATAAGGGTGCGTGTTCACTTAAGAGAATTACCATGCTCTCAACAGCAAATAGACACATTTTGGAAAGTAACTCAGAGTAACAGGCAGTTCCAATTAGCTACTCTTTAGTATCTTTCGAGAGTCTTTGTCTCGCACCGGCACCCTTATGCAGCAGAATTTCTTTACTGGGAAGGTATCCTTTTATTTCTATACGAACAAAACAAAATATAAGCGTCTCTATGTTCGGACAATATTATTATTTCCGTTGGCACAGACAGACACGAAGAAGCCATTAGAAGTTAAGCGTTACAACACGCCATATGTGTGTATCGTGTCACAAGCTCTAACTCTAAATGAAGAAACTCCTTTTCGTATATATCCCATACTATTGCATCCGCAGCGATTTCCCCGTCTTTTTATGGTCCTCTGGACACTGTCCCCAGATAAATTTTAGTTAATCTCCTTTCGGTTCGTTGAGGATGCAGGGCCGTATCTTAATTTTTATCAGAACTAGAGACCCTTTGTGTATGACATATTTTACACCATGTATGTATGACATATTTTAAAGGAATTGAGATGCGACAAACCCATCAAAATCACTGAAACTTGTCAGCGGTGAGTGACATCAATCATCATGCAGCACAAAACAAACACGTTTGTCCAATACCCCCAGTATATGTTTCGGTAAAGACCGTATATTTTCCGACGCTTATGAACTAACAAGGATGGAGGGTGCATCTCTGTCTATGACGCTAGAGTATAGAGGACCGATGTTGTCATCTTTTGATCTGATGAGTCTCTATTTCTCTAAAATATGTCATATATACAGGGTCTCTATTCCGAAACATACTCGGGATTATCAACACCGGCAAAGCCAGAAATTGGCTCTGAGTGCTAAGCGATGTAATCGCCCTTTACTGGTCGTACTGTTGTTTATATATTTTGGTAAAGAGAAAGATCTTTCGCAAGAACATAACTTAGATTCCCAAAACATACAATTTTTACCTTCCTAGCCCGCGAAGCAATGGCTAGAGAAGGCATTGTTTTCAATGAAAAATTGTTTTTGAGATCTCGCCAAAAAAGTTTTATTTGGGTGTATTTTGACCTATCCGAGCAATATCGTCATGATGTCTGTCTGTGTGTGTGTATTTTTTTTCTGTCCGTAACACGATAGCTCCTTAACCGCCGAACCGATTTTCATAAAACGTTTAGGTAAAATAGTGTTCGACACTCTAACGAGTTGATTAGATTTTGGGCGAAATCCATTAATGCTAATGACATAGTTTTTTGGCAATTAAAACATTTTAAAAAGGCTAACTTTTTAACAAAACATCGCATAAATATGCGGTTTTCGGAATATATTAGACTACATTTTCCTTAATAATTTCTAAAACTTCGTAGAAGCTTTAGTTTCCGAGATATTTACAAAAAACTGGTTTTAAGGCTGATTATAATTATCATTGCTTCACACACAGGTGTGCTAATAGGCTAGCTAGGAAGGTATCCGTCATGGATCCACTTATTTTAAATTCATTGGATATTGATAATTTTTTGGCAGCAATAAAAGTTTGAACATCTGAAATACAAGTTTGGTAATTAGCAAAATTATTTTACATGAGCGAGTTATTAGCAGATAACCAAAATAAATTTGTTCATCTAATGGGTTATCTTTGGTTTGTCATTTGACATTATCCCCTCCTCTGAAAAAATGATAATCACTAAATTCGCCATAAAGGATTGGTTATTGTTGGTTATTATTGGGATCCATGCAACATTGATGATTTTCCAAACTGCTTTCTGTTTTTGCAGGGTCAAGTACTATTTTTTATGGAAATTGCATGGAAATTTATCCACCACCAGCGGTTTAGAAACCTATAATAATATAGTCCAACCAAGGCAACCCAAAACCCACACATTGCCATATATTTAGAGACTACAATAAAAATATGAGTAAACGAAAAGACCTGCCTTTTCCTATAACAAAGCATTATTAGGTACTTGAAAAAAAACTTGAAAAATATTATCTAACAAAACTTCCGGAATGGCAGCTACGAAAGTAAACAGTTTTTGCTAGCAATATAGACGCAACTTTCCATTGCCGAAAACAACACCATATTAATATTATTTTTAAAATAAATAATAAAGTACATATCTTTTTCGTCGTAGTTTAAAAAAATAAAATCGCAAACATTCTGCTGTCAAGTTAACCAAAAGTAACCCAGCTCCGGTGCAGGCTTACTTTTGGTTTGAACCAAACGTGAAACGTGATTATTGACAGCAATATGTTCTTTGCTTTGGTTCAAAACGCGATTGCTAATATGCACTGGTTAAGAATGGTGAAAATTGGTTCTCCGCTAATAATTATAATTGGCTAACGATACAAAGGTATAGGAGTGACTCAGTAAAGTGAAAATTTTATAATTTACAAGTTTGGTTGTTATCGACATAGCGAGAGGCGGCATGTCAACAGTCACCATAAAAGAGTAAAGTGAGGGTGAGGGGTTAAGCAAGAACTTTTTTTCGAAAAATAATTGATGTAGTACAGTTTTGACAATTTGCAAAATTATCGGAGACAATACCAAAAAGAAGAGATATTGTCAGAAGTCTGGGCGGAAGTAAAAAAGCCGCAGAATCAGTAACATTTTTGTCACTCTACCACCTAACCTTTTAATGATTTGCTACAATAGCGCCTTCTGGCGGCTCTTTATCTTCATTTATTCATTTAACTAAACCTGAAAATATCCTGTAACAATTTTGATTTATTTAAGGAACCTCCACACCTCCGTAACCGGTTTTCCGTCGATAACTCAACATTTTAATTTCAAGATACAACAAATCAAGGCTAGATCGTGATAGATACCATATAATTTTCCCCAGGTTTAAAACATGTATTTACAGTGGGCTTAAAAAAAAACAAAGATGTTTCTACTTATTTAAAGCCATAATCAGTTGTGGAAACATTCTGGCATGCTTTACTGGTTCATTTGAAGGAGACACTTTGTGTTTTGTGCCTATGTACATGTTTCCATTGAATGATACATCTTGTTTAATATTATTATTTTTATTTATTTCCTCTAAGTCTAATAAAAATTAGCAAAGATCCGATCCTGGTAAATCCGATGGCCACGCAAGCAAGCAAAGAAGACGTCTTTCTCTTTAACGAATAAGAGACGCCACACACATACACATAGCAACATCATATTTATGTTGTAATTAGAGCGCTGGACCCAACCGACGACAATCGCGTCCAGCTAAGAACAAACGACGCTGTGAAATAATTTTGCCACGACGACGCCGACGACCAGCGACGTCCCTCCTAAACAACTACGATGTGCCGGAACAAGAAAATTAATGAAATCGGTGTTTGGTCTGTTATATATATTGCTCCCTTTGTATCTACTATCCACACACGATCAAGTCCTTAAATGAATCTGAACCATTTGATTGTTGACATCGACATCCTGAGTAAAACCTGCGTCTGTAAAGTAAACCGAGTGGGAGCCTAACAATTATCGATGTCAAACATCCCAAAGAAGCAGTAATATGTAATAAAAACCAAACGTCAATTAAATTTGCATTACACCTTCAAAACGGCTAAGCCCTCCGCTAACACTCTGCGGTTAACTTCAGCAGTAAAATGTAATAAAAACCAAACGTCAATTAAATTTGCATTACACCTTTAAAACGGATAAGCAGTCCGCTGACACTCTGCGGGCAATTCACGAGACGATGCTAAATTTTAAAGCGGACCAAAAGGTACTAAATGATTCATAGCTTGCAAGCACTGAGAGCTGGTAGTTGTTTAGAAAAACCAGCAATTAATTGAGCTTTGTGTATTATTTATACATCATAAACCAATTAGTGTCTGACTAAAGCCAGCTTTAGGTAAATAATCTAGATAACAAATCTTTGCAAATACATTATCAGGATCCTTAAAGGAGACATCTTTAGTAAAATATGCTCTAATACTTGTGTATTCCGGAAAAAACGCAAATATGCGTCTTTGTCTATGTTTTTCTTAAAAAAGACAGTGATTGTTTTTCCAGAAAACCCGTTTTTCCATGGATTGCTGTTTGCTCCGAAGGCGTGCTCTTTTGGGCTATTCGTAACAATTTAGGCAAGCCGGCACATGATATTACGTAGGACCATCACTTATTTATGGTCCTCCGCTGGCCCCGCGGTGGACCTACTGCTGTTACCTTGTTGTTACAACTACTAACAAACGGTCAACGTTAGTGGCAAACATATACCTACACCAAGAAGAGGATGATAAAGATGTGAGTAAGGATAAAGAAACGTAACGGCTAACGCAGAAAGGTGTACAGAGCCTCACCTTGTAACTTAATGAACACATCGAAACATTTACTTGATGGGCACTAACATTTGCCTATCTTCAATTTTGCATTCGTTTTTTATGTGATGGGAGCCAAACCTCGTTGATATAGCTAAATATTCCGTTAAAATCAGCCTAATATTTGTTTAATTTATGAAACGTTTCTAGCGAGCATGAGAGTTACAAAAAATGTGCTTTAGAATTAAAAAAAATATTTCACTTTTATGCATGTTTTTTTTGCGGTGTTATAGTATATATTTGGTGTTAAACAAATAAGTTTAGGATGACCTGGTCGTCCATTGTCCAGATGTGTACAGTTTTAATGAGAAATTTTAAATATTTTAAGAAAACTCTCCGAATAAAATAAACTTCATAGATGGCCTCTCAACAAACAATTCTGAAAATAGATGTGTTTCCCACTTTGGATTATGGGTGATTATAATTGTGAATCTCAGATCCACCTGTTCATTGACTATGTAGTAATGTAGCCAATGAGTAAGAAAGTGGATTTTTCATTATTTAGATGACAGGCTTTATGAAGCACATAGCTTGCCTCTCCATGTTATTTATTCTGATTTCTTATAACCTTCACTTTGTAAATGTGGCTCGGTAACTTATCAGCTGTACTTTTTTCATAAGTATATGGCAACGGGGGCTAAGTAATTATGCCTTGGGACAACTGGCCGTTTGTTTTAAGTGCTTTAATGTTTTATTGCTCATTTCGGAAATGCCGTTTTCACTTGCCAACGACGCTACATATAAAATCCTATTTAACTCAGTGTCGCTATAGCTAATTAAACTTAAGGTTTTTCAAAAATAATATCTTCTTTTTGAATTTATTTAAGGGACAAAATTTGTAGGTGAAAAGAAGAAAGCCATCCATTCAAATAATGCAAATAAAAACACATGTATAGGACGAAGAAAGTATGGGTTTACATTATACTTAATGAGCTAAAGAGTTTTTAGGCGCTATATAGGGGCTAACCATAGGGGCTAACTAAGGTCAACAAAAAAAATATGCTATGGTTTTTTAAAAATTTAACCATACATACGATGCGGTCCGAATTACTGCGAATATAGGGAGAAATAAGTCAAATTTAACATCAACCGACCACCTCCGGCCCTATGTTCGCAGTACTTGGGACCTCAGTGTATATCATATACACTTAGTTTATTATTAACCCTTAATATAATTTAGAGAAAGTTAAATATAGTGTTTTCAACTTAAAATGCAATACTGATAATTTTTAGGTATCTCTCATTATTTTCAAGGATCTATTTTAAAATAAATATACAATACAATACGGTTGCAGAGGTCGCTTGACGTAATAATTAAGATGTCGCTATAATGGAAGACTCTGACTTCTTCAATTTGAAAGAGCTAGGCTGAACCTTCAATAATCATAATCGGACATTTATATTGACGGTACAAAAAGTCAATAATTTATTAAATACAGTTTATTGTGATCAACTATATAGATCTGGATATAGAAAAGAGACAACATCTCTATTAATCATGGTCTTCTTAATATTTTGTAAAAGCATTCCAGTCCATAAAACCGTAATCTAATCAAAAGTCAAACTAGTTGGCTATAAATAAAGTTAACTGCCGATTACAATTGACGTTGTGAGTTACTGTTACTCATCTCCGAAAATCGCTCTGTTAAAACAAACATAGCCAGTGCATGGATGTCTAGTTATTTGGTTAAATATAAATGAACAAGGGGATGAGTTTTTACATTATTTTAAATTAGTTACCAGTTAACGCCATATTCTTATCTTATTTGTTTCTTCCAACCGAGGTTCCATCAACCATTTTTGTATTTCGAACTTTTTAGTTATGGTAAAAATTACCTCTCTTTAATATACAATGTGTTATTGAATAGGATGCTAATAATGAAGGAGGTATTTTCTGGGTGCATTTTAAGATATAGTGTGTTTAAGATTTTTAAAAAATCTAATATAAATATAAATATCTGTATTACTGCTCTAGATATTTAGTGAAATTCCGTAGGCACTTTCTATTTATCAAGAGGCATTTTTTAATGTCTAACGTATTTTTTGATTTCAAACAGTAGCCTTCATGCGTGAATTGTCCTTTGTATTTTTGAAGAAAATAATGGTTGTTTTAATAAAATTTATTTTTGAAATTCTTATTGTTTTCTTAGGAAATGTTGCTTCCTAATTTATTTGTTTGACGTTCGGATTTTCTATAAAAAAAATTATTAATCATTTGCATCTCGCTAGCACCCTTACGAAAAAAAAATATTTAAAACAACGTAAGCTATTCCCGAACGAACACCACTGAAAAAAAAACAGGTTTATACCAAAGAAAGAGCCTCTTGATAAATAGAAAGTTTGTACCAAATTTCACAAAAATATTTAAATACATTTTGTAAATGTTTAATACTCTGCTTCTCAAAAGTTAAAACGTTTTAGTCCGGAGCCTAAGCCACTTTTGTCTGCATTTTTGCGTACCGTAATGAAAGTTGGCACGATTATAGTACAACACTATAGTTTTATTTTACGAAGTGGTGCTCATCTCGAACCCAGTGCAGGTCAAAGATACAGGGTGTTTCATTTTTAATTGCATCTCTCTCGTTAAAATTTTGTATAAAATTCAAATGTAAAGCTAGAGCAATGAAACTTTGCACCAATTATAAGGACATATACACTTTTATATTAAGCGCTAAAAAAAATATATTTATTTATTTTCTTCCAAGAAATAAAAAATTATTTATTTTTTTTTGATAAATTTATGTTGTGGGCGTTGGGTAGACAAAAAATTCAGCAGCTTCGTTATGCAAGATACGACATTAAAATTTAATGTAGTCATAAACAGATTGTTTGTCTTTAAAATAAAAATTGCTGGATAAGTGTGACGTATACAGGGTCGGAGTACAGGGGGGTTTTAATTATATATATATATATATATATATATATATATATATATATATATATTATCGGTTTGACAACGTTCTACGTCTTCCGATACCCAATCTCCACTCGTTTCTGTTTGCCCATAATTCATCATCTAGGCCTCTTATTCTTATTTCACTGTCTATTCCTTCTCTCCAGCTTCTCCTTGGCCGTCCTCGTTTTCTTCGGCCAGTTGGTTTCCATTGTAGTATTTGTTTAGGTAGTCTTTCATCATTCATTCTTTGTACATGTCCGTACCACACCAGTTGTTTTGTTTTTATATCATCCACTAAAGTACGTTCACCCACTGTCATAATTTCTCTTATTCTTTGATTTGTAACTCTTTCTCTTTTTGATTTCCCTGCTGCTCTTCTCCAATAGTCCATCTCCGTAGCGGAAAGCATTTTTTCTGTTCTATCCTTGATTGGCCATACTTCTGAGCCGTATGTAATAATACTTTTAATTAATAACTCTAAATTAAAAAAATCTTATTAGATGAAAAAGTATGTGAATTTCTTAGACTTAACGATATTTTAAAACGATATTTTAAAAAAATATATACCAAATAAAAGATACTTAGCTTCTATTATTATTTTATGAAACGAAAAAAAAAATAGATTTGAACTGTTAAAAACACAGGGTGTTTTTAAAAATAATTAAAAATTTTATGACCAATTTAAGTAATTTTTTTTATGGCGACGTTACAAATTCCTATAGAAAACTCAAAGTCAGCACAATACAACAATACTAGTGCAGCTTTGATTTTTTTAAATAAAATGTTTGTACAAAGTTTTAAAAAGTAACTACAGATTAAAGTTTCTTCGTAATTTTTTAGGTTAGTGCTAAAAATTCAAATAGCTCTAGATATGTCATTGAAATTACTATATTGTAATTTATAAACCATTTATTGCACTCTATTTTTGTAATAAGCGCTACATTATTGCCATTTTCTCAACGTATATACTGGGCATCAAATACTTTGCTATCATTTTAGTGTTTTTTTACATTATTTATTGTAGCTACTGCGTTAATAGGAATTTTGCAACAAAACTAGGCTCAATTTGTCGGTTTATTACAGGCTGTAACAAAAACATTTAGATTTGCGTAATTTTGTAATATGCTGAAAGACACAGGGTGATATTAAAAAAATCATGTAAAAATAGTAGTCTCAAACTTTTGTTCATACCGGTTACGCAGTTTAAGATACCTTCTTAATTTTACTACTTATTATAACTCGAGGAACGTCTTTTTAATGTGGTGTACACTGTTTTACTTAGTTTTGTCACTGTAGGAAAATACAGGGTGTTTCTTTTGTCAATATATAAAAAATTTTAAACACGTAAAATTTATAATTTTTTTTCTTTGGCACCATTTAAGTGCACTAAGACATGAAAAAAATTTAATTCCACTAAGACATAAAATTTAGGATACAAAAGAAAAGTCGAAAAATGCGTACATGAGTTACAGTAAAAAGTAAAATTTTAAAGAATTTTTTTTTTCTTTAACACATACTACCGTTACATAGTACCTTCAATCGATAGAAAATTTAATTTTAAACAAAAGTTGTCCTTGCACAAACAAAAATGCAAAAATATTAACGATTTTCTATATAAAGACAGCTTTCGATAAATTTAAATACCACAACCTATATCCCCTATGATTAGGAAAGTTGTTAATAACTTCGTTAATTTTGACTTTAAGAGAAAAAGTCATAAAATAACTTTTGTTTAAAGCCAAATGTTCTTTCTATTGGCTTAAATGTATACCTACTCGTCATTTGATTTTCTTTCGTTCATTACCATTGTATTCAGGAAATAATACCACAATTTTGTCTATTTAACCGACCCTGTATCTCTAATATTAACGAAGTAAGTAATAGTGCCGACCTAACTTTGAACACCCTGTATATTAAAATTCAAAAATTCCAGAAACTCCACTTTTACTTAATTTATCAAATTTTATTAAGTTAGGCTTGGTTAGGTGTTTTTAATATTCTCTGACGTAGATCTCAGAACAAGTACATTTAAGGTGTCAATTTTTGACATATCATGTGAACAGTTGACGTATTGACTTAATTTATATCTATTTTCGTTTAGAATACGAAATTATTTAGAAATCGATACCCCTCACGACCACTTTAGATGAAATAAGATTTTAACAATGTCTGTCCTCCTTCCTTTTGTCCCCCCCCCCTCAAAAAACCGTTTTCTCAATTTTATTTTTTCTAAATTTTGTGGATTTACAAGCTATAAAGTAAAACAAACAAAAAACTGTACGCGAAATGAGTTTCATATTTAATTTATAAATTTTTTCTGCCCCACCTCAAGTACGCCCCTGTATCTGGGCCCTGCACTGGGTTCTATCGGAGCACCACTTCTAAAATTGCATCTCTACTACTACCTCTGTGCCAAATTTCATTACGATACGCGAAAATGCAGACAAACCCCAAAATTTCCATCTTAGGCCCCGAACTATTTAGAACATGTTTATAAAAGGTCTCTCCTTGGAATGGACCCAAGAATAACCTCTTTGAATATTGGAATCTGAATCCATAACAACCTGTAGTCATATATCATAAAGCTATGCTATGCCACAAAAAATAAATAACGATTCTGTATGAATTATAGTAAGCTTAATGACATTGTGAAAAAACCCAA
Source organism: Aspidapion aeneum (assembly GCA_963576565.1). Classification (NCBI taxonomy): domain Eukaryota; kingdom Metazoa; phylum Arthropoda; class Insecta; order Coleoptera; family Brentidae; genus Aspidapion; species Aspidapion aeneum. Next base: position 77,882,882 of record OY755042.1, read on the forward strand.
ATATCTACTCAATATTGACAACACTTTTAAATGTTTTGCAGCAACCATATGGCCATTTACCCTTAACACCGTGCAATATGGTATTGCATTTACTACAGCTTAAGTCTAAAAAACTACTGGAACCAGACTAATATTTAAAAAATTTAAAATATGCAGCAGACCAATCCAATTTTAAAAAAATCTATTCTAGGATAAAATATGACACTGCCCAATTTCTATAAATTGAAAACACCTCATATTCAATTGCAAATTCATTGTAAAAACTTTTCGTGAAATATGAACTTGCTGGCTTATCTACAATACATTTTATTGTAAATAATTTGCTGCAAATATTTTAAAATATATTTGATATTGAACAAACTGCAAGCAGGTAATTTTGACCGTTTCTAAGGGTCCAAGCAACTCGCATGACTTAGTCTATCTATTCTATCTATCTAATTAGCCTTTTTTGAGCCATTTTTGGACATAGGCCTTCCCCAATATCTTCCACTCTTCTCTGTCTATCGAAGTGTTCATCTATCTAGTTCCCGCATATTTCTTTAAATCGTCCGCCCATCTCATTTGTGGTCTTCCCCTACTTCTTTTATTTTCCCAAGGTCTTCAGTTTACAATACATTTGTTCCATCGGTCGTCTTTCTCTGTGATTTTATGATCGGGAAATTTTTATTTTAATTTTGCTACTTCTCCTCTGACATCCATTACTTTTGTTATATTTCTTATTGATTCATTCCATTTTCTATCTGTTAGCTTTACGTGTAATCTTTGGGTGTTTGTTACCTTATCCATGTTTAATTTTGTGTTTAGGTCTGAGATCCATAGGTAAGTACAGGAAGGATACATTGATTATACACTTTTTAAGGTAATCAAATACTGGAGATACTGGTACTGATCATATTTTTTATTTTTTAATATGCAGCCCAATTTACCGAATGCTGCCAAGGCCAATATTACTAGTCTTTTGATTTCAGCTGTTTTTTTTTTTAGTTTAATAATTTGTTCCAGGTTTCTTTCTCTTTTTCTTCTATTTTCTCTTGGTTTATTCTGATCGTGATATTTTCATCTGTTTTTGTTATGATTTTAGTTTTAGTGTAGTTTATATTCCTGCCTATATTTTTAGCTGCTGTATCCAGTTCTTCCAGCATTTTTCTCAGTTCTTCTTTTTTATCAGTTATGAATGCGATATCATTAGCATATCTTATGTGGTTCAAGTATTATCCATTTACTTTGATGCCTATTTCTTTCCAATCTAAGTTTTTAAAAACATCTTCTAGGGCTTAGTTAAATAGTTTAGGAAATATTGTGTCCCGCGCTGATACCTCTACTTATGATGATTGGCTTGGTTCCTTCGTGGATTTTGATTGATGTTGTTGCTTCGCTATATATATATATATATATATATATATATTGGCTATTAAATCTGTGTAACTGTAATCTATTCGGGTATTAATTAAAGATAACTTTTCTGCCCAGTGCTGAATGCTATAGAAAGTTTTTCAAAGTCTATAAACGCAATTCATTGGCTACTTCTATTAGGATTTTCATGGTTAACACGTGGTATTATAGATCGATAGTTTGTTAGGTCTTAGTAGTTGAGATAAATTTAATTGCAAGTGGATACAATGCATAACGGTTTTTTAAATTAAACATTTTGTGATACTTAGATTTTGCGAAAATAAAGACACGATACAATAAATCCCATATAGCGCTGTATGAAGCAATTGAAAGCATCTGCTACAGAAACCCGCTTCTAATTACGCTTAATGATGTATTCGCGTCCAATTTATTGAGTCGACGCTTCCACATATCACGGCAACAGATTGTGTTAATATACAAAAGTGTCCTGTTTGCTCCCTGCGCTAAATATCTCTATTTATGAAATTTGACTTCCTGTGCTTATTGCTCTATATTATGTTTTATATTATGCTTTCAACATTCATGGTTATTTTGATATTATTAATTATTGTATGAGGGACGTTAATTAAAATCAGATAAGTGTTTTAATGCCCAAAATTACTTTAATGTCTATCTGACTCTTTAAGATGTTTACGTTCACGTAATCAGTCAGACATGCATTGTTTGATTTATATCAAGACACCTTTGAGTTGAAAGCTTCTTTTGTTCCCACAGTTTTAAACCCTACCTACTTATCATTTACAATTTAGGTGTCTAATTTTGCAAATATAATTACAAAATTTTTTAGAAGTTGCATAGTAGAGATACTTGATTTTTTTTATTAAGCTTAATTGTCCATAAAAGATATTTTTCATTCACAAAGCAAATACTTAACCTATATTACTAAAACATAAAAGCCACAGTGTGATTGTGAAATCATAAAAGAGCAAAGAAGCTATAATTAAATGTTTGAGTTAGTTAGTTATTAAAATAATTTTGTTTAATACGAATTTATATATAATATAAGGTACATTAAGTATAAAATCAGATAAAATAATAATAATAATAAATTGTCTTTATTGAAAAAATGCCATGTTCAATATTGGCTGGAATTTAAACATTTACTCTTTAAAAGAGGGCTGTTAATTACTTGTGTAAATTGCTTTGCACAAGTAATGAACAGCCCTCTTCTAAAGAACAAATGCTATCTGGAGTAATTTTTTAGTGGAGGAACTTCAGAAAGCTATACCGTACCTGATATGTGACTTCACTAAAGAAAAATACTCTGCCAATCTATGGGCACCTAAGCTCACACTAGGTACTATAGTTATAGTGCACGTGTGAGCTAATATAACTAAAAACTGAAATATATTTTATTCAACTCCAGACTCAATTACCTTACGTTTGATACCACACAAGCCATGTTTTGACTTAAAGTCTAATTTTTAAAATCTACCCCCACCACCCTTTTTTTAAAAACTAAAATGTATTTTGTTTAACTCCAGACTCATTAACCTTTCGTTTGATATCACACACGCCATATTTTCACTTAAACTCTAATTTTTGACATCTACCCCCACCCTTTTTTTTAAATAACTTAAAACAGACGGCGCGAGAAAAAAGTTTCAAAATCATCTGAAACGCAAAGATATATAAACATTTTTGAAATCGGAGCAACTTATTTTTTCAAGAAAAAATTAGGATCACCATAGCTCACACTACTATAGTATAGTAGTAGTGTGAGCTAATATGTATTTTTGGCAGTTGTTTTGCCAAGTTCGTGCACAATGTTCCTAATAATATAGCATGCACTAACCAGTCTTCTATTTAAAATTTCAATATGGCCCTTAAATTTAGGAAGTGCATCAATATGCACAGATGTTTTGCTTTTTAGAGTTTTATCCTACAATTTGACATCTGTTATATTGCACTTAAATGTCAGAATGTTGGTTTTTTATAGATTAAAGCACAGTCTAGCGCACCATTTCTTTATCCCCAAAAGAAAGGCTTCGATGGTTGCCTTAAACTGGTCTAGGTTTCGGTCTAAATTCAATTTTTTCGCGGTCCACAGTCCGTTTGCCTCATTAGCAAATCTGTGAGTTTTGCTGTGATCGGCAGTGTCATAGCAAGTCGTTAATGCATATCAATAACAGAATTGGCCCTAAGACGGATCCTTGAGAAACACTATGCACAAACTTATTACACTCAGAGTTAACTCCATTTACGTTTACAAATTTATATCGTTCCATAAGAAAAGAGTTAAACCAGTTTAAAGGAGTCTCCTAAATGCCTTGATTAATGCAATTAATATATAGACTTAAATAAAGTTTTTCCAAAAATGCTAAAACTGTATCATTTGTACTCTTTGAACTCTGGTAATCAAACTGTTCTCGATGTTTGCTCGATTTAGATTGATATTGTACTGAGTAAAGAAATGGAACGATAATTAACCATTGCAGTTTTTAAACTGTTAGGAAGTATTTCTGTACTAAGGGACCAGTTGGTAAAGTTTTAAGGATATTCACTGATATGTTATCTATTCCAGAGGAATTCTGTTTCTTAATTTTACTACAAATTTTTATGACTTAGTGTTTGTTCGTCAGACTAAATTTGAATATTTCTGTGTAAGTAATTTCTGGTAAATAAGACAGAGAATCGCTATTAAAATGATTTATGTTTTGAGTTCAATTTTTAGCAATTGACGTATAAAATGAGTTAAGTTCTTCAAAAAAAATATCAATAAAACCTTTTATTTTTGTTTCTTACCCCTAAATTCGTTAATTATGTTCCAGCATTCTTAACTTTTATTTTAACAATATTTTTTTTTCATAGTGTAATGGTTTCGCTTTATGTATAAGTTGCCTGTACTTTTTTCTGTAGTTATTAAAATAAAAAATTGATAAATCATATATGTATGATTTTGCTGTGCAGTACATAGTACAATATAGGTTTAACATTATTATCTTTCCTAAAATATATATTTTTAAATTTAATCTGGTTTAAGAGACACATTTAATAAGCAAATAATATTTAAAGACATACTTAGAACCGAAATAAAATGCACAGGAAAAGAGAAAAATAATAAAGAGTCATCAACAAAAAGTTTTTAAATTGTATTATACCAAAATAAGGAGATTTTCTGGCTATAAGTTTTCCAAAAGCGCGGCGGGTCCAGAAGGATATCGCAACTTTACCGGCTTTTCCGGCCGCGTCGGGCGGGGGATTCATTTCAATAATATGAATAAATATAAGGTGAATCCGGGGCTCAGTCTAATGAGCGCCAGTTAGTGTCTCTGGCCCGTTGAATCACGACGCAATTTAAACAATTTGTGACTCGAAATAACATTAAAATCTGTCCGGGGCGAAAACGTAAATCAGGCTTTGCAGCGACTTGAGAGAAAGAGAGATTCTGCCAGCAGTTCTTCACGCGGCCATTAAGGAGATCCCTCTCTCTAGCCAAATGCATTTTATGTTAAGATGCTTAAATTCCTCTTAAGCTTTTTTTTTATTTTTAAGAAATCAGCTATAAATTGAATGAGTCGACAAATTTTAAGTATTTTATTCAGAGCAATGCCTTGCAAAGAAAGTTCTAACTTATGAGTGTTTTACAGTTTTTAAATTGAGCAACGGGATATACAGGAGTTTACAAATTAAAGTGTTGAATAAAACGAAATTAGAAGATTAGAATAGAATAAATTTCAAAAAGCTATTTTAACTTTATTTTATACTTAGTGATATCTAAAATAGAAGGCGCAATTCTCTTTTGCACAGCTATATGAGTTAATTTTAAAATTTGGCTCTTTGCTTCATCACGCAAAAAATCAAAAGTCTCCACAGCAAACGAAATTAAGATCAGGCAGTGTTGAACCCCCCTGTTTTTCTTCATAATTATTTCTCCTACTTTACTTGCAGGCCCACCACATTTTGTGTGTGGCTGAAGGTAGCTTCCCAAGGCAGTGGCTTGTCCAATCTTTAAATTTTCAGCTCTTATGTCTACACGTGTTCTGTCGCCCTGACATACACCAATCGGCTGCAACATAGCTAAGGTTAAGCTGAAATTAGAGCTAGCATAATCATTTTAGTAATCTGTCTGTCTCTGCAAGTACAAATCATAAATTTTTTGTAAACTCGTCCAAAATAATCAAAAACTCAGAACCCTACAAGGTTCGGTTGATCTAGGGGGGAAAACGGAAGTGATTAGTTCCACATTAATCTCTGAGGCTATCGGATCAAGGAGAAGGTGATGATGACATATATTCCTTCAGGAGATATAGGGAAAATGGAGAAAAACGATAACTGGTCATAGAGCTGCTAAATATTAAAGAAATGTTGCTAATGCCGTTCCTGATCTTGGAGATTTAAGAAAAGAGACAAAGTCTACATCTCAGACAGAGAAGCGTGACAAAGCGAAAACAGCGTGTTTAAGCAGAGTGCTTTGTGTTTGTTACACCGAGCTAACGTACTTATGTGAGAAACAACCTAGAAGTTTGAAAGAGATACACACTCGAACAGTTTTTAAAGCAGAGCTGTACGTGTGGGGAGTAAACCTATACTTTTTTCCACAGTCAAGACACTTTTATTACGCATTTAAAATTGCTGGCGGCTTAGTAAAAGATGTCGCGCCGATTTGAATCCCGGAGATACGATACACCGAGAAGGCGTAGAAGCTGGATAAATTCACATGGGTCAGATTAAAGATTAAATACGTTAAGCTAGCTGGACTCACTCCTGGAAATATAATTAAGAGACAAGTGCTAAGCCGCATAAACCATTGGGGTTAGGATGCACTGACGAACAGGTTGCAGACAGACAGTAGCACTTTAATCGACCCACCAAATGCCTGAGATCGTAGATGGAACAACAAAGCATTTTGAATTGATAGTAGGAATTCTAAGGCACGATTCGTACGATACATACTTACCATCAGTGATACTTTTGACGGCGCTAAATCCAGACTACACTATGATTCTCGGTTCCGTCACGCCACCGACACTGTTGCTTCAGCAACTGAAAGCAGTAGTTTATTGATTGGTTGAATTTCTCCTAAAATCACGTAACGTTTTTAAAATCCCGCTCTTAAAATATGACTCTTTAAAAAAAACTGCTTTTTATTTACTATGCTAAAGTCAAAAACTAACTATAACTAAACCACACCCCTCTATAAAATATTAAGGCAGAAAAACAACATTTTAAAAATTGTTACGTTGTTCTGTCATGAGGGGCGTGCAAAGGGTGAGGCAACGAGGCAGCCGCCTCATGCAAGCACCTTCAGAGGGCAACCATAATTTTCGCGCTCTCAAAAAAATGAAATAATTTGCAATTAAAAAGTTGAGGTAAGTTCCATGGTGCTAGGGAAAAAGGAGATAAGTCGAATATTAAGAATGTTCAGGAAAATAACTTAAAGTTTGCTTACAATTTACAAATCAGGTTTAATACTGATACTGATGATACTCAAATATTCAGACTAAAATACAAATACGATCTGACTTATACTATTTGGCCCATAGCAGGTATCTCATTTTAAACAAAAATGGCCTTATTTCCTTTTTCCCCGGCAACACGGAATTATTTGGTGTAAACAATATTGGAAACAGATGATTTTGCAGAGAAAAAGGACAAGGGTCCCAAAACTTCTGACTCGGCTCTTTTGAAACTGTACAAAACTCTTTCATTTGATACCATTTTTCCTAAAAATGTTAAGCCCGCTGCGCCTTTTTTTCTTCTTATTATTATATATTTTTAAAATTTCTTCTTTTTTACCCAAAATTTTCTACCGCAGCGCCAATTTTTTAAAAAACAATTTATCTTAAATTTTCACCTGCGGCGCAATTATTTTCGTCATAACTGCAAAATATTTTCCACAACGCAATTTTTTTCGAAATGTACTTGAATTTTAGAACATTTTTGCCTGCCGAACCGAACCGCGCAATTGTTTTCAATTTTCCAATAGTTTTTGATATTGAAAACATTTTCTTCTGTGCCGCCATTTTTGACGAAAGTAACTTAATTTTTCTAAAATTTTTGCGATTTTCAAAAAGTTTTCCGCGGCGCGATTTGTGACAAAAAAAAGAAATGTTTTGTATATTGCAACTATTTTCTCTCTTAGTATGTGTTAAGCCATGTCACATCCCCTTCTGTATTTCAATATTTTTCGCATTTTCTAGATATAAAGCTGGCTTTGTATGGCCTGGCTAGTTGCGCCCTTGAATTAATGAGTGACTGTGAAATGTATATTCAAATTAGAGAAATTGTTTAGAGAAACGATATCATTCGTAAAAGAAAAACTATAACACGGGATGTTTATTTTTATTTAAGGGTCAGCAGTTTTTCCCTTTGCCTCAGGCAACCAAAAAGTTAGGCACGCGTGTGTTGTCACTCCCCTACCCTTACGTAATAATTTGTTACCTTTTTGAGACCTCTCTCCCCCGACATTTTATGGCCGTTGCGTAATTTTTGCATGATTCCTAAGTAGCCCGTTGAAATTATTGTTTCAAAAAGAACTGCATACCTGCATACAATACAATACAATACAATACAATACAATATCTTTATTTGTCAAAAAAATACATTGTTGCACACGCAAATTTTTCCTAATGCTAAGAACTGAATTTACAAAAAGAATCCACTCTCGATTATAAAAACCGTTTTCAATTAACTTGTTACGGGCTGGATTTGCTAGGATTTATTCTAGGCCAAATTAACTTAAACTCGCCCCGTACAAATTTTGGGTCAATACTTATTTAAAAGCCAGTATTTCTCTAGTTACTAGGTATATGTTATAAATACTAGTATTAGGTTGTTTTATCTTATTGGGGAAATATCATTGCTAAAAAGTTAGTTTATTGAACCACCAAAAATGTTAATACCTACTTGATTAAGAGTCCATAGAAAGGAGAATTTTTGCGCAGCGGAAGACATGCTTTTGAAACATCACAGGTAAACAGGTAGTACAGGAAGATCAATGTTGCAAACTCATAAAATTATACTTAATTTCTTTAAGGGAAGAGAAACTGGAATTTAACCTTAATTAAAGGGTAAACAAACAGAAATTCGAGTTTTAATTGAAGTTAGGTTCAAGTCATCTGTTTTCCTTGTTTTCTTGTTAACCGGCTATTTCTGACCACCTGAGTGTCCTTTGCTTGCGGGCGCGTTTACAGCTTATGCTTGGGGGGAATTTTTGGGGCAATCAGAACTTGACCAAAACCTAATTAATTTCGAAATATCGATAGCTAGGCGGAACTTTGACTTGTCAGAAGATATCTATACAATTGTAAAAAAATGTGTTGTATAACGTAATTTGTGAACGTGACGAACGTGACATCAGTGACCTTATAATAGCTAACCTAATGTTTCTACGGGTATGCTCAAGAATGGACTTTATTTCGTCATTCTTGATTGTCTATCCTTATTTGTCTCAGTGTAAAGATGAGACAAACTTGATTTCAGCCGGTGGATGGTATGATTTTTGAACGTGCAACCATTTACTCGATCCATCTATTATAATGCTGATGGCTACAGATAGTTGAAAATCTAACCTCAATATATATATGTCATCCTTCTTCAACTTGATATTTTGTCATTGAGTCTGTCTCTTTCTTTTGTTAAACATGTGGTTCAAAGCTAAAATGACGTGTCATTTTGATAGTTTTTATCTTCCGGTGGAAAGCTATAAATAGGGGTTTCCAGGCGAAATCTGTCTTTTTTTCCATAACTGGATTTTGTGGAGTCTGGCTATTAATTGCTAACCATAAAAGACCGCGTGCCAATTTCAGTTGATAATCAATGTCTAGAAATTTTAATTTGAAAGCAGAATGCTTTAAGTTAATGTCTTGTGACACATTTTATTTTGGATGTTGATTGGATTTTCATCGAATTACAGGTGAGCCCTATTTACTTCTACTTCCGATAATTCTGTTTCTCACCGAGAGCACATGTAGTTCAGGTAGAATTTAACCTTATTGTTTTAAATATTGCTAGTTGATTTTATTATATATTTTTTTATCCAAGATAAATGGAGAGGCAGATCATTTCGAAATAAGAGATTTAAATTTTATAACTCGATAATTCACATTTTGACTTGGCTGATTTTTATAGGTTATGTTATTGTGAAAAGTATATAAGTTGAGGTAGATTTTTACTAAAGAAAATACAGTGATAAAATATTAAAGGTTAGATTAATATTAAAGAGTTTATATCGATATTGAGGGAAAAATGAATATTTATCAAATTAAGGGTTATGTAGCTTGATCTACTGTGTTTTGCTGTGTGTTCCAAAAAGCATGTTTTATTTTAGTTCCAGTTCCGCAATCCCGAAGGGAATTTTTGATCTACAGAATTTCCTACCTTCTACCAATTTTGACCAAAGTAAACTGAACGAGTAATTTTGACATTCACAACCTGAAAAGAATCGTTGAAGTGGGAATCACATGTCCAAACCGAGCTGTCAAACCCAGATATCAAACCGAGCTTCCTGACCGGGTTATGAGACCCATATTGTGAGACTTTGAGAACAAGTAAGATTGTTCCTTTTAGGGGTTTTTGTTAGGTTAGGTTTAAAGATAAAGTTGCAACTAGATAGAACCTTGTAAACCAAATATGCATATTCGGTAGGGTTGATAATTAAGAGTGACATTTAGGTAACTATTTCTTTTGATTTCTTCCGGATATCCTGTTTCATTAGTTGAGATGTTTTTGTTTAATTTTCTTCCAATTTCTTGATTAAAATGTTAAAATTTACAGCAGATGCCCTAGTTTTTATTTAAGAACCCACAATCACCGCTTGCCATACAAGGCAGATATTTATTAAGGTGACAAACTCTCTCACTAGAAGAGGGTTCTTGCGAGAAGACCCTAGTTAATTTGAATCTATATTCTTTTATCGATTACCTGATTGCAGCCAAAATAAAAAAGTAATTAACAAAATTCTACAACTAGTGGCTCTCACTACTACATTTCAGTGTAGTTTTTTTTATATTGTTAAATGTATCTTTGCTATCATCCAACCGGAGAGGGGCAAGGGGACAATCGAGAAGGGAGGGAACGAAATCCCAATCGACGGTGGAGTTAATATATAGAAGTTTAAATAGCAACAACAAGTTAAAAAAATAAAAATAAAAAAAACACAAGATAATATAAAAATTACTATAATAAACTTTGTTCTGCAATTAATTTCGATTTTATTATTTTGGTATATTTTTACGGTTCCGTACTTACAATATATTTAAAAAATATATTCTCGTTGGGCAATCTTGACGGTCTGCATGGTGGCCTTACGGTATCGTAACGGTGGAGTATAAATACGGTCATTGCTACTGATGTAAGTATATTTAACGTGTCGTTGACGGTACGATGACGAGACGGTGGCGTGACATTGCCGGTACGTATGGTATACTAGCTGAAAGAACACCTGGCACATACCTTTGTACTAGGTCCTTTGTAAAAAATTATCAAAACCATAGGTAAATTTAGTGGGAATAAGGACACTGTTGTTCTGGTAAATATATGTTTTAATCCATCGGTAACGTTTCGACAATGGTTTTTGTCTTCATCAGACTAAAAAGGTTACAACTCATTAGTAAGATAATACAAAATACGGCACATTAATACATCACCAATTAAAAATTATTATTCTTTTCCCAATAAATAACATTTAAAAATGACCTTATTGACAATATATTATTTTTTTCCTAAATATTTTTTTCCCTTTTAATGTATATGTAACTGATTTTTTTATTTATTTATATAAAGAAATAATTATGGTTTATTTTTCTTCCTTTTTTTTAAATATACATATATAAAATTTTTTATACAAAGGTTCAAAAATTTTTTTTGTCACTATAGTAACTAATTATAGTAAGTAATTAATTGCTAATTAGCAGATTAATGTCGGGTTTCGTTTTTAATTTTGTGCCGTTTGTTTTCCTGATGTGCTTGAATTCTTGTTTTTTGTTGTTCCAATGTACGATCTAGTCTGAAGGGTGAGTACGGAATTTTAAATATTTTAACAGTCCTTTTTAAATTTTAACAGAGGTTTATAATGTGTACAATGTTGTTATTTTCTACATGGTATTATGGCTTGCTACAGGTTTTATTTGTTATTGTTGTTTTTATATGAATAGCTGATTGATCTCTTTGTGCGTATTTTATTGAGCCACCCATCAGTTACTATAGTGACAAAAAATTTTTTGAACCTTTGTATAAAAAATTTTATATATGTATATTAAAAAAAAAAGGAAGAAAAATAAACCATAATTATTTCTTTATATAAATAAATAAAAAAATCAGTTACATATACATTAAAAGGGGAAAAAATATTTAGGAAAAAAATAATATATTGTCAATAAGGTCATTTTTAAATGTTATTTATTGGGAAAAGAATAATAATTTTTAATTGGTGATGTATTAATGTGCCGTATTTTGTATTATCTTACTAATGAGTTGGAACCTTTTTAGTCTGATGAAGACAAAAACCATTGTCGAAACGTTACCGATGGATTAAAACGTATATTTACCAGAACAACAGTGTCCTTATTCCCACTAAATTTACCTATAGTTGCATTGCAAGGACGTGATAAGTTTACCAAATTATCAAAACCCTTCCTTTATCGCTTTACGATAAAATTAAAAAGAGCTGTTCTCGAATTTAGGCTTTTATAATTTACCATTGCCTGGAAGAATTGAACAAGTAAAAATGAATTTTGACTAATTTTCTGTCTACCTCAAACGATTTTGAATATATTTTTTTAACATAAGAAATATTTATCATACAATAAATATCACACGGGTCATAATATCACTAAAATTTCGGTCCAAAAATAAACCAAAGTAACTGTAGATTTATCAAAACCAAGAAAAATCAATTTAAAATTTTTAAAAAGAATGTGAGTGAATGGAGTAACTTGGTTTAAATCATATAATAACTTCGGTTATCCTTAACTGATTTTAAAAATTACTTTACCGAAGTGTACGTAGAAACACGGTTACTGTGAATTTAAAGAAAACTAGATATTTTCAAAATCAGTCAGTTACTCTGTTATAATATTGGGCAACCGATTTCTTAGCTTGTATATGAGGTTGTTTTAAATCATTTTTTTATTGCAATGTTTGAGTTTTTCTGTATTTTGTATAATAAAATAAACAAGAATTAAACTACTGACCTTATTCAGTTAAGTGTTTGCTTGAATTCGTCCTGTAAATATCGCATTTTTTAAAAAGTCTACATATAATTTCTCTCATTGTAACAAAAATATTGTAAAAACATAAATTTTGTTTTTGCATAAAATGCGTTTATTTCGAACCTGATTATTCCCATTGTCAAAAAGTACAATATAAATGATCATATATCTATATTCTGACAAAATTTATAACACTCCTGAAATATAGCCCGTTACTATTTTTGAAGTCATGCTCTCGAACGCATAAATAACATTTAACAATTGGGGCTATTCCACTTAGGGTCACTAATGATGAGTCCTATCATGAGCAGTGTAGCGCTCATTATCAGCAACTTGAACTGCCTTACTTTATGCCTTGTTTACAGTTAGTAGACTTTTTTCGATTCTAGGCGAGACCAAAATAAAATTAAAAAAGTACTAAATTAAAATCTTGGATAATCGTGTGAATAAGGTATGGTTTATCTTGCTTCTATTTTAGTGAGTAGCTCTGAAACCGTACTACGTACGGGGATCTAAGGTCTAATGGACACCCATGAACTGTTGATAGTCAACTATCTTTTCCTAAACGCAATGCTTTCGTCAAGTTCTGGGAAACGACTCTATTTTTTCATCGATTAATAAAGCAGTTTATTGCTGACCTGCTCTTGTCTTTTGTAGATTTCGCTCCTTGTAAATAAATGCCTACGGTTTCAGGCAGCTTCTTTTTCTCATTGAATAAAACCATCTAATTTTAAAACATCTACTCAGGTTTGTAAGGGTGTGTCTCATCGATCAAGGAGTGTTGGAACCCCGTGGGCAATAGGGTTTTGGGGCAACCCAGGGACAAGTACAAGAAAAAACATACCTTAAACTTAAAATGGAAAGGTTTCCAGATTGGGAATAATTGGACTTTTGAGTGACCATTTTGTACCACAAGAACTCTAGTATTCCCTTATGGGCTTGTACTTAATTACAGTCAAACCTCTATAACTCGAACCTGAAGGGACAACCAAAACAGTTCGAGTTATGGAGAGTTCGAGTTATACAAACTCGAGTTACATAGGTTAAAATACATGTAAAAAGTGCAGGGACCGCTTAAAAGGTTCGAGTTATAGAGGGGTTCGAGTTATAGAGGTTCGAGTTAGAGAGGCTCGACTGTATTATAAATTTAATGAAATTACGAGCATTTACTTCAACGCTTTGCCGTCGGTTTTAACTTGTTGGTCTTGTTTTGAGATTAATCATAAATAATATTTCAGTTGGTAACTTAGTATTATAAATAAAAGAGAAACTAGTTTTACATATTTTCTAGTTCTTTTTGATTTACCTTGTATCTTGTAGTCGGTTTGATTTATTGTAGTTAGGCAAACCACGTTGGGGATGGAAATTTCTTTTTCCAAAATACCGGTGTCCGTGGTTGACTTTACCCCTTTGAAGTTGCCTTAATTGAAATGTATTGTAATGGGCGTAAATTAAAACATCTATGCTCCACGCACAAAAACAATGCGAGTAATACGACTGATGGCGTATGCCAGGCACAACATTTCTTTGATGTTTCCTATTTAAACAACGCTAAAATGCGCAACATTGGCTCTATCACTGCCGCTCAAATAGGCTGCAGATAAAATTTATCTCTATTCGAAGGAGCCAAGAGAAAAGTGGCAGCGTGTTCGACGCTGCTCTTGTTTTCAGTGGCCTATTCATGGCGTCGCTGTCGTATCGTGTCGAAGTGTGATCCACTGCATTAAAAGTAATGCAAAAAATAAAATAAAAACCAATAAAGGTTTTTTCAAAATAAAAAACGTGTTTTCGCAAAAAAATACGGTAGTGCCTTGGCTTCGTGGCACTACCTTACAAGCCGCCACTGTTTTAAAGTCCAAAAAGTTCGTCAGAACTTTCAAAATGGTGCCATAGTGCCCTGTGATAGTGTCCCTTGGCTCCGACCATGACACCTATTTAGTAAGGGATACATTTTAAAGTGGATAATATCCCAATTATTGAGGGTGTCCCATTACAACAACATAGTTTTATTCCGGAGTGAATGTTCGACCGGACAAAATAAATAGCTCCGCGATCGACGATAAATTAAAAAGGTTTTTTTGAAAACGTTACAGTTTTGAAGCTCAACGTCACCGTTGCATTGATTTACGGTAATTTTGTGAAAATGAACGGGAATAACTCGCCCTGGTTTGAAGAACTGACGGAAAATTTATGCGCGACCACTGTAACTAGTGGCGGACTTGTTCCCGATTGATGCCGTAGCAATACGGCTATGTGGCCCGAAACTAAACAGAAGTTTTTACACTAAAGTTCAATAATGCAATAATTACTTTGTTGTTTAATTTTGGGTTCTCGGAATCTGTCATTTACTGTGGGGCATTTTTTAAAGTCAGAAAACTGTGAACGCCACAAAAATTTCACAACAAGTTTCTACAGGTCTTGTTTATAGATAAAAAAATGCTACATAAACCTCAAATTTTGGTGATTTTTTTATCAAAATACTCAAGAATCGTGTTTTTTCAAATAAATCCTAACTTTTTAAGGTCGTGTAAGGTCAAATGTCCTTAAAACCATTTTTTTAAAATCACTGAATACAAGTTATATAAAAACGACTATAATCTTGAATATATGGGTAAAACCTAATTTTTAAAATAAAATTTCCGTTAATTTTTTTTAATTTTCATTCAACCCTTTTACGGTGAAGTAAAATAAGGGTGCTGTAGGTCAAAAATGTTGTATTTTTCTACAGGACATGTGAACAAAAATTCATGCTTTTCCCCCATTTTCTACGTAGTTGGGGAAATATGGCTTGTACAGCTCGGGCTATACATTTAATTTAATTTTACACTTTAACAGTGAGAACGAGGAATTATAAAATTTGTTGAATGGCTCGGTTGAGTGAAACTTTGATATATACTACTATGTCGGTTAAGAACGTTTTTTTACGTTGTCCGACGCCTATTCTCCACCTCCTTTGATCCTGATAACCATCTTCTGTCATTTTTATTTGAGTCTGTTTTCTTTCTGTTTAGGACGCCCTCTGTTTCTGCGCCCTAGTTGTTGTCATTTTAGGATCTGCTTTGGTAATTTTTGGTCGTCCGTCCATTGTACATGGTTGTATCACATTAGTTTTTTAGTGATGTCATCCGTTATGCTTCTCTCGATTCCCATTCTTTTATTTATGGTCTCATTTCTTATATGATCTATTCTAGATATTCTCATTAATCTTCCTATTGCATCCATTTAGAAATTTTCCATAATTGTTTCGATGAGTGTCCTTAATATAGATGTACTAATTCATTTAAATTTTTTTGGACCGTATTTTAGGCTCCTAGGTAAACTTCATTTAATAATTTTTACTTTTCTAGCCCGCGCAGCAATGGCTAGAGAAGTTATAATTTTCGATAAAAACAAAAATGGCAGAACGCCGAAAATGTGTTATTTATGTACATTTGGATCTCGTTTATGTGTTTGTGAGTGCGTCTGTTTGTCTTTGGGACCCAGGATAGCTAGGGAATCGCTTGACCGATTTTCATGAGATTTTCACAAGAAATTGTGTTTGACACATCTCTAATTTGTTATCTTATTTTTCTTCTGTTACTCCTTGCCCTCGTGCCACAAAATTATCCCCGTTATATAATTTATACCTAGAAAATTAACCTTTGTGATGTTTGGTTTGGCTTGTTATTGTTTAATGAAAATTCCACGTCTGGCACCTTTAGTGACGCGCTATATGTCGTGCACAATTGGTAGATGGATAAATACAGTTTTATGCAGCTAACAATCGTGAATTATATTCCCCTCCCATCACCATATAATAGACACTTATTGGAATAAAACCTGATTGTGACAGATTTACATATAAAAAGAAGCTGTTTTCTTTCAAAATTCGGCCTTTGTATATTTAAGAACCAGATTTATTAGTGTCTGTATTTATTACATGAAAGTAAGCGACTTTATTTTTAAATTTGACTTTGGTATGTCAATGTTGAGAGGTCAGATTTCTTTGTAAATTTGTCAGAATAAAGTAGACTCTAAAATAAAGTCAAGTTTTATTTCAATAAGTCCCTAATACCTACCGTGTTCTCGTAGCTATCGGAAGTTTGAGAGCACACACCTATACTAACAAAAAGAAATTAGATGATGAAACGGTTTTTTGAATAGGCGGATTTTAATTCAGTGCTTATAGTTGATGTTGTATATTAGTGGCACCACGTCATGGCTATGGTAAACTAAATTTTGCGGCAAAATCTAAGTAAAGAAGCCTTAAAAAATTAGTGTTTCACTTTGTACATGCAGTGTGCCGCTCGGGGTTTAATGTTCGAAGGATAAAACACTAAGAACTTTTAAAGGAGAGATCAAATAGGTACTTACCTAATAAATAAAGATCCGAAACATAAAAGAGGATTCAAAATTATATTAAAACGTGCACGAATATTGATTTAGTTGCAAAAACGGTAATTTGTTTTGTAAAGAGCTCCGTCATAATTTGTTTGACATAAACAGTTTGTTTTGAACAACAACGAATAGAAAACGTCAAAGCCCGGCTAAATCAATAATATGTTCGTAACAACCAGATAAGAGTATATATGTTCCTTTCTAATGAAATCGTTTAGAAGAAGACATCAATAAAAAGCAAGTAAAATAGTATGCTAATGACTAATTAGTGCAGTGCCTCATTTTGGGAATCAATATCAATAAAAAATTAAAGAAAGTGCGTGCCACTGTATGTACCCCTCTACTTCCTTCCCGACAATCATGGTTTTAATGACGCGGTGTCACTTTAATACAATATCAACTATAGGTAGCTCAGTTGGAAGAGCATCAGCCCGGTTAGCGGAAGGTCGCTGGTTCAAATCTAGCCTGAGGTAAAATCTTTTTGTTATCTTATTTTTCTTATTTATTCCTTGCCCTCATGCCACTAAATTCTCCTCGTTAGATGAAATATAAATACCTATTTTTAGCATTTTTCACTATCGAAAATTTTGCTAGCGTTTTCGTGGCCCAAAACAACTATATTTTAAGTGACCCGAAACAAAACGGGTCGAAATGCGTGTAAACTCTGGTGACTGTATTTGTAGCGATTACGACTGATTTATCGCGGAAAGACAGTTTCCTCTTTTATCGAAATTCTCTTGGTTTTTGTTATCCGACTCCCATTTTATAAAATATTATTTTATGAACTATCAGTTTTTGAGCTTGATTCATGCATGACAAAACCCAGCTGCTAACTAATGACACGTATATCAGCGATTTTTAAAAATAGTTTTAGTATGTTTTAGAGATTTTTTTCTCATAGCAATTTCCTTTAACTGACTCAGATTAACCACAATTCGTAGCAAATTAGTCAAACAAAATCAAAAATTTACCTAATTAATAGTATAATATTTTGAGTGATGAAATCAAACTAAGATGTTAAGACAACGAGCCAAATCAATAAATATACAGGGTGGTTTAGTAGGCTGATTTATTTGATGTTGCAAGGTTAAAACGACAAAAAATTTTGGATTTAGATTCTGATTTTCTAGGAATTACTTCTGCTGGGTCGCAAACTAAGATGTTAAAAAAATGAGCCAAATCAGTTAATATACAGTTATAGTAGTTTGATTTTATAAAAAGTGTTAAGAATAAAGTACCTTTGTTTTTGTTTAGAATCAAAAGTTACAGCAGATTCTCAGTTTTTGGAAAAATCAGCTAATTTTTCTTTAGACGATTTTACCTGATTTTTCTGAAAATTAAGAATCGGCTGTTACTTTTAATTCTAAACAACATTCCTTAATAACCTTTTCTGATCTTTTAAGGAAAGGTACTATACTTTTAACACATTTTATCGAATCAGCCTACTAAACCACCCTGTATATTGATTGATTTAGCTTATTTTCTTAACATGTTAGTTAATTATCAAGCAGGAGCAATTCACAGAAGATCAGAATATGAATCGAAAATTTGCTCTCATTTATACCTTACGTGCACTCAATCCGAGGACACACTGTATATTTAGTCACTGCTTACAGGAAATCGGGAACATTTTTATCATCATCATCTTTTACATTATATTTTCACACTCAATTAAAATATGCCATTAAAAAAATTCTTCCTCCGCCACCCAGAAATTGAAAATCAATTTAGATCAAAATTTTCAATTTACCATTTTTTTCTCAAAATCAAGTATAAACATAAAAAACCAATGCCGCATTTTTTCTAATATAAGCCAATTTTAATGAGGCATAGCTTCTGGACTGATAGCGCTTTATAAATTCTTTTAAATGTCAGTGCAGTAAAAATGTAAAAAAACACGAAAAAATTTAATTTTTTCAATGTAAGATATTTTTATTAAGGTCAAACAAACTAATGTCCATTAGTCAAAATTTGTTTCGTGCTAAATTGGTAAAAATAAAATATGTTGATATTTTGATAAATTTATCGCCATCTTGGAAACAATGACAGGTAAGTCAAAGTTTTTTTCTGAAAAATATTTGACCTGACCTTCTCAATGTTTGATCCCAATTTAGTAATTTTAACTCTATTGGTATAGGAGTAGCGCCCACCAATGTTGGGTTCTTGAAATATGTCATTTTCTTAGGAGCATTTTTCAAAGTCAAAAAATTTTATAGCAAGTTTCTAAAGGTCTTTTTTTATAGTCTAAAAGTTTTTTTTGCTTTACTATTGATAAACCTTGAATTTTGGTGATTTTTTTAATCAAAATTCGTGTATTTTCGAATAAATCTTAACTTTTCAAGGCCGTGAATACAAATTATATAAAAACGAGCATAATCTTGACTATATGGGTTTAACCTAATTTATGCAATTTTTTTTCGCCCTTTTTTCTTCAAATATCCCTCACCCCTTCCATGGTGACGAAAAATAATGGTGCTGTGGGTCAGTAATTTTGCATGTGCAAACTGAATTGCCAATTTAAGTCAGAAGTTTTTGACTAGCGAATGGTTTTGGATTGCAGTGCAATATTTATGTAGTTATCTTATAGATTATATTAGTCCGGTTGATCTTGATTATATAGGCGCATACAGGGCCGGACTGGGTACGTAGGGGCCCCGGCGGGAGAGCAGAGCCAAGGGCCCCATAACCAGTAATGGGGAGAGGGGGTGGATGCAATGAGGAAAAAAAAACCAAAAAAAAAATCGAGTTTGAGTAAGTTTCAGAAGTTTAACACTATATGAAACTTTAATGCGCCGCAAGCGAAAATTTTTGGAAAATAAAGTCATTTTTATGTAAAAATTTTGGGGTAATGCCGAAAATTTGTTATTTGGGTGTTGTTTGACCTATCTTAGCAATATACGTCTGTCCGTGTGTGTGTGTATGTCTATCCGACCACAATAGATCCTAACTCGCTCAACCGATTTTCATGAAGTTTTCTGGTAAAATAGTGTAAAGCGCTGGTTAAATTTTTGTTAAAATCCATTAATGATTAACAACAGTGTTTTAACAGTATAAAAATTGAAAAAGTTTAACACTAACTTTTAAACGAAGTTTCCGAAGTTTGGCACTACAAGAAACTTAAAGGCGCCGCAGGCGAAAATTTTTGGAATTTTTATCTAAAAATTTTGAGATGTTAAAATAGTAAGTTTAATTTTCGTTTAAAACTTATTTATTAGAGATCTGAGCCCTGAAGGGGAGAAAAACTAGATATATCCCAAAAAAATAACCCCAAAGTTAAATTCGCCCCGCCTGGGAAAACAGAGTCTATTAAACTAAAAAACAAAGGAAAAAATCGGCAACACGCTAGAAGCTTACCTTCTGTAATTCTGCAGCAGTCCCTTCTTTTCACTGGCGGCACCGCCCCTTCTTGTGACTGGAATTTCGGTCTTCAACCCGAAAACACGTGTGACTTCTTTTAGTTTTTTGGCGGAAGTGAAGTCTTCATTCCCCTGTCACACACAGGGTGGCGCTTCAAACTCCCAGCGTGAGCAAAAAACGCGAATGATTTCAACAAAATGATCAGGTGATCAAAAAGAAAACAGCTTTCAACAAAGCGAGAAATTATCACCTGATCGGAACCCCCCCCCCCCCCCCCAAACAGGACTTTCCCCTTTTGAAGGTTTTTGCAGAAAGCCCAAAAACATCAAAACAAACTCCAAGGTTAGGCCCTCCCAAAAACCCAAAATAAAACAATAAATAAAAAATAATTGGCAGCATTAAACATTCCGCCCACCATAAAAATTCCCAATTTTTATAGAAAAACCCAAAAACAAAAAAATTAAAAAAAAAAGGTTATTCAATTGCCCAAAGGGTCTAAACAAGAAATTAGCATTTTTGCAGCAATAATTTTATTGCAATAACTATGGACGTCATACTTAAGTGAATTCAAATAAGCATGATTCACGCTACACAAGGCTTTGAAGGTTGGTTACTGGCTGGGTAACGGACATACCTTCACCAAACTACGGTTAAGTAATCCTTTCGCGGTTTTTACTTGCACGACACGGGGGATTCTTTCTGGACTCTAGTAAATTTTTTCAATTCTAGCGAGTGACCACTTCAATGGGGGTAGGTTTTCATCGGGAGGGGCTGTCAAGGGTTCCAAAGTGAGGATATGTCCAGGAGTAAGACTTTGAAAGTCATGAGGATCGGGGCTCATACTACACAATGGTTGACTATTTAAAATAGCCTCAATCTGAACCAATACAGTCATCAACTCTTCAAAGGTTAGGATATGATCCCCCACAATTCTCTTCAGATGAGTTTTCGTGGACTTTACCCCAGACTCATGGAGTCCATAAAAATGCGGACTGGCGGGTGGATTAAAACACCACCTAATCGCTAAAGTCTCAGCAGCTTGCTGACAATAGGACACAAGGAGGTTATTTGCCCCAACAAAATTAGTGCCCTGGTCACTGTAGAGGGCAGCACATCTGCCACGTCTACCAACAAATCGGCGGAGGGCAGCCAAAAATGCATCAGTGGACAAATCAAAAACAGCCTCCAGGTGAATGGCCTTTGTTGGGAAACAAACAAAAATACACCCATAAGCCTTTTGACTTTTTACACCACGACGCTTGGTTAACGTGATGGAGAATGGACCCTTAAAATCTACATTAACATGGGAAAAGGGCTTCACCTGGGACACTCTAAATTTAGGAAGGTCACCCATGAATGGGTGCAATGGTTTGGGATTTACCCTGGCACAACAAAAACACTTGGAAATAACACTGTGAATGGCACTTTTCACCGACAAAATCCAAAGCTGTTGATTTAGGAGGTACTCCAATAAGCGAGGACCTGGATGTCCATGCTCATTATGGAATTTTTCAATAATCAAAGTGGTAAGCCTATGACTACGAGGCAACAACATGGGGTGTTTTACCTCATATGCTAAATCAGTGTGACGTAATCTACCGCCCACCCTGAGAACACCATGGGAATCAAGAAAAGGAGCCAACTTTCGAAGAGGCTTAGCACAATTCTCACCCTTACATATCCTTTTCAAATCTTCAAAAAAAACTTCTTGTTGCACAACTCGCACAACAACTAAAGTAGCATAATAAAGATCTGCCTCATTGAGGGCTTTAGTAGGAAAAGATAAAGAAGGAACTTTTTTCACTCGAAAAGGTCTCAAACAAAAGGCAGCAATGCCCAAGATTTTACGTAAAGATGAGTACCTAGTGAGTAACAGCTGTACTTCATCAAGGGGTATTTCTGTCACAAAAACAAAACGATTTTCCTCAGGGGGTAGATCAGCATCAAACGCATCAATTTTATGGTTCATAGGCCATGTTTCACTAGACTGGGCCAACCAGGATGGTCCAGTAAACCAAAGAGGATGGTCTATCAATTGACCAGGAAGTAAGCTCCGGGATAAGCAATCAGCTGGGTGCTCCTTACCATTTACATGGTACCAACAGCTGGGGGGAACTTTCTCTTGAATAGTCGTTACTCGATTGGCTACAAAAACCTTTCGTTTTGATGGACACGATTTTATCCAAGCAAGGGTAACGCTGGAGTCAGACCAAGCAAAAATCTTATCAATAGGGATGCAATCAAGATGATTGCCAACAAACTCCAATAGCTCTGCCAACAATACAGCAACACACAATTCTAAGCGTGGAATAGAAATACTTTTCAAAGGGCACACCCTACTTTTCCCACACAAAAGGGAGATAGAAATATTTCCATCCAACTCAATTTGTCGAATATATACTGCACCACCATATGCACACATTGAGGCGTCACAAAAGCCATGCAATTCAGTGGTGACAGCATTTTGCTTCACAACATAACGAGGTATTGATATCGAAGATAATAATGGTAGTTGCGACACATAGAGTTGCCACTGTGCAACAATATCACTGGAGGGGGTATCATCCCATGAAAGACCCTGGACCCCCAAACGTTGCATTAAACACTTAGCAACCAAAACAACTGTGGCTAGGAACCCGAGTGGATCATATATCTTTGCAATCTCAGAGAGAATATTTCTCTTGGTACAAGGTCTTTCCATGGGCATCACATCATAACAAAACGAATCAGATTTTGGACACCATTTTACCACCTTCACAACTGGGTGGTGTGGAACAAAATATGAATGGAAGTCAGGGTTAGAATTGTCCAATTTCATAAGCCCCTGGTCTAGGTAATCCTGAACAAAGTCTTTGTACGCGCTATACAAAGCAGGATTTTTCAACAATCGGTTTTCCATCATATTAAATCTATGCAATGCTTGACCTTTAGAGTTACCAAGTTCTTGTCGAGGCTCTCTGAAAGGCAAGCGAACAACATATCTGCCGGACTCAGTTCTTGAATGAGTGGTAGCAAATATTTCTTCACACAAATCCTCATCAGAGGAAAGAGGGATTTTTTGAGGGGTCGATTCTAGTTCCCAAAACCTTTGTAAGGTACTATCCAATTGAGATTCTATAGGGGAAGACACTGAGGTCAACAAACTAAGGGGTTTTTGAGTTTTACGAGGACCATCAATACCACCAAGGAGTATCCAACCAAATATTGAATTAATGGCACAAGGTCCTCCATTTTCTCCTTTTTTGAAGCCAGGCACAAGCATATGACCAAACAAATCAACACCAATTAAAAGGTCTACACTACTAGGTTGTCCAAAACTAGGATCAGCAAAATCTAAATTTTTTAGGTACGGCCACTGAATAGAATCATATTCTACAACAGTCACAGGTATGGTTCCACAAATTTTAGGAATAAGAATGGCATCACAGGATAACAAACTATCAGGAAACTTGGACGAGCTTATTTGCAATGTCACATTGCCTTCTGATGTACTAGAAATCATGCCATTTATTCCTTCAATAGGAGTTTTATTCGGAGCTACTTTAAGTCCTAACCTCTCCGCCAAAGAGACGGTTACAAAGGATACTTCACTAGCGGAATCTAAAATTGCCCGACAAGACACAAACTTATTTTGGGCATCTAACACGAAAACTTGGGCAGTTGAAAAAAGCATAGGTCTCCTCTTACGAGGTTCAAAATGGTTGCTACTGGGTTTAGCGGTACACAATGCCTGTTTGGCACCTTCACTATTAGGTATACGGGGGCTCTCCCCTGGACATTCATCTAAAAACACAGGTCTCCTCTTACGAGGTTCAAAATGGTTGCTACTGGGTGTAGCGGTACACAATGCCTGTTTGGCACCCTCACTATCAGGTATACGGGGGGTCTCCCCCGGACAATCAACTTGGTGGCTCGGAGAGCTTTTCACAAAGTGCAACAGGGAATGGTGAAGACCCTGGCACTGACGACACGTGGCATTTGTAGGGCATTGAGATACACCATGTTTGCCAAAGCAGTTAAAACACAATCGTTCACGCTTAACAAATTGATGGCGCTGACCTACCTCTAATTCCAGAAATCTGGTACACTTCACAAGGGGATGGTAGGGCTGTTGCTGGCAATAAACACAACCTTTATTACCAGACTGGCCTGTTCCAGTCAATAACACAGGATAGGGTGGTTTGCCACCCTTCCTAGGGGGTAGAGGAGGTGAGACCTCCTTCGGCTTATTCAAAAGAGAACTATTTTCCAAAGCTCGACAATTTTTCTCTAAGAATTTAAACAAATCTTTATAGGACGGGATTTCCTTATCACTATACTCAATCTCAAACTGAGTTTTCAATGGGGTATCAACTTTTTGCAAAAGAAGATTCATTTTAGCAAAATATAAAAGGTCGACATCATCATAGTTTGACAATGCTTCCAAATTTTCCTGGAAAGTGGACAACAATAACCTCAAATCATGTGGGTTGCTCGATTTTGCAGAAGGGGCTTGACAAATAGACGTCCAATAATTTGTTACCAAAAGTCTTTTATTAATAAAGCGTCTAATCATCGCATCGAAGGCTACTCGATAATTATCCGAGGTTAGCGGTATGTTCCTAATTACAGATGCAGCCTCTCCCACCAGAGCAGTATTTAAGGCTTGAAATTTAGCTATTTCACTCATGTCAGCCTTATCATGCACAAGTGACTTAAACATATCAAAAAAGGTGGGCCATTTTTTAAGATTACCGTCAAAATGGGGTACCTCTATTCTTTTAATTTCAAGACCCCTGTCCACATTTACCAGGGAATGGTTCAAAATTGTCTGTGAGCCATCATGGTAATCCTCCGGATAGAGCTCACGACAAATCGATCTAATTGTGTATTTCATTTCATCAAATTCCTGCACTAAAGTTTCCTGACTTTCTTGTATCTGATCACTACTATCTAAGCTTATAATTTCAAAATGCAATGGATCAAAGTGACTTACCAGAGAAGGCACATCTTCCCATCTGGGTTTTAACATTTTTGCCTTCTCTGCATTGCCCTGGGCTTCGACGGCTCTATTATAAGTTGTTTTTAATTTATTAAAAACGCTAATTTGTTGTTTTTTCAAAACTTTTATGTCAGACATGACAAAGCGGTTTTTATCAGATACAAAAAAGTAGGTTTTTTCGCTATCAACACCCGGGTACGGTTCGCTAAGACCGCGGCAACAATCTTGTGCTTAACGAAAGCAAAAAACGAAGGTAAATTTCGACGGATTTCACACAAAGAAATTCGAAACCCGAGGAATAATCAACAATTTTCTAACCTCGGAGGTAAACAAAACAACACGTGAAGTTGTGAGGTTAGAACACACAAACGTCAATGAAATGTCAGCCAGCAAGAAAAGAACGGGGGCCCGGGACGCTGCCAAATGTCGAACGGGAGTTTTTTTTATCGCCGCACGAGGTCATAAACCAAACTCAGGGCAACCAACCTTCAAAACCATGCGGACTCTAAAAAAACCGGTACAAAAACAACAATATCCGAATCTGGCAAAAACAAAACGATAAAATATGGTTGCTGCAAAAAAACTATAAAATTACCAATTTTTTAACAAAAAAAAACTGTAAAATCCAAAGGGCCCTTTCAAAACATAAGGGTCTGAAGGACCAAATAGAGATCTGAGCCCTGAAGGGGAGAAAAACTAGATATATCCCAAAAAAATAACCTCAAAGTTAAATTCGCCCCGCCTGGGAAAACAGAGTCTATTAAACTAAAAAACAAAGGAAAAAATCGGCAACACGCTAGAAGCTTACCTTCTGTAATTCTGCAGCAGTCCCTTCTTTTACTGGCGGCACCGCCCCTTCTTGTGACTGGAATTCCGGTCTTCAACCCGAAAACACGTGTGACTTCTTTTAGTTTTTTGGCGGAAGTGAAGTCTTCATTCCCCTGTCACACACAGGGTGGCGCTTCAAACTCCCAGCGTGAGCAAAAAACGCGAATGATTTCAACAAAATGATCAGGTGATCAAAAAGAAAACAGCTTTCAACAAAGCGAGAAATTATCACCTGATCGGAACCCCCCCCCCAAACAGGACTTTCCCCTTTTGAAGGTTTTTGCAGAAAGCCCAAAAACATCAAAACAAACATACATATAATATTTTGTTTTATTTGTATATCCAACTACTTTGGTAATCTTCTAATAAGACATTAAATCGTTATTTTTACCAACATTTTTGCTCTGAGAAACAAAGACTTTGGTAAAATGGAACATTTGCAAAGTATACTATACTTAGTGTAATTTTACGCACTTGCCTTGTTTAGTGCATCAATGCAGCTTTACAGAAAATTGCAAACGTACGCATTTACTCGCAGCCCACGAGAAAGACCGGCCCGGTCGCGAAAATATCACGTGGCCATAGGAGGGTCACAAAAGAACGTCTCTCGGCCAGCTGTCATTATAAACCATGTGTTTTCAGTTTATTTATGTCGATTTTTTTTAATTCGGGCACGAATTTTATGTGAATTTTATCAAAGTTATTGAAATAACGCAGCCCACGAAAAAGACTGTAGTGGGCTGCGTTAAAATAATTATTGTCTAATGAGTAAATTATAAAGAAAATACCTATAAGATAAACAATGTGTGATTGTGTAATTAGTGTTGTTCCTTGTCGGTCCAACTATAAAACTGAAACCTAATATCACAAAGTAATGTAAAAGATAAGATCTTGGATAAGATTGATCAAGTAACAGACATCATTAGTGACATTTTCGATAGTGAGAGTGAAAAATGTGTTCAATTGTCATTTCTTATTGAACAATTAGGTCTCTTGAAAAGGTTACCTGAGAATCGAATATATGGTAAATACACTTTAATGTTGGCTTCATCTTTGTATATCCAGTCATCCAGTGTATACACGTCAATTTACAATCAATGAAGTCTAAGGTAATATGTCTTCCGCACCCTAGCAATATTAAAAAACTGATTTGTAAAATATTGTTAATAGATAGTAATCTCTCTGGTAGTGTGAAATATTTAAAATGATACAGCTTTTAAAAGAACATGAGTTGGTAGTTAACTTACACATTAATGAAATATATATTAAACTTTGTGCTGGGTAATATTTCAAAAAATTATTGACGACCACTACATTCAGTTCATTGAATGTGAAAACCATCTCACTTATTCACAAAATCACTTGTTTCTTTTTAATAAGTTATTGTGAAATGTTGTGTATTGAAAATTTTTCTTCAGATAACTAACGAGTGTTTTTGTAGAGAAAAACTATTGTCAAAGCTTGAAAAAATTAGTTTAAGGGCATGTAAAGTTTTTTAAAATAATTTTATTAAAAAGCACAATGATTTAGTGTCTTCTAATAAATCTTTGAATAAGAACTCAGACAAAGATGATGACACTCAAAGAAAACTTAAAAAACTAAAAGCTTAGTTGATATGTCGAATTTTGAAAGACTTGTATAGTTTTGAAGTAACTAACGATATTATGTACCTAATATATGTACCTGAAGATATTAGAGTGCAAATTTTGTATATTTTTTTATTTTGTGGATTCAGTTCTTTTATCCATAATAAACACATACATCAAAAAAATATTTTTTTAAATTAAATTGTGTAAAAACACATAATATATTAAGCAATACAATAAGAATCCTGGAACTCCTAGGATCACGTGACCGCCGTCTTTATCGTTGGCTGCGGCATTTACTGCATGGGGTAAATGCGCACCCATGACAATAATTTTTAAAATGTAAACTTCTTTAGGCGCGTTTAGCAGTTTTTGTGGGAAGTGAACTGAACTGAGTCGTCAGGCTCGGCTATGTAACGCTTATTCGGGTGAAATCGGCTCGAGTCGACTAACTGTGAGAAACATTCAGCGAGCGATATGATGATGCAGATGAAGTCCAGTACACAGAAGAATTCGGATCCGGTCCGCTTTGCAGAATATGTTATGGGCCAATAATATTAATTTCGCTTTGTTGAAGTTTACACTTCTGCTGTGTGGTCTTAAACACACACAATAATTTTTTTTATACCTGTTATTCTCTTAAAACAAGCTTTGGCCAGTATATGTTTATACCAATAATTAGTACTCGATGAGACGAGAGAGATATTTTCTCTCGAATGAAAGCTCGAGACGAGACGAGAGAGAAAGACCCTCTCTCGTCGAGAGATTCTTGTTCCCTCTTTCTCTCGAGCAAAAAAGGTTGGTTTGTAAATTTGTATGATTTACAATCTGTTCGTATTGACCTATAATAGAGTTAAGCTGATATTTTTGTACTGTTTTTTTTTTTAAATAAAACGTATGCAAAATCTGTCATATTCCTTCCTTGATAACATGTACTGTGGCTTACTTTTCGTTTACTTGAAATCAGATAGAGAAAATCGAAAAGTGTAATTAAATTGTACTGTTACTGTTGATGCTTATTGACGTACTGAACATTTTTTTTCGCAAATTATTCATAAGCGGGAAATTTTAATCTTCTTTTCTAGCTTTTGGCGTGAATTTTTGGTATTTGGAAATCTGTTGATTTAAAAAAATGTGAGAGCTAATATTCTGAAAATCAAATAATTTTCTTGCAAAAACTAGTTTGTTTTTTATTTTGAAAAATATTAAAAATTCAGATAAAAAATCTGTTAAAAAGTTTAAAAGTCTGTGTATTGTGCATTTATTAAAAAAAAAACTAAGAAATTTCTTGCAGAAACATGTTTTGCCTTGAAAAATTACGAAAAATTAAGATAAAAAAAAAGTAATTAGAAAAAAACAACGTTTTGGTTAGTTTTGAGAAAAACACATTTCCGCAAAAAAAAATCTTTGATTTCCAGAGTCTGGAAATTTCATAGAGATCCTCAGGACCCAAGTATTTTAGAAAATAGATTTATTGCTCTATTTTTAAGGATTTATATTATCGGCAAAATAAAAAATAATCTTATATCAATGAAACTTGGGATTTTAGGTACAGTTTTAAATACGTATACAAAAATGAATGCAAAACTTTTCCACAGCTTTTATTTCATCGGCATCAACGAGGTATTTTAGTATTACTTATATTTATTGTATGTACACGCATATACAGAGTATATCCTAGAATGGACTTCACACTTTATTTTGGAAAAAAAGTTGATTAATAAAAAGATTCACTTTGAAAAACACTTTTAAACAGGGTTTCTCAAAAACTTTTTATAGCTGAGACGAGACGAGAGAAAGGCTCTCTCGAGCGGTAGAGGAGAGACCCATTTTATCCCGCTTAATGAGACGAGAATAGAAAAGGCCTTCTCTCGTCTCGTCCCGCGGCAACACTACCAATAATTAACTATTAGTTGAGCCTTGTTTTCGTGTTCCGCAAATTTAAAAAAGTTTTTTTATGTTTAAATCATCACATTGTAAAGTCGGTTAATCGGAACACCCTGTGTATCCCATATTATGAGGGCGAGGCTTTAGTATTTTCTAAAGCGCCATTTGTCCTAAGTTAAACGCTGCCTCCACAAATCATGTTTAATTGCATCAGTGGTCACGGCTTCCCGGTTTTCTTCATTCACTCCACTGCTAAATCAAATTTATGGATAAAGTTAATTTTCTTTGCTTAGCTTTCGAGCTAAGCTTCTATACTGCCTGCGTGCAGACTTCACTGTATTTAATTCCGAGGCCGTTATTTGTTTTATAGCTTTAGATTCTCAGGTCAGCGAATAAGCAAAACCCGAAGTTGAATTTTCACCATGGAACATTAATGGAAAATGTTGGGTAACTAGTACCAATCTTCTTCTGTTTTATGGCAACAGACAAGTTATACAGTGAGGAGTTGGAATAAATTCGCTATTGTGTGAAATTTAAGCTTTTTGGAAAAATCCAAAAATACATCATCTGAAATTTTTATCGAGCAATATTTTTGAAAAAAAAATTTTTGGACAGATCCCCGGAAAGAGGTCCACTAAAAAAGATTTTGTTTTCTGTTGAAATGGCTCTACTTGCGGTACCTCATTCGAAAGCTAGTAGGTGAATCTACTCAAGACTTATTCAGAACATTGTTTAACTTTTTCTAAATATTACCATACTTTTCTCGATCATTTCCAGAGTTTTCGTTAACATTTTAAAAGTTTTCTAGAAGATTTTCAGACATTCGCCAAACATTTCAGACATTCGCGAAACATTTCCATTTTAGACTTTTTTAGAACACTTACTGACTTTTTGTAATCATTATTAGAGTTTTCCAAAATATTCTTAGACATTTTCTGAATATTTCTTTAAACAATTTTCTTAACATTTTAATTCTTCTCCACAACATTTCCAGACTTTCCGAACATTTCCCTAGTTTTTTCGAACATTTTCCGAGTTTTTCCGAACATACGTCAATTAAAATGTCATTTTTGTTATGTGTTTTTGTTTTTTTCCAAAAAACCAGAAGTTTAAAATTTTCAAAAATTATTTTTTGAGATTTAAATTGACGTAGTTATATTAAAATTATACCGTTGTTTTGCGTTTTTGAAAATCTTTCGAATGAGCTGCCATAACTAAAGAAATATATGTATAAGTGGTGAAGGGGGCAGAGTGTGAATATCGAAAAATCAATAAAACAAAAGTTCTTTTAGTGAATTAAATTCGTAAAAAAAACTGCAAAAAGAGATTTTTGTTTTATTTGGCCTAGTAGTACCCAAAGCTAAATTTTCATTCGAGGATCCACTATTTTGTGGATTCTTAAGTCGGAAAATCAGGGATCCTCAAATTTAAATGCAGATTTGAGTGTAAAGTATCACCATGGCAAATATAAAAAAAAAATATACCCTTTTTGCAGCTTTTTCTTAAAATTCTCTACAAATTTACTCAATTATTTACCGCGCAGGATAAGATGACACAGCAATCATCGGATTTCATAGTATTTTATCTTACCCTGAAAATAAAAATACCTTAAGCTTATGTTTTATTATTATCGAATTATGTAAATGAAGATCTAAGTGTTTAAATGTTTATTTGTGCGTAGATGATTAGGTATGTCAATTCAGACGGATGTGTGTCATCTTACCCATATGGAAATGTTTGGTGTTTTTTAAATATATTTCATTTATTGCTTTCCATAACGTCTTTATTTTTTATTATCCGTAGCTAAATAAAGGGTGTAAATGGATAGATAGCCTATGATATATTTTTTTTCACCTTTAAATTTTTGAATATTTGTATAAAACGAAAAGTATATCATCTTAAGCACAATTTCCCAATATCTCCCTTAAGGTACAGTAGATGGACTTATTCTTACAAAATTCATTCATCAAATTATCATAGTAACAGAGACAGTAAGTTTATTTTATTGAAATGGGGGTGAATTGGAAGGGTGAGTTGTAAAGGTACGTTTTGTTTTCGCAAATGAGGGTTTTTTTCAGGGGCTAATCTATAGAAAAGAAAGCCGGTAGGATCAAATTAA
Organism: Aspidapion aeneum; assembly: GCA_963576565.1. Lineage (NCBI taxonomy): Eukaryota > Metazoa > Arthropoda > Insecta > Coleoptera > Brentidae > Aspidapion > Aspidapion aeneum. The sequence continues at coordinate 77,914,583 of OY755042.1, forward strand.
TTTAAGCTTAATGAACAGGAATGTTAATTAAAGCTTCCAGTAGCGGCACGAGGGAGCGATTCTCCTTCTCCCTATTCGAAAAACAAATAGCGTGAGGAAATGACTGGAGCACGTCGATCTTTTGTCGATAAATCTCGGGGTAATTAGTGTCATTGGCATCAAGAAATCGTCAACGTCCCTCTATTTTCATGGGATTTTAACAGGGCTGAATTCAAGAAAGAACGAAATTAAGTTAAAAAATTGTGTTCTATTGCAGATGTGTTGTAGTAGTAGTTTTAACCTGGATAATATTTTTGGTCTAGTTACTAGGCACACAGCCCCTTTTGGCAAATCCCGATTTATCCCCATATCATATACCAAAACGTGCCCCTTAGTTTGGATGATTTTTTTTTTCTCTAAGTGGACTTAATTTTTCCTGACACCTCCTTGTAGAGGACAGGGATCTTTATACTGCATAGCAAGTACACACAGTCTCTACTACATTATAAATTTGCATCTATCTAACATCGCTGTCGTCCCAGCAGAACTTGCTTATTGACGATAGACTTTTTCTTTGTAGAGCAGCGGCCTTGGTCGTCGTATGTTCATTTAAGATACTTTTTGCTGGGGCCATCCAGGTATCGGATAGCAAGCAGGCTCCAAAGTTATTACTGGACTACACCTGTATACATTCTCAATGTTCAAAGATAACTTAAGTTTTTTTGTGCATCGCACAGGTATTTCGATGGCGACAGTTTAATTCTGAAAAGGAAGGAGAAGCGGCCTGCAGGCTTTTTAATGATACCTCGTTTGTTGTTAGTTCGAGATGAGATCTGTACCTTCTGTATCTGAAGGTCTACGTCAATACAACAGAACTATCATGCTCTTGTATTCTGTATAATTTTCGGATGAGTAAAAGCAGACACTTTAAATTCAACAAACTAAGCATCAGCCAATAAAATGGTACACAAATATGCGTTAAGTGAAAACTCTTGATTCAATTAAATTATACGTGCCATTGCTCGAAAGTAGTAAATGATGTCGCCGTCGTGGTGTAGTGGTAGCAATGTTTGTTTCCCACAACGGCCGGCGGTCCGGGTTCGATTCCTGGCTAGGTTCTTGGTTGTTTGTGTTTGTTTATAAAAATGCTTTAACCTTGCTCGAACTTAGCGAAACTGGGATCAATCCTGATTGGATGGAAAAGTCTCAGTATAAAAAAAAATTAGTAAATGAAGTTATTAACCTCCATATTAAAGAAAATGCTTTGTATTTTTTATGTTTGTATGTAAGCGATTTACACTGTTCATGTATTTGTGTTTTGACCGCTCTTTGTATCTATTTCTGACGTCAGGCTTTGGTCTCCAATCGTGTGTTGTTTCTTTTATATATCATTATATAGTTCGTTTTGTGCGTGTGGTCTGCTCTTCGCAATATTTGTCTAATTTATTTCTACTTTCCAGTCGAAAAATTTAAGTTATCTGAACATCAGGACGAAATATTTTGCAGGCTTTAATTAGCTAGTAGATTTTGTGAATTCCCCTAAAGATCGTTTTTTATACACCAAACATCTTGAGGCTTCCGTGATGCAGTGACCCTATACAAGGTGGTCAAAATTCGATGTTTTTTTAATGTGTATAAACACTGTTGCATATTTGTGGTACTCGATCTTCAAGAGAAGCTTAAAGATGAAAACTGCATTTTGATAGAGCAAGTAGTTTTTAACCATAATCATCCCTTCCAAATCAAGGGTCTAAAATGAGGATTAGTTTTTTCCATCTCCCCGAAACCGAGCCAAATTCCTCCAAAAATATTTGAAATTGGGAATCCTGTACTATCTTAACGTTGCTTTGAAATTGTTAAGTTGTTAATGCTTGAGGAACTAACTGACAAACTCAATTGCCCAATGTTTGCTGAGCTTGTAGTTTGCTGTTTATGATATTGACATTTGCTCCCATATCATTGCTTTTCACCCTACCATTTTAATTTTTGGTACGACTATTTACAACGGAAGAACGACGAAAGATTACCAAAGTGGTATGGAATGGCAACAAATAGGCCGCAGAAAACGAGGGCGTCCTAAACTGGAATGGCAATAGTCAATCCAAAGATCAATAACTCAGAAAAACCTGACAGAAGATGATTGTTAGCATCGAGGAAGGTGGAGAATAGGCGTCGGACAACGTAGAAAAACGTTCCAAACCGACATAGTAGTAGTATATTTTTTCCTTTGAAAGAAAAAAATTCTTTTATATGAATGATGTGCATTTGTTTTACAAATTAAAGTCACAACTTGGCCCCTCGTAGGTACTCTTCAATTTCTCTTACATGATAAGCGAGCATGTCGTTAATTTGTAAAATCTTAAGCCTAGGCTATTATTATAAAAGAGCCCCAAAATATATTATTCCTGGAAAAAACTTTTAAAGACTACACTTTACGATCAAATTTTCGAGAAAAATCTCATCTGCATTATTTACATAAACTGTAGCAGAAGCGCTGCTGCTATGTTCTGCTCAAAACTGTTTTTAACCCTTCATAACTAAGCTATTTCCTAAAAAATATATTTTTCACAACAATATCTGGTTAAGTATTTTTTATCGGGTAGGAGACAATTCGTCGTGGCCGATTCGCCACAGTCAATTTGCTGCGGCCGATTCGCCGCAGAGACAATTCACCGCGAGAATTTTTGTTTGATTTTTATTTTAATCTTACTTATTTCTTCTTAAATAAAAGCTTCCCTGTCGTCTTGTTTGGAAGTCAAACTCTGTGTTAAACTGAACCAAGGTCAATTGATCGCAAACATTTTCTAACCGGTGTCTGAGGGACCAAAATTTTGCAAAAAAAATCATGTTTCAATAAGTAGTTTTTGAAACAAATAATGTATAAAAGAACTAAAAAAAAATTTATTATTATTTTTTTTTTAAATTTTTCAACAACTTTTTTAAAAAGCAGTTTTTCTATAAACTAGTTTATAAAAAAAATCGGCCAAGCGGCTGCAGCCTCCCCCATCCACCTTTGTTTAGCATCTTTCTTATTTTCGCCAATTTTTTTAATCTGTTTGTACTATCTAAGTTGGATACTTTAAATGTCTCGGTTTTAACATGAATTAGTTATTTATCTAACAACTACGGAAAGTGGTAATTTTCCGACGTCGGTTGACCAATCTAAGCGTAGCGGATTTCGGTCCAGCCATCAAGGGTGAAAAAGTCACTTTATGTATGTGTTAGGTACAACGTTTTTTACACGAGCCACCAATTGTTGCAAATTTATCAGAAATTATAAAAAAATATTAAATGTTAAATTTGTTCAATAAAAAATTAACGTCAGTAAACAGCATTATTTTGTGCTTATTAGAATATTGTATTGTATGTATAACTATTTTTTCCCAAAATGAAAAAATTGAGTGCGGTAAAGTCAATTTTCCGAACTAGTACGGAAAAGTAACTTTACATCACTCATATTTAAAAAAAAATTTTGCTTGCGGAAAAGCGACTTTACAGGTAACCAAACTGCACAAATGCGGAAACTTCCGCACGCAAAGGTGTGCGTCAAAGTGAATTTTCTGCACGCTCGTAGGAAAAGTATCTTTTTTAGCTTTCAGTTTCCAAATAAAGGGATAATAGATACTCGTAACTTTCCTCTTTGAGATATTAGGGACTCTCAGTAATAATGCCACTCAGTAATAATGCCAGGCATTATTATTTGTTTAGCAAGTACAGGGTGTTCCAATTTAATTATTTATTTGGAAAATCACATATTTGATCTAAGTTTAAGACACTCAATGAAAACGCATGTAGCGAAAGGTAAGCTGACTGCCTATCATTTTCATGTACTTTTGCATTGTATACCTCTTCTCCCGCACTCTCGATTTCCCGATGGAATAATTGCATTGGGACAGGGAGTATACAAACCGGAAAAATAATGCCTTTCTTTAATTAAAGTAAATAATACACTTATTCACAGATTACTAACTTTTTAATTGGTTTACTGTGCACTTATTTTTTATTTCAACTTGGTTTTGTCAATTTTGAAAGATCAAATGTCACTCTTCAATGTAAAGCTGCCAAAATACTGCTTCGCACTATTGCTGCCTAGATTTATTGCAATAAGCCCCTTATGAGATATTAGTGGAGGTTTAATTCTGCTTATAGCTGCTTTATTGAATTTGGTTCATACAGAGTCCTTGCACTGTTGTAATTAGGGAAAATATCGTATTGTCACAGTGTGCTGAACGAAGTATAGGTTACATAAAAATGGTTCCAAAAACTAATTGTACATTTTGAATATGGACTTTTTCCTGACCTTAGAGCGATATTTGTATAAATCCTAGCTGATCCTCTTCTCTAAATTTTATCAATTTTTTGCCATTTTCTAGTTAGTCTAGGCGCTTGCTCCTGTCATGTGTGACCTAATATGTGCGCTCAGTTTGACTGCGGGGCATTGTTAAGCACCCATAGGTGTTTAAAAAAAGTTTGTTCACGTGGTCGAACTCATGATCGTTTGGCCGCTATCTTTTTAAATGGCCTCCAAATTGATAAATTTTTTTGTTTAAACGTATCTCTCTACCCAGTCATCCGATTTTAATTTTTTAAGGCCGAACCGAACCGAACTCCCTATTGAAGGCAAAAAAATTATTACACATTTTTTAATAAATCGAGATATACCAAGATTATTAGTATTTCCGCTCGCAAAAGAATTAAAATAATACCCATGCTCATTTTATTGTAGCTACAATATTATTGACATTTGTTTTTTTTTTGTTACAAGGCTTTAAACCTTTCACAGAAGAGGACATTGACTTTATGTTTTTAAAGTTCGATGTATGGTAACCCTAAGACTGCCTTAAAGAGGGTGGTTTCTAAAACTGTTTACAAGATTATACATAAAGTTCATTTGCAGCGAAATAATGCATCCCAGCGAAAAACGTTACGAATAATTTTTTATAGTACTTTTAATTCCGCTTCTTTTGATCATTGTCATACCTTTTAAGAAGTTTTTAAGAAAAACATCGATTTTGGAGCGAAAACAGCGGATTTTTTATAAAATTGTATATTTTAGCTGGCTTGTACAGCTAGGATGCTAAATGATACACAAGAAGAAACGAAATTAAAAGTACTATAAAAAATTAATTTTATCGTTTTTCGCTAGGATGCATCGTTTCGCTGCAAATTCACTTTTTCTATAATATTGTGAACAGTTTCAGAAAACACCCCCTTTAAGGCAGTCTTTAGGGGTACCATCCAACAAACTTTAAAAAAATATCGTCAATATCCTCTTCTGTGAAAGGTTTAAAGCTTTCTATGTAACAAGAAAAAACAAATGTTAATAATATTGTAGCTACAATAAAATGAGCATGGGTACTATTTTAACTTTTTTGCGAGCGGAAATACTAATAATCTAAGTATATCTCAAAAACTACGTAATTTATCAAAAAATGTGTTGTAACAAAATTTATTTGCCTTTCAAAAAGGAATAAAATAAGCTTTAAAAAATTATAATAGAACCACTGCGTTGGGAGATACGCGTCAACAAAAAATCTTTTAATTTGGCGGCCATTTTCAAAGATGGCGGCCAAACGACCATGGGTTTGACCACGTGACCAAACTTTTTTTATACTGCTATGGGTGCTTAACAAAGCCCCGTAGTCAAACTGAGCGCACATATTAGGTCACACGTGACAGGAGCCAGCGCCTAGACTAACTAGAAAAAAGGCAAAAAATTGATTAAATTTTGAGAAGAGGATCAGCTAGAATTTATTTGAAGACAGGAAAGTCCATATTCAAAATGTGCAATTAGTTTTTGGAACCATTTTTATGTAACCTATACTTCATTTAGGCACACTGTGTTGTATTTATTTAAAATAAAACTGATTTATTAAATAACAGAGTCTAAAAGGCTACTTCAAAGGGGTAAAGTCAACCAGGGGCACCACCGGTGTTTCGAAAAAAGGCATTTCCATCCTCAGCGTGGCTTCAATCAAACTGACGACAAGATAAAAGGTAAATCAAAGAGAAAATAAAAATTGGTGAAATCTATTTATTCATTCAACGCGTGAAACGACAGCGAACCAAGGAAACTTAGTCCATGGCGGGATGAAAACGTCCACCGGTCTGTAAAGAAGAAAGACATTTCGTCACAGTTCAACCAGACCATGCTATCACCGTCTCCACGGCGTCGGTTCAGAACCGAAAACAATGAGATACAAAGTATAAAAGGCAACTTCAAAGGGGTAAAGTCAGCCAGGGACACCGGTGTTTCGGAAAACCGGTGAAATAAAAGGGCATTTGTAGGTAACCGGTAAGGCAGGCAAAGAGAACTCTTTCTAATGGAAAAAGTCATACTTTAAGAACCTAAAGAGTTTTTGTCAGTTACATTTTATCCCAACAACGCGTAACTAGGCATAGAGTTTAAATAAAAATTGAGCAATTGATTCTAGGTATGGACGGAGAGTCCTAGTATACAAAAACACTAATTATTATTTATTCGTATGGAAGGCTCCTTGTGTCTTCAAATTGCGAGGAAGTGTTTTTCTTTTGCTTGGCCCTGCAAAACTTAGATACGGACCGGTAATATTGCGAATAATCACCCCGAATTAAGAAGTTTTTGAACTCTTTTTTTTTTAACTGGGTAAACATTAATCATAATTCATGAAAGAGTTTGTGCATTTTTAATTTCGACTTTGCGAATAAACTCTTGAATTTTTTTTTATGCGAATCAGAATAGTTCCAAACTACAAATCAATATCAACCTATTTTATTTAATGTCTTATTTTTTTCTAATGTTAAATAATGAATTTTTTTTTAGTTTAAAATTTGATTGATAGAGCAAATCGTTAATAAATAAATATTTGGACCGACAAGAAAACGAATGGGTAACCTATCTAATAGTTTCTGATATATACAGTGACGGATTTAAGAACTTTAATTGGAGGGGGAAATATCATAATAAATATTGCATAAAACTTTTTTGAATATATTCTGTTTGTCAAAACTAAATTCAGATTTAAGGGAAAGATTTCCCCTTTTTTCCCTCCGCGCCTGAATGCATAATAATATAATAATCTGTGAGTTCCATGAGTGTTTTTATTGTTGAATTTATACACGTATCATTACAAAAAAACAACCCTATTCCTCTTCGCAGAAAATTTTGAAGGTTAAGTTAATACTTTTCGTACACAAAGTTATACAGAAAATGCTTGTTTATGTTGTCCTCATTGAACGTTGACAATCCTCAACATTATTTTTACTTTTTTGATTGAAGAGATTGGTTTTAGTCCTGCCATACCACTGTTGCAAATTCTTTAGTCAGGATATTCTTAGACCAACGAATATAAACACACAGGATTGCTTATTTCCATTTAACTCTATGTTAGCGTCACTGAAGCAAGACGAAGACTGCCTGCTTACGTCATCAGCGGACCAGTTCCTTTGTTTGTATTGAGAGTTCGTGTGATTTTAAGGTGTTTTTGACGTTTTTACCTCCGTTTTTTTTGCGTTTTTTCATTCATTTGACGGTGTGGTTGACTATTTAGGAGTTAAATCTGAGCACACGGCAGTGCCTCGCTAAGTTCACGCGCCGTACCATCTTTTCTTGAAACATTTCAACCGATATTTGACCTATCTAAAACTCTACTTCGGAGTGAGCTACGAATCTCAAACTTTGCACAGTCGTAGATCTCCTTGGAGTTAACAGTCCCTCCAAGTTTCATGGAATTCCAAAAAGTACTAAAGTAGTTACGAAATTTCAAAAAACGTCTTAGATCATCAAAATTCTACTGTACTACAAAGCTGAAATTTGACAGACTGATAGAAATTATGACCAAACGCCTGGAAAATAACCCCAAAATTCTAATTTACTCCCCTCCCCTATACATGTAAAGTTATGTAAAAGTAACATTGCCCACTTCCAGAAATGGCAGACTAATAGGAATTATGATAAAACTATAGAAAAAAATTTTAAAACCCCAAAATTATAATTTACTTTCCTCCCCAATAATGTAAAGTAATGTAAAAGTAACATTGCCCACTTCCGGACACGCTAGAGAGCTGAGCTTTGGATGACCGATAGTAACTATGATAAAACTATAGAAAAAAATTAAAACTCCCCAAAATTCTAATTTACTTCACTCCCCTATAAATGTAAAATTGTGTAAAAGTAACGTTGTCCACTTCCAGAAACGCTCGGGAGCTGAGATTTGGAAGGCTGATAGGAACTTTGATAAAACTATATAAGAAAATTAAAAAACCCCAAAGTTTAATTAACTTCCTTCCCCTATAAATGTAAAGTTATGTAAATTGGCATTGTCCACTCCCAGAAATGCTAGAGAGCTGAGGTTTGGAAGACTGATAGGAACTATGATAAAACTATAGGAAAAAATTTAAAAACACTAAGATTTTAATTTACTTTCCTTCCCTATAAATGTAAAGTTATGTAAAATTACCATTGCCTACTTCCAGGAACACTAGAGAGCTGAGCTTTAGAAGGCTGATAAGAACTATGATAAAACCATAGGCAAATATACAAATAACTCAACATTTTTATTAGGGCATTGCAAAAGTTTTGAACAATATCCCGCATATTTTATTACTTTAAAACTTAAATATATCCAAATTCTTTAAAAAAGGAGTGAAATCATAACAAGAACATTTCATGTAAAAAAAGCCAACTACGCGAAAGTGATATTCGGCTGCAAATGACTCTTAGGAAATTGAACGAAGTTTGTCTAGAATAGCAAAGTTTAAAAAAACATTTCCAAACTAGTAAGAACCATTCATTTTGAAATTTGTATTGTAGAACTAGGCTTAACTTTTATCTCAATTCTTTTTACGGAATACCACTTTCGCGTATAGTTTTTGCAAAGTCACCTGAAATGCTCCTAATACGGGGTTCTATCGATTTCATGAAATTTTGCTTCAATCTGCCCCTCAAAATTTATCCAAATTCATATAAAATCTTCCCGGTATAATTTCAACCCTACCGACAGAGAAAAGGCGCTGCTCTTTGCGGTCCGAGCACGAAGTATTTGTTTTCTGACCGACCCAGCACGGGTGGATAGACGGCACCTGATTGGCAGATTTTTTTGAGATGCGCTTTTAATTGCTTTCGGGTCTGCTTTTCGGGACCCCTTTAGTCGGCAGTATGCAGAGTTAGAAAATAAACCAGTGTCGTTTCTGTTGGTGTAGGAATAGAAAGTTTTATTATCTATTCTTCTTTCTTTAGTTTACTTATATCTACCGCCGGCCATGTCACTTCCTTTAAAGGATATGCCGATGGTCGGCTTTAACCTTTGTTCAACTGACTTTGCAAAAACTATACTTGGCTTTTTTTATATGAAATGTTTTTGTTATGATAAACCTTTAGAAATATGAATTAAGAGAATTGATATAAAGAAAGCACATTAATTTATTGTTGAAATAAAGCTTTGTGTTCCCTCTTTCAGTGTAGAAATATAAATATATATACTTTTATATTATTATATTTGTATAAACTTTTAATTTTTTTTGGATTTTTTGAAACTTTTTGCTCATTAAATTAATCACATTGAAGAAAATTGGTAATTATGCCGCAAACGTACTTCTTTTATTAAACTGATTATTGGAAAGTTTATTTTGTAAACAGTTTCTCCAAGTTTAGTTTCAGTTTTTTTCTTAAGTTTTTTTAGTCTCTTTATAGAAGTTTTCAGAAACATGTTACAGGAGAAGGAGTGAAAACGGACGCTGGGTGGGATAAAAACAACTCATAACACAAACAATGTAAATCATTTGAAAAAACACTTATAAAAATCTATTGATTTAAAGCATACGACGTTGAAAAACACATCTTATTTGGCTTTTTCTCCAAAAACTGGCTGGTTTTTGACATAATAATATAATAAATATTGCAATATATATATATATATATATATATATATATATATATATATATATATATATATATTGCAAATATAAGTCTAATATAAGTCTACATATATAAGTGTATTTTATTATATCCGCAACAAAAACAATACATTATACATCTAATGATTTAAATTGATTAAACTTTTAGAAAAAATCCTACTTCTATTCTAAAACTATTTAAAAAAGAAACTCCAACATATCGTCTGGTAGGAAAATTCAGCTCTCAGAGCAAACTCTTGATTTATCAAATCATTTGTTTTGAATGAATGAAATTATTAATTATATTTACTAACACAAATAAAAAATTTGTTTGCAAATAAGCAAGAAAAAAGCGAGAAAACATTAACGTAAATACGTTAATGCGAAAGAAACTCACGATTGCAATGTGTTTTAAATGAAGCGCGCTGAGAAGAGGTCCACTAGTGACATAAGCAAAGCGCCGCCTACCGCTGAAAGATTCGAGCTAATGGGCAATCCTGTGTGTTTATAATCGTTGTTCTTAGACGACTTTATGCCTTCGCTTTTTTCTTCTTAGTAATTTGATAAAGTCTGTATTTTTTGTTTCTAAGAATGTGTCCAAAGTACTTTTGCTTTCCAAGTTTAAAAATGACTTGGTTTTGTGACGTCCAGATTTCAAAAGCTCAATTCCATGATAGGTAATACCAAAAACTTAGCAACAAAGTGCGAACGGAGAGCAACATACTTAGGCAACATAAAACGGATTTCATTGTTACAAATCCTATTTGCCACTCAGAAGAAATAATGCCCGATCATACCATTCTTAAAAATTTTAATAACTTCCTAGTAGATTCCAGCTAGCGAAATTGCAAGCTGGACTTCTTCTTTCGTTCTATCAAGTCCCTCTCGTTTATATTGTTCATGTGTGATTGATCTTGTGGCCAATTAAAATGTGTTGGGTGACATTTGTGGCAAACTAAATACGCTGTAAATAGAATAATAACGCTGTGCCAATTTGTGACACTAAAAAAAAATTACTGAGTAATTAAACAAATATCTGGAAGCAGAACTGTATTTTCCAGCTAGGTAAAACATTGATATGCCCGGTAACTTTTATACATTGGAGAAGGGGGGGGGGGGTTCAGAAATAAGAAAATTATAAGCGCCACAGTGTTTTAATATCAATGTTTTACAAAGAAGATCTTAACTAAAATACAGTTCAACCCAAACGTTGTAGCCAAACAATGAAATTCTACCTACTTCCGAGGCTTCCAGAGTATTTGTGTAATTAAAAAACCAAAAAAAATGACTAATAAACAAAATAAGATTTCAAAAGATTCCTAAATGAATCAAAATGAGACAAATAGAAAGTACTTTATAGGTAGATGCACATTTCCAACAGGTCACAGTGTACCTACATTTGAGTCAGTAGTGTAAGACTCACTTATCTAAATGATTGTTAAAAAAAAACATACTTCCAAAATCATTCCATCATAGGGGAGATCTGGACCAAATATCTGCTGTCATCATTCTACGTTGGGTAGAATGAGACAGCCAGCAACCCAGTCCGAGATCCACCCCATGAGATAAATCAATGTAAGGAAACCGCAAAAAAATATAACCTCATCTCTCTTTTGTCTCTGCAAAGTTGGTTCATAGGATTGTACGAATAACACAAAGATTTAGTTCTTCTTGTTTATTTTAGGAGTAAACCTACTGTTAAAAAAAAACTGGAAACATGAAATATGTTTAAAAAAAAAAGGATGAAACAAGTTCGGGCCAAAATAGCAAGGCAAATTTCACGTTTAAGAAATTGTCTTAAATAAATGAAATGAAGGAAAACAAGTCAACTTAGTAAATACTCCGCAAAATTTTGGTTATGACGTCATACCTTTACCTTGCGCTTACACGAAATGTTAAATTATACTATAAAATTTATGGAGAAAAATTATATAAAAAAAAATGGTTGCTTGCGTGAAATTGAAGAAAACTCCTACCTTGGTCCTTGATTATTTTATGGTTAAAGAAGAGGGTGTTTTGATTTGTAAACCTGGAAGCTTTCAAACATCCTCCCTGCAACTCCGGGTCCCTATCTTGCTCGCGCCTTCCCTGGTGATCACCTAGCACATGACGCTAGGACAGCACATGGTCCAAAAATGTGGTTGAATCTTGCCCGAGCGTAAAAACCCTTTTCCAGGGTATACAGTGCTACACCCGGCTTCACACCAGCGTCCAGCACAACTGTCCCGTCGATGGAATGGACAGGGTGCTCTTATTTCCCGTAGAAATGGCGTAGGCCGCCTTTTAATCCCTCTCAAAGGGTGTGAGCGTCACATTAAGATTCGCCTAAACACGATGGCTCACAGTAAACGGTCTTGGGTATAATCCGCAACTACTGCAGTGCCAATAAGTGCCAATAACCACAAAAACAATGGCGACACCAATAGACGGCCACCAGCCTAGCCAAAATTCGTTAGGAAAGAGACAAGGCACTCCATCGAGAACACAAAAAAAATTAAGTGGCCGGAAACCGTTCGTAGATCTGGTGGGGACAGTACCAACCTAATTTTCCCGGTTAAATTCAAATAAGGATGCAAACCTATTTATAAAAAAAAACGCTGTCACCAAAAAATCACTAAATCCGGTTTGCGAGACTGGAGGAAAAAAACTAACCAATAAGGAAATACATTAATACTTTCGTACCGGTATATAAGGGGCAGCATCGACCAAGTGGATATTGAAAATACGTAAAACGCACCTTGAGGTGTTGTCGGATGTATTTCCACGGTTGAAATTTTTATAACAAGGACATCGAGACTCCATACATAGACCGAACATTTGCCTACCGGACCCCTGCCAACATAGCAAGTAGGAGGAAAATAACCAGCCGGACTATAAGAAGCTCAGCATTGAAACCATCAACTGTAAATTTAATTACTGGAGATCAGAGCATGCAGCAAACCCAGGAATATTTGAACATTCAACCAATTCCCATATGAGTAAAGCTATACTAAGTGTAGAATTTAGTTGTATTCCAGTTACAGTTTTAGTCAAAAGTTTCCTTTGCTCTTTATAAATGTTTTCTCTAAGATTCATATGGTTTGACGCCATTTTTGTAAAACATTTCTACATTAATAAAGTTGTTTCTGAACTTTTACCTAAAAATACACACTGGACTACTGCTTAAACTCGGCACAAGAGTGTTCAGATGTTAACTCACACGATTTCGTTTATTCTTTTAGTCTTGGTTTTTATCCCTCGTTTATCTCCCATTTACAAAAGTGCATAACTCGTATTTATTTTTTATCTTCTCCTCATCAAATTAATAAAGATATCAAAGGGGCGGAGTCTCGGTTGTTCCTGGTCAAACCGTGGACCTAACTATGTTTTCGTGCTATCAAAACTAGCTAATCCGTGGAGGATATGAGGTTCGGAAGAGAAATTATTTTCCCAATATCCTCGAAAATAAACATAAGCGAATGAAATGTTCATCTAAATGTTTCCTTCCTGTTACTGAAACCATTTGTGATGCGGCAACGCCGCCATTCCCCAGCAGAGCAGCTGTTTATTTTCATGAACGTCAAAGAAACCCACGAAATTCCACAGATAAACAAAACAATCAAAAGTTTTAATGTGATTTTTCCGAAACCTGTGATCCTAAATTCCAATTACGTTGTCCAGATAATACGGTGTGCGCAATGTCCACAGTAATTCTCCTTTATAAGGTAACTTTTTGGACACTATACAACCTCCAAGCCCAGCTCTATAAAATACCCTTAATTTGTGTACAGAAAGACGAGTCGAAGAGCCTTGATTATTTACCTAAATAAACAAATATGTAACGTTACCTTAAACGTAAAAATGACACGTTACATAATCCCCCCCCCCCAACTTCAAGACGATTAACCTAAAAAGGTTAATCGGAGAGGTCCGCTGCCGACTTAAGGTCTTTGGCATGCCAGCACCCTGTGTAGTAGTACTTTACCCGATGGTTCCTGAAGCTCAAATATCCATGTAGAAATTTTATTCCTAATTATATAAGGACCAACGAATTTCGGTGCTAACTTCTTCGAGAAAAACTTCGCAGCATCTGACAACACATAATTCTTCTTCCAAACACGCTGATCCACAACAAAGTTGGGTACCCTTGTACGCAAATTATACTGAACTACGTTTTTCTCTCCTGCCACCTCTAACCTTCTCTTAACATCAGCATAGGGCTTCCGGAAACCTTCGTTCTTACTTTCAGCTGCGGATTGTACACCATTCTCTTCAGATAACAAAACTGGGTTGGATTAATCTTTTCCTGATAAACACATATTCCTACCAAAGTTAACAAAGAAAGGAGACATCCTGGTTGTCTCATGGGTTGCAGTACGAATCGCGCAGCCAAGTTTTGTTCGTCCTACTTCCTGTGGTTGTCTTTCACATAACAACATAACATGGTTTTTAACGTACGATTCGTCCTTGCTGTTGGATTTGCTCTGGGGTGATAATACGGATTATACTGAATTTTAACCTGATAACTCTCAGCAAAACGCTTAAACTCGTTACTTTTGTACTGAGGGCCATTATCACAAAGTATCAAACGGGGTACTCCGAAGACCATAAATACTTGCTCCTCAAGATGCTTGACAACAGCTTGAGTAGGGGCTGTTCGCATTGGAAAAACTAAGGAAAACTTACTCAAATAGTCCGTGACGACGAGAATCCAGCAATTACTCTTTGTCGAACGAGGTAAAGGTCCACATAAATCTGTTGAAATAATTTCCCAAGGACGAGTTGGTTTTGGGTGAGATATCATCTGATCAGATACACCTTGTGTATCACCTTTATGAGCTGGACAGACAAAGCATTTCTTTACAAAAGTTGCCACGTCCTGGCGCATTTTTGGCCAATAATATTTTTCTGCCAGTCTGTGGAAGGTTTTATACACACCCCTATGCCCTGCGGTAGGAGGATCGTGAGCTTCTCCAATAATTCTACGCCTATGATCTTTGGGGACTACCTCTTTCCAATATTCGTTAGATGGTAAAAGTTGAGGGTATTCTTGTTTGACATATTTAGACAACTTATTATCAGTGTATCTCCAATTTATAAATTTTAATGGTGATTCTACAACCCTCTTTACCATCTTTTGGTACCATCGATCTTTAATTAATGTTGAAACGTCTCTGGGCTGCGAAATTGTATCAATCATAGGTACTGCGCGAGACAACATATCCGGGACAACTAAATCTTTCCCTTTCCGATGGATTACTTTAAAGTCATATTGCTGCAGTTTTACAGACCAACGAGCAAGTCTTCCACTGGGCTCTTTCAAGCTATGAAGCCATTTTAAGCTAAAATGATCTGTTATGACCCTAAATGAGATCCCCTCAATATATGGCCGGAGCTTCTCTATCGCCCAAACCAATGCCAAACATTCTCGCTCGGTGGTCGTGTAACCACGACCTTGCTTAGTCAAAGATCGACTCAAATAGCATATGACTTTGTCTCCTTCAGGATAAGGTTGCGGTTAACATGCTCCTATTCCATATCCTGAGGCGTCTGTTTGAATGACAAATTCCTTGGTATAATCTGGACATGTAAGAATCGGTGCAGTCACTAAAAGTTCCTTAATCTTAATAAATGCTTTTTCGCAGTCTGGAGTCCAATCAAACTTTTGATTTTTCTTAGTTAGAGCTGTAATTGGAGCTATTATCGCTGAAAAATTCTCTATGAAACGTCTATACCAGGAAATTGTACCTACAACTCTACGAACTTCTCTGACAGTTCTTGGCCTCTGGAGCTCTAACATGGCTCTAATTTTATTAGGGTCAACTCGGATGCCTCGACGGTCCACTACAAATCCTAAATACGTCATTTCTGTCCTACACAGTTGGCATTTCTCCCAACTTACCGTTATCTTTGCATTTTGCAATCTTCGTAGGACTTCCTCAAGAATTCTAAGATGTTCAGAAAAGCTCTGTGTGACAATTACGAGGTCATCGAGATATACGTACACGTAGGGGCCTAAATCGTTTCCTATGATGCTATCTATGAGTCTCTGCCAAGTTGCAGGTGCATTTAAAGACCAAAAGGTAAACGCTTAAATTGGAAGAGACCTCGTCGACAGATGAATGCTGTTAGTGGCTTCGATGATTCTTCCATTGGTACTTGCCAATAAGCGCTTTTGATATCTAAAGTTGACAAGTACTTAGCATCTTTCAATTTGTCAAGAGTCTCGGATACGAGTGGTAACGGATAACTATCACGCGCCGTCACTGAGTTTAATTTGCGGTAGTCTACGCAGAACCGATATTTCTTTGTGTTTTTCTTTTGTACCATTACCACTGGTGAAGCCCATGAACTACTACTACGTTCTATTACATCCATTTTCAGCATTTCGTCGATCTCGTCATCAATAAGTTTTTGAATGACGGTGAGACCTTATAAGAACGTTGTCTTATCGGTGCTGCATCTGTTGTAATCTTATGTTCTACTCTGTCTGTACATCCCAGTGAGTCACCCATAATAGTCTTATATTTAACGACCAATTCCTCTAGTCGTTCTGATTCATAAGGTGTAAGAGTTGTTTGTTGGTCTGATGTTTCTAAAGAACAAATCACATCTTTATTATCGGCAAAGTGCCACTCATTAATACTTAAGTTCGGTACTATACCCATCGAGATCCAAATCCTAAAATCAAAGTGTGCGGCAACTCAGGAACGACGACGACCTCTATTAACCTAAATTTATCCTGAACTCGCATAGGAAGCTGCACTGTCCCAATACTACTTGTGCTTTGACCATTTGCCACAATACAACTCGTTTTCTTTGTCGTATCAAGTGAAAAACCAAACCTCTCGATGATTGACCAACCATGATTCCCTAAAAAGGTACGTGAAGCCCCGGAATCCAACAAACCTAATAACTTATTTCCGAGCACATCCACTTCTAAATAAGGCCTTTCATCTTTACGAGCATGACTTATCACATAATCTAAAACGTACGTTAGCCTATCGGTCGATGCTTGTTCAGGCTGACTTGAAGGTCGACCGCCTACGAGCGCCTGGGTCCGTTTCCCTGACGATTACAATTACGACATTCTCTGGCTGTTACCCCTGTCTGACCACACGAATATCACTGCTTACCTCTAGGTAATGCGCACCCGATCGTCCCTGTTCGCCCTACCAGATCTAACACCTTGTGGTGGTTGTCCATCTCTGTCATTGACACTAGACTGACTACTAGGTGGTTGTTGTCTCTCTCTATCAGCTCTAGCAGCGAAATTGCTTGCTGGCTGTTGCCTATCTCTGTCAAATCTATCAGCATGATGATTTGAATTCCGTTGGTTAGATGTCGCGGTACTTGATATTTGAATTGCACTGACTTCTGTTGGAAAATCGTCACTGTCGCTCTCTACGTCAACGTAGGCCAAGTCAGGTTCGATTGATTGGTTTTTCCTAGGAGTAAAATTCTCCTCCTCTAACCCACATCTCTGGTCTATTCTACGACACAAATCCTTTAGATGTGATAGGCTATTGACCTCAGTAGCAATCAACCCATTCTTATAGATGTCTGCTATATTTCTGAAGACGATAGCTAACTTTGCCTCTCCAGAAACAGGACAGCCAAGTCTTTGGAAGTATGTGTTCATGACAGCAATATAGGTCCCTATAGACTCTCCAGGGCCTTGTTTACGTTTTTAAATCTCCTTCAATAGCTTCTCGCCATATGAAGAAGGAAGATATTCTGACATGAACCTCTGTTCCAGCTGTTCCCATGTATGGACTTCTCTTCGAATATCTTTATAAAAAGTATAGGCTGACTTTTCAAAAAGATCAATGCCTGAGTTCAGTAACACCTTTTTGCTAACTCCTCTAGCCTGACTCAACTCGTCCACTCTCTCGAAAAATGCGGTGACGGAGATCGTATCCCTCTCGCCTGTAAACTTTAAGTTCCACTTATGCGGAGGTACAGGTGCAACGTGATATGAGGTACCAGGATCACTTGACATTGGTACTGGCGACGAACATGAAAATGGTCGTGACTGAGCAATTGGTGTAATGCTACCTTGGAGGGCAGCTAGACTCAAAGGAACGGTAGACGGTTGTTGGTAATGAAAAGCTGATGCACCGTCATTCTGGATCAGCATTGGGGGTGGTGCTTGTACTGAAGTTTGAGTTGGGTTCGTGAGCATTTGCATTTGCACTGGAGCAATGACCGACGGTTGGTTCGTAGGCTGTTGAGCTGTTCTCGAGTGCGGTGGTTGCGGGAAATGAGACTGGTTAGGTGTGTTGCCAGCATTTGTTGAGTGGTCTGAGCCTCGACTCGTTGAAAAGAGAGACAAAAGCTTTGGCAGTGTTCAGGTCTTATGTTCCACTCCTGCGTGAGTAAAACCCAAAAAAAAATAATTGCGCTTATCCTAGCTGAACTGGATTAAAATAAAGTTAAGTGATGTTTGTTTACTTCAGCAACCGAATAGGTAAATTTATCCCTAAATGGAACGTACAACAGACTACCTATAACAAAAAATCCCAAAGCTGTTGTACACAGTTAACGCTAGGGTATACTCCTGCTATTGCAGAACGGCTCCACTAATAAACTCCTCAAAAAAAAACCAAATCGCCGTATACAATGATTTTTCTAAAAAGAATAAATCAAAACCCACTTTAACCTGCTTACCTATTCTGAGTTTACACGAAACATGCATTGCTTAAGGCCACATCATCCCTTAATATATAAGTGAACGCAATAAACATCGGAACAGATGTTCGTGTTATAGAAATCGTAAAATATGCTCAATTAAAAGAAAATCCGCTCGCTGAAATTGCGTCGAATTAGACTAGTAAGGATGTTGTGTGTAATCAAAAAATTTTTTAAAAAAATTACCGATGATATATTACAGAATTATACAAATAACGTCTTGGTAGGACTGCAACTCTCTAATCCTCATTAAAATGAAAATCCCAAAATTTAAACTAAATTGATGCAAACCATGGTCAAGAAGACCCTAGGATCATACCGGTCATTTTTTTGGTGTCGACCACAGTAGCACAATAATAAAAAAAAATTAAATAGTGGCTCACTACAATTTTCAAAATATTACTCTACCCTAATAGGTTTGGAGTAGGGAGAAAAAAAATTAAAACAATTGATAATAGGTTGTTAAAACGCGAGGGTTCGAAATGAAATTATATTTTAATTCAGAAAAAAAAATATTTAAATAAACTGGTAAAACCATTGTAGGGCAAGGTACTACTATGCGCCAAAAAGAAAATTTTCCAACAAGAAAATCAAGTTTCCTTCGTTAAAAAAAATATTAAAAAAAAATATTTAAAAAATATTTAAAAAAAAAAAAAAATGTTTAAGTGGGGTTGCAGCTCCTATTAACGATTTTAAAAGAATTAAAATGAAATTAGCACTAGAAAAATCTTAATAGAGTTATGTCATGCAACAGTTTTGTTCTTTTCCTTTAAAAAAACAGTTGTAGATTTCCTTTCCTCTCCCAAAACTGTGTGAATGTGAAAAGTGAATGAGCTAGAAAAATTAATTTACTATACAAAAAAAAATGATTGAAAATAAAATTTACTTAAGAACCATAAGGTACAAAAAATCGTAATTGCAAAAAAAAACCAATTAGTTTAGGAAAAGTAAAAAAAAATATTTGTTCCAAAAAAACAACCGATGTTAGTATATTTGTTTAAAATTATTACTTAAGGAAATAAACAACGTTAGTACTTATTTAGTGTACCACTATAATGTGAAGAACCTAATTTTCAAACTTTGCACTCAACCCCGTAAAGAATTATCTTGTGTGCACTTTCAAAAAAACAAATATGAAAACAATTCCAAGGTTCAACTATAAGAACGTTGTAAAACTAAATCTCTCAAGTGTCTTCACACACAACATCTAATCAAAAAAATTTTTACTGCTTAATGCATTCTCAGATCCTTATTCCTGGTGTTTACGAGATATAAAATTAAGTTGGGCCCTTTCCACAACTATTAGTCAAAGCAAAATTACCAAATGTCCAAGGGCTAATGAGACCCTATCACTTACAAATGACATTTTGAAATGAAACAGTTGGAGGTAATCCTGCGTAAAAACCAGAAAACAAAATCAAGAACCAAAAACTATTACATTAATTTTAAAAGAGCATAATAAAACTCCCGGCCCCAAATAAACTTTTGTTA
The DNA here is from genome assembly GCA_963576565.1 of Aspidapion aeneum. Lineage (NCBI taxonomy): Eukaryota > Metazoa > Arthropoda > Insecta > Coleoptera > Brentidae > Aspidapion > Aspidapion aeneum. The sequence goes on from OY755042.1 coordinate 77,934,596, forward strand.
TACTCAACAAAAATCGGCCTAAAACCAAAAAAAACTTTTTATTAGACATTTCCCCTATTTCCTAAGTATAATGTCAATAAACCCAAAAACTTGTGATTTCCATTCCAATCCCATCTGGACCCTATATATTTTTTAAACGGTCAAACGCCCACAGGCGAAACCATATCTTATTTCAAAGAAAGGTGAAGATATTTTGAAGCACCCTGTGAAAATACGACACTATTATGGAAAATTGTTCAGATCAGTGTTCTCACTAATTTTTAACCTAAATATATCTAGTTCCCTCATGTGCATGTTACTATTTTAATTCCTATCATAATTAAACAGCTCACAAAATTTAATCTTTCTCCGCGAATCTGCAAGGTCCTGGAAAATGCGAGATTCAGCCTGTAGGCCAAATTTGAATGTATTTTAATTTAGCGAAAACCGAAGTTGCGAAATCCTAAAAAGATTAGCAGGAAGTCCTCGTTCCTCGATTTCTACACTCCGAACCAAAGATTCCTTCCATTTCCACCCAGCTCGCGGGAGGAAAACCCCTAATTATTGCAATACAAAAGCTACTACTATCATATTATGCATAACAAAAAAAATATATGCCCTCTTCATTGTTTAGTCGCATCAAAGAAAACCTATTGTTTTTAAATTTATTCTTAGGTTGAAATCTTTTTTAAAAATCAATCATCTTAAATTTATTGTTTAACCTGAACACTTTCCCATTTATTCCACAACAGTGTATTGTAATTTAAAAAATTGCTTCATTATTTGAGGTCACCAGTATGAAATTATTTTAAAATTAAAAAAAAATGAAATAAAAAAAAATTACTTCCCAATTGTTCACAACTTTCAAGTTTTTATCCCTAAATAGGTACTTTCTTAGTCTAACACCATCCATCTTTATCCAACATAACGCTTTAATTTCAGAAGCAACAAAACGAAGATGAAGTGAAAAAGCTAAGCAAGTAAGTTGTAAGTTGCTTTACAATGGGCGCAGATGACAGGCCCCCTTAAGTACTGTCCTGAAATGTAGACTATCAAAAAAAAATCTGAAGACTAGTCTAGCCCCAAACACCTAACCAATAAATCTTGTTATTTAAAATTATGGTTTGGAAGTAAAAGATTTATTTATTCCTGCCTGATCAACTAAGACTAAAAAAAGTTCCCCTTTTGTAACTCAAGAAGTTTTCGTTTGGTCCCCTAAAAAAATATAACCTGGGGGGGTGACCAGATACCCTTTAAAACTACGACCACTATACAAACCGTTATGACCAAAACAAGAATTCGAGAAGTTATGTTTACAGAAAAAAATAATCTTTTTAAGAAAAATTAAATTATTTAAAAAAGTAAAATTTTGAAATATTTTTACCAATTACCATCGCCTAGCATTTATATCTAGTAGAAAGTTTCTCTTAAATTTACTGACCAATTTCACGGCCTCAAAATGACCTTACTTAAAAAATTTACTGAACTTGACAAATGAACTAAAAAAAATAAAAAAAAAACTTATATCTATATCTGTCTAACATTTCTTTTGTAGTATTATATCCAGTTGGGCTTCAAATTCATTTTCCCTGTATTCAATCCGGAGCAGGCAAAACTTCTCAAGGCTCAATGTTTGCCCTCCATTGGCCATGACCAAGCTATGACCTGAACGCAGAAAAAATACAGAAAAAATAATTGTAAACTAGAAAAACTTTAATTGATAGAAATACCCGTAGAACATTTAAAAAAAAATGCACTCCAAAGCCCAACGCTGTATTTTCTACCAAGAAAAAAATTGACTAGTCACGAAAATACGACTAGACAACTAGACTTGGACCAAAGACCTAAAAAACTGTCCTACAAAAAAAATACTCCAAAACAAATGTTAACTGGACCTCTGGCGTTGATCTTCAGCCAATGTGCTGCTCTAGGAATTTTAGCCTTGTGTTTCCTAAAGATTCGAGCCGACACTATGTAGTAGTAGTAGTAGTACCCTCCTTTGACCCGATGTAACTGAGTGACGTAAGATCTTAATTGTCATCAACAGTTACCACCAAAAACAAGAAAAGAAAATGACAAAGCAAAATAAACTCATTTTCTTTTCTTTTATTACTAATTAATACTTTCAACTAAACAAAGCTACCAGCTGTTAAGCTATATTCACTTTAAAACAACCTAGCCAAGAAAAATTTGTATGACACCCTGTAAAAATATTCCAATTTCCAAGTGGTGATATCCCACAAAAAATTAAAATCACCAAAAAAAATAACTTGTTGACCTAAATAAATTGACAGCACTAAAAAATAATCGGTGAAACAATTTCTATCTTATCACAAGCAGGAAATAATAACATATAAATAAATGAACCTGCAAAAAAAATTGTTAGAAAAAACACACTACCTATGTCATATATTTAAAACATAAAAAGACCATGTCTGGAGGTCCATCCACCTATAAATCAACAAAAAAAATTGAAGTAAATTTACATTACTTTTATTTTTCTTTAAAAAAAATTAAAACATGTTTTTCCTACAAAAAAACTTTAAAGAATTAAGAACATGATTTGGACGCTGTTGAATAAAAACTCCCATGCTTTTTATCCACTTATTCTTCCTTAATAAATAAAAATGAATCCTTTTATTTTCCAAGAAAAAACTTGTGAAGATAAGCTAATAAAAAACTATGAGAATCCTTAGAGCAACAACGAATTTCAAATCAACGCTTAAATATTACCAAAAAACAAAAGTTTAAATAATGTTATCAAAACCAATGATGATGGAAAACTTGTTTTTCATTAAAAAAAAATGATTGAGTGTCAAAAACACCGACAGCCACTGAAAGCCTTTAACCTGGCTATGGCTGTAGCACAAATTTTTTTTAAAAAAATTTTCAAAAAGTTCAAAAAAAGTTTTTTATTTTTTTTTCAAATTAAAAAAAACAAAAAAAATTACATCAGATGTTAAAAAACCTAGCCAAAAACTCACGTAGGGCGCCAATTGTGGCCAATTAAAATGTGTTGGGTGACATTTGTGGCAAACTAAATACGTTGCCGCCATTTTAGGACACTGTAAATAGAATAATAACACTGTGCCAATTTCTGACACTAAAAAATAATTACTGAGTATTTAAACAAATATCTGGAAGCAGAACTGTATTTTCCAGCTAGGTAAAACATTGATATGCCCGGTAACTTTTATACAGTGGAGAAGGGGGGGGGGGGTTCAGAAATAAGAACATTTTAAGCGCCACAGTGTTTTAATATCAATGTTTTACAAAGAAGATCTTAATTAAAATACAGTTCAACCCAAACGTTGTAGCCAAACAATGAAATTCTACACTGAGAGAAGAATTTTGTAACAATAACAAACATTTTGTAACTGTTACCAAATGCGTTGCCCATATTTGGCTTATTGGATATTTGTTTGCGGGTAACAATTCAGAAATTTCAACAATTGAAACAAATATTTGTTAATGAAAACAAAATTGTCTGGTAATATTTAAAAAAAGCTACATTAAGCACTAATATATTGTTGGTATTTAAAAATATATGTGAGTTTAATTATTAATATACTGTATATTTATTATAAGGATCATTCTTATTTAATATTAAATTAATTAATTATGGGTTATTATATAATTAGTAGCTGTAATTATATTTAGTTATTTTGCATTAATAAGGTATTTGTAGGTTTCACGTTCTGTTTAATATACAGGGTGTTCATTTTAAAACTTCCCACCCCAGATTTCTCGAAAATGATTTTTTTTTAAAAAGCAAAAACACGTCAATTAATTTATTACGGAGGACACATTCTGGCTATCTTAAAATTTTTGTAGTACACACCCCCTTTGAGGGGTACATTTTACCCCTATATTTCGAATATGGAAAGTGGGTCAATTGAGACTTTTTTTTGAAGGTTTCTTAAATATCTTTACAAAGGTGTAGAAATTTTGAAAATCTATCAGTTTGTTTTTGACATATTCACTTATTTTTCAAAGGGGGTGTGTACTACAAAAACTATAAGATAGCCAAAATGTGTCCTCCTTAATAAATTATTTGACATGTTTTTACTTTTTCTCAAAAAAAATCATTTTCGAGAAATCTTGTTTGGGAAGTTTTAAAATGAACACCCTGTATATTTCTATAGGGTTAATGTAAATAAGGACACCACTTTTGATCACACACCTGTATTTCTTCATCTTCCTCAGGCTACACACTTTAGCCTTATGAAGACGAAAATTGATCGTCGAAAAGAAATAAAGTTGTGTGATCAAAATTGGTGTCTTTTTTCCCATTAACCCTATAGAAATGAATAAGGTATAGAATAATAAGAGAATTTTAATAATAATAAAAAGCAAGTTGTTTTGATGAAAAATATTTATTTGTATTTTATTATAAAAGTGGAGTCAAATTTTTTTATAGTGGCTGGTAATCTTTGTTTTTGTTGGAAAGTTTGGTTAACGAAATATACACACGTTTGTTCCATGTGAGATGCACACAAAATTTTGTCAAATCTGACATAAACTGATTTTACCTCACTATAACTCCACCATTATGAAAGGCCGCATGGGTAGCCCGTGTTTTTTAAAAATGTTTCTCCTTTGTTCAATTACTTCCTCCACCTTCAAGTCAGTGCTGACCTGAAAAAGAAAATAAATTTTATATATTTGTAAATTTAATACAGAACCAGTGGCGTATATAAGGGGGGCCTGGGCCCCCCTTTAAAGTTAAATTTTTTTAGATATTTTCCACATATTTTATGAATATAAACATAAAATAGCCTAAAATACTGCCTCATGAGGTCTCGCCCCCCCCCCCCCCCCCGAAACCGTCTCGCCTCCCCCCCCCCCGAATTTTTTTCTATATATGCCACTGTGCAGAGCATTAAATGTTTGCTTTAAGTTAAAAGGTTTAAACTTCACATTTTCATACTAAAGGCTCTTTGCTTAAAAATCTTTAATAATTAATTCAAAGAATTGAAGCCATGATTCCAATGACATCAAATTTAAAATTATTTGTGTGCATTTTGTGTCCTATTATAGAATCAGGTAGGTATTCGTGGGTAGTTTAAATTTTTGTTTTTTGAGCAAAAGGATTTTATGAATGATAGTTTTAACCTTACGTGTTTATTGGTACCATAAGTGTAGTATTTTGTTTATTTTTATTTTTATGTTTTGTTAGATTCGACATGTTAAAGATTATTGTCATTTAGATGGTAGTAAATTTTAACCTCATATTTTTAGAATAATAACAATTCATTTGTTTACAAAATTTTAAAGTAAAATGTTCTTCGATCAACACTCACCCCTGTTCGCTGTACTGATGGACCCAAGAAACATTTCTATCTGAGTAAGTTTACTTTGGACTATAGATAGATAATAGAGAATAATCCTAGGTTGAACATATAAACATAAAAAAAAATTCAAGACAAAAAAATGTTATTAGATTTTGTTACATTTCTTTTCCATGTAAAACTATAGAACCTGTTCATTGTTTTTAGGGCTTGAAAAATGATTAATTAAATCCGAAACGTTGCCAAAGGTACCTTAGTTTCTTTTTGGTCTGTCCTCTACCTACGAATACCTACCTGATTTAAAATTATTAAAATCACAAAATACAAATATAAAGCATTCTAAAAAAAAAAAATAAATAACACTTACTATGTTATTGTGGACGACCAAAGCCAGATTGTTTCCATCTTTAAGCGGAAATCTGAAACAAAAAAAAAAGAATATGAATTTTATATTAAAAACAAATAAATCCTACGCCTGTGGATACTTGTCGTCAATTAGCACATAAATCAGTTAATTAAAAATCAATCCTATTTACTGTTTGTTTATAAGCAATCAGTTTCCACAGAACAAAAAGTTTATACAATGAATACGTTTTTTTTTTCTTGAAGCTATATTTCTACGTTTAAATATTTACCTTTAAAGCGTTCATCAGGAATGACTTTTTGTTCACTCGACTCTTGCAACCAAAACACCATTATGATGCCATAAAAATACCCGCGTATTTAGGTCTGTGTGTTTGGTCAATGTTCTTCTCAAAACATGGCGTCCCCTTGATTTTTGGGCACAGTGTCTACAGAGACATTACTCTATGAGTGTCTGCGACGCGACTGTCTGTAATACAATGCTACGTAGGGCGTCGGGTCGGTTCGGTCCAGAACACGGGTTACACGTAGGGGAGAGCGGGGCTCGTTGGGCATAGGGGCACGTTGAGAAACCCCTATTAACTCGACAATTAGACGTCAGCTGCCAGCGCCACCCACGTGGCAAAGTCGCCTTTGCTCATGCATTAGTCCGCAGTGAGAATCTGTGATGTGTGTATCTCCAAGGAACAGATTTTGACCTATTTTTATTGGCTCTGTAACGAAATAGCGCGTATCAAAATAGCGCGTATCAAAACAGCGCGTTTTCAGAATAGCGCGTGTTTAAAATAGCGCATGTTCAAAATAGCGCGTATCAAAATAGCGCGTGATCAGAATAACGCGTATCAAAATAGGGCGTATTAAAAATAGCGCGTGTAAAAAATAGCGCGTATCAGGTCTGCTTAGGTATATTCACCTAAACAGTTTGAGCAAGGTCAGATAAGTTATACTTACTTAACCGTTAAATAAACCGATGGCTTGCTATACTTAACACAACTCGTATAGTTCGACTAAGGGGTCTCTTTCTAACATATTTTTTTCAAAAAAAAACTTCCCTGGCTTCTTTTCCGGGATCCTAGAGGGTGTGTAACCAAACCGAACCGAACCGAACCCAAACATTTTTTCAAGTAACTCCCTGACCTTTTTCCACCAAAAAAAAATGTCACCAAGTCACAGGTCAGAATAGAAACCTACCAAAATAAGGATCGGGAAGCTAATTTAGGGAAATAATTTTTTGAAAAAATGTTTCTGTTTGGTTCGGTTCATTTCAGTTCGGTGCGGTTTGAATCGGTTCGGTTCGGTTCGGTTTGGTTACACCCTATAAGATCCCGGGAAAAAAGTCAGGAAAGTTTTTTTTTTTTAAATATGTTAGAAATCGAACTATTTTGTAACAGCGACGTTTGTAATGGCGATCTTTCAAAACGCGGTATTTTTAGATGCGCTATTTTAAGACGCGCTATTTTGAACACACGCTATTTTAAACACGCGCTATTTTGATACGCGCTATTTTGATACGCGCTATTTTGAACACGCGCCATTTTGAGACGCGCTGTTTTGATACGTGCTATTTTGATACGCGTTATTTTGAACACGCGCCATTATGATACGCGCTATTTTGATCAAGCGCCGTTGTGATACGCGCTATTTTGATCACGCGCTCAAATGAGCGCGCTATTTTGATACGCGCTATTTTGATACGCGCTATTTTGATACGCGCTATTTTGATACGCGCTATTTCACTACAGAGGCATTTTTTTTTTGGACCACGTAAGTAACTTTTTGTTATTTCGGAAAACATTTTACAGATTGTTTTATTACACCTGCATGCCCCCATTCGGTTTTTTATAGTTAACTTTACGTATTTAGACAGAGTTTAATGAAATTATAACGATGCTAATATTTACGCAAACATGATTGCCTACTCTCTCAATTTTGCATGTAGGTGTGCCGGCCCAGCTAACCTCATACATTTTCTAAAAACATTTTTTATTTATTTTAAGGTTAAAATCAGCATGCGTACGTATGATGGACTAAAAATCACGTCATGTAATAATTCTCGCCCTAAACAAATGTTTTAGATTGTCCGCCTCTTGAAGACTTGCGCCTGTAGTTATTTATCAAAGTTACCTTTGGCAACGCTAAAACGCTTTCGACTGGAATCGGGCATATTGCGGTCTCTTATTAATATATGCTATATTCTATCTGTTTTTCACCCTCTTATGGAAATTAGGCCCCCTAGTTGTGGACTTGTTCACGCGGTATCTTGATTGGTGTTCTCTTGCAAACAAAAAACGATTAGTTTTTCTGTAAAACTAAGTTATTGGCAGAAGTTATAAGCCAAAAATTGTGAAAAAACAGTAAAAAAGCCGCCATTTATTTATTTATGACATCACACAGACCCTTCAACTCAAATTTGAGGCAAACACCCGGTGACTTAAAATTGTGTGATCTATTATTACCAATCGATCTGGGGAAATTTTAAAAATTCATGCTTTTCCGAAAGCTGGCGAAAGAAAGACCAAGAATATCAACCGAAGAAAATGGTCAACAGCTATACTAACTGAAACTCCGGTTAAAGAAGAGTTGGAACGTGAAAAAAGTAAAAAAAAGAAAAATCTGTAACCAAAAATGTCTTCAAGGAAAAGAAGCATAGAAAACCTACTCAGAAAAGGACACTGAAAGATGACAGCGATCATGACGAGGAAACATTTTGTCTAGTCTGCATGGAACCATTCTCAAACAGCAAACCAAAAGAAAAATGGGTACAATGTTTAACTTACAAGTTTTGGGCCCATGAAACATGTGCTGATGCAGGGTTTACTTATGTTTGCTAAAACCGTAATTCCGAATCAGACTAGAGCAAGAATTATGTTACTTTATATTGTTTGTTTTTTAAGAAATTTAAAGTTTAGTATTTTATTATTATTAATAAAAATAATCTAAGAATTTCCTGTTATTTTATGTTGCATATATAAACAGTTCCTAATTATTCAACCATGCCCAACTTGCCCCATCGTATGGCCCAACTTACTCCGTGGGTGGGGTTAGTTGGGCCGCTTGCAAGGGTGCTAGAAAAAAGTGTGTTTTAAGTTTGAATGCATAGTTTTAAAAACCAATATTTGCCTTAAACATATTATAATTGTAAAACTGTAAGTAATATAGCAATGCTTTTATTTACAACAAAAATCAGGTTTACCAAATATTTGTTAATAATAAAATTTATGTAAAAAGTGGCTTAACTAGCCCCGCTCTCCCCTACAAAATATCAACCGAAACGTCACGATCTCGCGCGACAAGGCCCGAGCCGGGACTGGTGTTCTGTGGACGAGGCGGTACTAAGTTATATTGCTCGATAATATCGCTTGTTAATAATAACCAAATTTGTTTGAACTTTACGAAGTAATTAATAGAAACCAATTCAGACCGCTATAATAACAAAATCACGCCATAACATTATACAAAAAAATGTTTGTTGTAATAAACACAAAGAAATATTTGCCAATATTAAGAGTATATTTATATTTAGGAAATTTTAAGTATTAATAACAAAGACGTTCTGTTACCTTAAAAGAAAGAGTGTTTTGGTTATGGTTAATATAAGGCAATTAATATTTACAAAAAATCAAATTATTAAAGAAACAAATGATATATTATTTATAACTAAACACTTTAAAAAAGGTTTGTTACCAATAATTAATGATATTTGCTTTTAATATTTTTTAATGAGCACAACAAAAATCAGGTTTACCAAATATTTGTTAATAATAAAATCGTTTTTTTTTTCAGTGTACCTACTTCCGAGGCTTCCAGAGTATTTGTGTAATTAAAAAACCAAAAAAATTGACTAATAAACAAAATAAGATTTCAAAAGATTCCTAAATGAATCAAAATGACACAAATAGAAAGTACTTTATAGGTAGATGCACATTTCCAACAGGTCACAGTGTACCTACATTTGAGTCAGTAGTGTAAGACTCACTTATCTAAATGATTGTTAAAAAAAAAACATACTTTCAAAATCATTCCATCATAGGGGAGATCTGGACCCAATATCTGCTGTCATCATTCTACGTTGGGTAGAATGAGACAGACAGCAACCCAGTCCGAGATCTACCCCATGAGATGAATCAATGTAAGAAAACCGCAAAAAAATATAACCTCATCTTTCTTTTGTCTCTGCAAAGTTGGTTCATAGTATTGTACAAATAACACAAAGATTTAGTTCATCTTGTTTACTTTAGGAGTAAACCTACTGTTAAAAAAAAACTGGAAACATGAAATATGTTTTTAAAAAAAAGGATGAAACAAGTTCGGGCCAAAATAGCAAGGCAAATTTCACGAGAGAAATTGTCTTAAATAAATGAAATGAAGGAAAACAAGTCAACTTAGTAAATACTCCGCAAAATTTTGGTTATGACGTCATACCTTTACCTTGCGCTTACACGAAATGTTAAATTATACTATAAAATTTATGAAGAAAAATTATATAAAAAAAAAATGGTTGCTTGCGTGAAATTGAAGAAAACTCCTACCTTGGTCCTTGATTATTTTATGGTTAAAGAAGAGGGTGTTTTGATTTGTAAACCTGGAAGCTTTCAAACATCCTCCCTGCAACTCCGGGTCCCTTTCTTGCTCGCGCCTTCCCAGGTGATCACCTAGCACGCTAGGACAGCACATGGTCCAAAAATGTGGTTGGATCTTGCCCGAGTGTAAAAACCCTTTCCCTTGGTTACAGTGCTACACCCTGCTTCACACCAGCGTCCAGCACAACTGTCCCGTCGATGGAATGGACAGGGCGCTCTTATTTCCCGTAGAAATGGCGTAGGCCGCCTTTTAATCCCTCTCAAAGGGTGTGAGCGTCACTTTAAGATTCGCTTAAACACGATGGCTCACAGTAAACCGTCTTTGGTATAATCCGCAACTACTGCAGTGCCAATAAGTGCCAATAACCACAAAAACAATGGCGACACCAATAGACGGCCAGCAGCCCAGCCAAAATTCGTTAGGAAAGAGACAAGGCACTCCGTCGAGAACACAAAAAAAATGAAGTGGCCGGAAACCGTTCGTAGATCTGGTGGGGACAGTACCAACCTAATTTTCCCCGTTAAATTCAAATAAGGATGCAAACCTATTTACAAAAAAAAATGCTCTCACCAAAAAATCACTAAATCCGGTTTGCGAGACTGGAGGAAAAAAATCCGCGGTTTTCAAACTAACCAATGAGGAAATACATTAATACTTTCGTACCGGTATATAGGGGGCAGCATCGACCAAGGGGATATTGAAAATACGTAAAACGCACCTTGAGGTGTTGTCGGATCTATTTCCACGGTTGAAATTTTTATAACAAGGACATCGAGCACCCTCCATACATAGACCGAACATTTGCCTACCGGACCCTTGCCAACATAGCAAGTAGGAGGAAAATAACCATCCGGACTATAAGAAGCTCAGCATTGAAACCATCAACTGTAAATTCAATTACTGGAGATCAGAGCATGCAGCACACCCAGGAATATTTGAACATTTAACCAATTGCCATATGAGTAAAGCTATACTAAGTGTAGAATTTAGTTGTATTCCAGTTACAGTTTTAGTCAAAAGTTTCATTTGCTCTTTATAAATGTTTTCTCTAAGATTCATATGGTTTGACCCCATTTTTGTAAAACATTTCTACATTAATAAAGTTGTTTCTGAACTTGAACCTAAAAATACACACTGGACTACTGCTTAAACTCGGCACAAGAGTATTCAGATGTTAACTCACACGATTTCGTTTATTCTTTTAGTCTTGGTTTTTATCCCTCGTTTATCTCCCATTTACAAAAGCGCATAACTCGTATTTATTTTATCTTCTCCTCATCAAATTAATAAAGATATCAAAGAAGCGGAGTCTCGGTTGTTCCTGGTCAAACCGTGGACCTAACTTTGTTTTCGTGCTATCAAAACTAGCTAATCCGTGGAGGATATGAGGTTCGGAAGAGAAATTATTTTTCCAATATCCTCGAAAATAAACATAAGCGAATGAAATGTTCATCTAAATGTTTCCTTCCTGTTACTGAAACCATTTGTGATGCGGCAACGCCGCCATTCCCCAGCAGAACAGCTGTTTATTTTCATGAACGTCAAAGAAACCCACGAAATTCCACAGATAAACAAAACAATCAAAAGTTTTAATGTGATTTTTCCGAAACCTGTGATCCTAAATTCCAATTACGATGTCCAGATAATACGGTGTGCGCAATGTCCACAGTAATTCGATGGAATGTCTCCTTTATAAGGTAACTTTTTGGACACTATACAACCTCCAAAACCAGCTCTATAAAATACCCTTAATTTGTGTACAGAAAGACGAGTCGAAGAGCCTTGATTATTTACCTAAATAAACAAATATGTAACGTTGCCTTAAACGTAAAAATGACACGTTACAATCTCTTATCTTGAAAAAGATTTTTATATAGCTGCACCATCAGGGGTGGATGAAGAAATGTAAACCGGCCCGCGAAAAGTATTCTTTATTAAAACGAGTTAAATTCCTAATAAATATACATTATCAGCCTTGAAGTAGCTAAGAACAGTGACGGATCCATAATTTCCGAGATAGAGCGCACTAAAAAATCAAAACATTCTTTTTTTGCTGTTTTTAATAGAACTTAACTGAAATTTACCATCATTGGAAAAAAAAATGCGTTGCAGGCGAGAATTGAAAAAAAATAAGGTAATTTTTGTAAAAAAACCTGGCACTCCAGATATATTTTGTAAGAGACTGCGGTTCATACATTTCTTTTGGTTTAATAGGAATTTAAAACTAAGTTTTATGCCTGTGAGAGGGGGGGGGGGGCGGCCAACTTTAGTCTCTCTGGATTTGCATAAGATAAAATATTCTGATTTATTTTGCAAACCATTTTTTTTGGAGCACCTATCGAGTGTTACTAACTAATCTCTTCCAAAAATTACTGCTGCATGCATTTTTTAATCTCAAACACGCTTTTACAAAGGGTTTCTTTCTCTCCCTCTTGCTCTTAGCCAGCCGCTCCCTCTAACTCTAACACATGGGACTTAAAGTCCGTTGGCCCCCTATTCGTCGACCACTGCTAAGAAGGACTGTTTGTCTCTAGATAGTTTTTGGTCATGTCAAAAACGGCCGACGACTAACGCAACTTGACACTGTTGACATTTGAACGTCACATGTCGTTAGCGGCTTCCGTGGAACGCCGCAAACTCACGGACGGTTAACATAGGATATTAAATTCCGCTCCATTTGGTGGCGCAGGTTGCACAGGTCACAGCAATGTTGAGCGCACGGTCCCTATATACCGTATGTTAAGCGGCACCAGGGACAGAGGGAAGACCATTAAGCAATATCTGGTGAATCCTATTTATTTCACATAGGGAATAATGGGGTAAAAAGTAATAGAAAATATTTTTTTCTACTCTTGCAGTTTGTCTTTTATCATTTAAGATATCTGAAAAAACCTTTTAAATTTTCTACTACAATATTAATAAAGTTTTAGCACTTTTGTTTTTACAAGCAAACCATTTCAAATAATATTTTTTTGTCTGAAGGAAACACTTTATTTTCACTTTTAATACTGAAGTTTTCTGTCAAATGTAAGACTTTCTATGTATTGTTTTAAATTTTGCCTGTCATAAACAAGTAGTTCAGAATGGAAATAATTCTTATTACCCTTTCGTTTTGACTATCGTGGGGTAATAAAACACATCGTAATGGGGCAATAAAAAATATATTATTTTTTATTGTATATTGATTTGAGTACGTAGTGATGTTGCCTTCAAATTTGGCAAAAGTGACCTTTGTTAAGCTTTAGAAATGGCAAGTTGCAAAAATATTAAAGAGCATCTAACTCAAATAGTCCACAGCACACCGCGGTCTATTTTTTAAGTGATTACTAACAGGCTAAATTTTCGTACATATATTATTTGGCCAAGACGCCTAACTTTTTCCCCGCAAAAATACTTGAAAGTGATTCTTAGCAGAGTGTGCAGTCGTAGACATGCTTCGTGCATCGCACTGACTAATGGTCGGGCAGCAAAACATAATTTTTGGTGATTTTGATAAAACTTGGTAGATTCGTAGATCGACCCAAGGTTAGTAAAAAAAAATTTTTTTTTGGTCGGTACTCTACTCTTTTTTTTTTTACGGGTATGCGCACTTGCAAGGAGATCTCTATCACGCTCGAGGAGCGGCAAGTGTGCGAAAATGTTGGTGTGTGTTGGTTTTGAAACGGTTCAGGTTGTAACCTGCAGGGAAAACTGTCGCAGGGAGTTTATTCCATAGCGATGCTGTTCTCCAGAGATATGAATTCTGATATAATGAGGTTCTTGGTGCCTCTATTTTGACAATAAATTGATGGTTACCGTCTGTTTGACGTGTTCGCCTAGTAGGTGCTACTCCCGGGGGGATCATACGTGCCAACTCTTCAGAGCATTTTCCGTGATAATACCTGTAGAAGAGAGATAGATCGCCCACAGTTCTTCGATGTTCGAGACTATCCAAGCTACGGGTAAGTGCGGGGTCATTGATCAGCTTGATAGCTCGTTTTTGCACGGTGTTCAAAAGCATTAAGGTATGTTTGGGTGCCGCACTCCATATATGTGAGCAGTACTCCATAGTCGGTCGAATCTGGGCTTTGTAGAGTGTCAGCAGTTGGGTTGGTGTATACAGATGTCTTGTACGAAATAGCACCCCAAGCTTTTGGGACGCTCTTTTAGCTATATCTGCTACGTGACTGTGCCAAGACATGTTGGTCTCTGCAGTGACTCCTAAGATGTTCAACTGGCTCTGCAATGCGACAGCACTTCCAGATAGCATGATGTTTGGCTCACCGGTGCTGGTCTTTTTTGAAAACAGGGCTGCTTGGGTTTTCTGCGCGTTGAACTGTACAAGGTTTTTGTTGCCCCAGTCCTCTATTATCTCCAAGTCGTTATTTATCTGTGATATTTCAGTTAGTCTAAGGTAATGGAATTCACGTGCGGAGAGACATGTGGGTGGTATGACTGAGGAAACTACATTGCCATCATCTGCAAAGCAATAAAGTGGATTTACTGTTTTATCTATGAGGTCATTTATGTAAATCAGAAAAATTGTTGGCGAAAGGATTGCTCCCTGTGGCACACCAGCATTTATTTGGTAAGAGTTGGAGTTCCGGCCATCCAGTGCAACATAAATGGATCTATTCTTAAGGTAACTTTCAAACCAAGTGCAAAGTCTCGGCGACAATCCCGTTGCTTTGAGCTTGTTGAGCAGATTTTCATGCCAGACTTTATCGAATGCTTTAGATATATCTAAGGCAATTGTTCTTGTTTCACCTCGCAACTCAATCGCTTTTTGCCATAAGTGAGTGACGTATGTAAGTAAATCGCCAGTTGACCTATATTTTCGAAATCCGTATTGCTTGTCGTTGATAATTTTGTACTTTTCCAAGTACTTGGTTAGGTGATTGTTCACAACTCTTTCCATTACTTTTGATATCACCGGAAGTAGAGCAATTGGTCTATAGTTTAACGGATCTGTCTTTTTTCCTTTCTTTGGAATGGGTTGTACTGCGGCAGACTTCCATGACGATGGATATACTCCTTGCGTATAAGATAAATTGAATAATTTTGCGAAAGTTGGGGTGAGTTCGCTAGCACAATTTTTGAGTACTACCGCGGGAATGCCATCTGGACCCATTGCTTTGTTTGTATCCAACTTTTTAAGGGATTTTCGTATTTCTCTGTGACAAAATGGTACCTCTGGCATACTGTGGGAAACCCTTTCAATGAACGGTGGAATTTTTCCATTTGGCACTGTTAGGTTTGAGTTGGAGGAAAAGATTTTGGCCAGCATATTGGCTTTTTCCTCTGATGTTGTGGCTAAGTGAGTATTTTTATCTGTAAGTGGTGGTATGGATGACTTGGTGAAGTTTGATCCAACGGCTTTTGCAAGAGACCAAAAGAACTAGAACTTCTTGGATAATTCAGCAACCTGTTTTTTATTCTTTGATTGTATGTTTCTTTGGCGGCGTCAATAGTAATTTTGCAACTATTTCTGGCTTCTATAAATTCTGTGTGGTTTTAAGCGGTTTGTTGTCGTTTCCAAAGGTTATATGCTCTGTGTTTTTTCTGTACAGCCGTTTGACACTGGCTGTTGAACCAAGGTTTTGCATTAGCTCTGCGTTTTATTGTATGTGGGATATATGCATCCATTCCAGATAAGATTACTTTTGTTATTTCATTACAGCAAATAGTGGGATCAGCTGTTTTAAAGCAAACCTCTTGCCATGGAAAATCCAAGTAAAACTGTTTAAGGTCATTCCATTTTGCCGATTTATAGTGCCACATTTTACGAGGAAGTGATTGTTGGCTTGGCGGTATGAACATTTCACATTTTGTTCTTATAAGTTTATGATCGGATGAACCAAGTGGGGGATCTACTTGAATTGTGTACAAGTCAGGATTTGTAGTTAGGAACAAGTCTAAAAGCGCTGCAAATTCACCCCTTTCTGAGATACGGGTAGGTTCATCGACAAGCTGCGTTAGACCACAACTTATGGCAAAAGCTTCTGCTTCCCTGCCTTCATTATCTGATTTGTTGTGGTGTTTTAGCCAGGGTATATTGTGGACGTTGAAATCGCCTAAAAAAACAATTTCCGCATGTGGATAGTTAGACTGTATACTATCACAGTTTTCGGATAATGTCGCAAAAAAGTTTTGATACTCGGTGTTACTTGGCGGTCGGTAGAGGCAGCAAATGAACTTGGTCGATGACTTTGGGGTGAATTTCAGCCATATGATATCAAGGTTCGCTGGTTCTAGCTTCTCCTCTCGATGATATGAAAGGTCATTTTTAATGTACACACAGATCCCAAAATTATGTCGAAATCGGTGGTGTAGGTCATAGCCGGGATAAAGATAGTTCACAGTAGGTGTTGCAGAACTGATTTTAGTTTCAGTGAGAATAAGGATGTCAGGTCTTTGTTCTTCAAGATGTTGGTAAACTGAATTCATGTTGGTACTTAATCCTCTTATATTGCTAAAATCAATTCTGAGTTGAGTTTTTGGCCTTCTTTTAATATCTTTGCATGAAGGACCCCCAGGATCACCCGACGCCCGGAGATCCGAGTGGTCGGGTATTTAACCTCCGGAATATTTTGATCCTGGAGGCGCCATCATGCTATCTGTTACTCATTGTTGGAACCGGACTGCCAGCGCAGTAGCGGAACGTGGTGATACCACTTAGCGCTACTCACTTTTGGCATGGTGGTATCTTACCGGTCGACGCCCAATGAGTAAAAAGCGTCTACCACCTACCAATATACTTGGTTCAAAATAACGTCTAAGCGAAAATGACGCGTTTGGAGATAAACCGCTGGGGATTTTTTGGTTTGCATTGAATTTTGGGTTCCTCAAAAATATTTATCTTGCTATAGACATGATGTACATGTAATGTAATTTTTTTTAAAATATTCTTGGTGATAGCAAAAAAATATACTTGGTGCAAAATTGGATATTTTTAGTTTTTATAAAAAAATATCCAAGCCATAAATTCAAAGATTTTGGACTGCTTAAATACAAAACCATTTTTTAAGCTATATTTGACCAAAATTTAAAAGCGTATGTTTCTGATAGAGAACTAATGTGCAATAGAAAATTACACATAAAATATTCCTTCTTAAAAATTTTACTGCATTATGACAGATACTCCTACAAATACAAGCAAGCCTTTCGAAATACCACTGATTAAAAGTTATAAGGAAAAAGCATTTGGTTCTAACCCTCTTTTTATTTTTTACAAGCTGAAATTAAGAAAAATTATAGGTAGATACTGCGTTTTCTATCCTACGAAAAAAACCGGGGCGATTTTAAAACGGAGGTAATTTTTTTTTCATCATAAATGTCTGTAGTATAATAAGTAATGGTATAATTACACCTACGTACTAAACAAGCCTAAAACGGTATTTAATACAAATACTTTGTATGTACATATCTATCTATGTTTTGGAAGATATTGTTTTTCTATATTTTTAAAAACAAATTAAATAAAATAGGTAATTTTTGAATAAATGTTCAATTTAGCTGGATATTTTTGTTTGTCTTATGGCCATACCTAGGGGCGGATTAAGGGGAATAGCTAACTATTACAGGCATAAATAATTAAAATTAACAGATTTGTCACTAAGGACAAGGACAGGATATGACATTTGTGTTTGAATTAAAACAAAACATTCTTGAGAAGCGTTTTGTTGTTCTCTGCTTTCAGTAACTTCAAGCATCGAATCCAAAAAATACTTATATCAGCTTATTTGTATGTAATGAAATATAATTTTATGAAGAACCTATTTCTAATGTATGTATTTATGAGACACTATTTTAATTTTGCGCATGCAGTAACATTTGTTAAATTTAAAAATCGGTTTCGCGCTCACATACTAATTTATGTATTAATTTATTCTGTTTTTTTACCTTTTGTATTTATTAAGAGCTTAAAATATCACTCTTTTCGAAAATTATAAATATTTTTGAGTTTTATTAAAAATAAAATAAAATATAGTTAGCACCCTTACTAACGTGTTAATTCAATTTATTTCGGTCTTCTAAATTATATTAAGAACTTACACTATTTTACTATATGACTTGGTAATTTTGTCAGAGAATCAAAAACCCAACTAACCCAAACACATTATTACTACCAGTTAAGCCGATCACACACAAAAATGCATAGCGCATAGCATGGCGCATAGAAGTTCAACTTTATGGAATTTTCTTACGCAAATCCAATATGGCCGCTGCTATTCGATCGCTGATTGGCTTTGCACCACTATGTGCCATGCTATGCGCTTATGCATTTTTGTGTGTGATGGGCTTTACCAGCTATATTTATAAGTTCTGCTGGGACGATAGCGATTTTAAATGATAACATGTAGCGGGACCACCTTTCGGAAGGAGTGTAAAAGCGTGGGTCCACTGTGTATACTTGCTACGCAGTATATAGATCCCTGCCCTGGACAAAGAGGTGACAGGAAAAATATAGTCCTCTTAAAGAAATAAAACTTGCATCCTAAGGGGCACGTGCATCAGTTTGGTTTATGGTGTACGGACAAATCGGTGTTTACGAAAAGGGCGCGCCATGAGCCTAGTCGCTAGACCAAAAATGGTCTCCTCACCACTACTACTACCAGCTATATTTAGATTTTTTTTATATCACTTAAAAGCCAGTCTATATTAAAAAAAAAATTTCGGGGGACCCAAATTTAACCGAAAACTAAAGAATCACCTATTTCCCTATTCTACAATTTCGATTTAAAAACTGTTGTTTTGAAACAAGTTTGCGGTAAATTTTTATTTTCCTATTTTTGAAAAAAAAACTTTGTATATTAGTTCTCTATCAGAAACATACGCTTTTAAATTTTGGTCAAATATAGCTTAAAAAATGGTTTTGTATTTAAGCAGTCCAAAATCTTTGAATTTATGGCTTGAATATTTTTTTATAAAAACTAAAAATATCCAATTTTGCTCCAAGTATATTTTTTTGCTATCGCCAAGAATATTTTAAAAAAAATTACATTACATGTACAGCATGTCTATAGCAAGATAAATATTTTTGAGGAACCCAAAATTCAATGCAAACCAAAAAATCCCCAGCGGTTTATCTCCAAACGCGTCATTTTCGCTTAGACGTTATTTTGAACCAGCGATTTTTTCATGTTTGCGGTAAATTTTTGAAAATTTTGGATATTTTTTTTGAGCCGGTTTATGGTATGTAGTTTTTTTTTAATCAAAAACGGTAAATGCGCTTTTAATTTATGTTGAAATAAAGTATAAAAAAGTGGTTATGTATAAGTAGTCTAAAATCGTTGAAATTTGCGATAAACGCAACAGCTTGTTATTTGTGGTTCTGCTACAGTTTTTTCCTGCAATGTTTTTTAATATTTTAGAAAGCAAACTATAGGCAGACTTAAAAGGAAAAAAAAAGTACGTCAGATAAAATCCGCATTAGAAATTTCCTGACAGAGTTAAAAAATTAAAGTATAAAAAAAATCACTACTTTGGCAAATTTTTTAATTTGAAATTATTTTTCTTAAAAACAAATTTTATTTCTAAAAGTTGTGTTAGACAGGCCGATAGAGACAGGTGTTACCTAAATAAAACCGTAACAAAAAATATTTTTTCTGTTTTAGATTTTGAGTTATTTTGATAAAAGTGAGAAGGTATAGCAAGGATCGTTAAGGGCACTAAAACGGTAGCTTAGAGTGGAGTACCAACCAACGTTTTTTTATTTTTTACTTCTCGATGTACAAACTTGCCAAATTTTATGAAAGTCCACCAAAAATTGATGAAAATGGCGGCTAAATGACCGAACAGTATACGATTTGGATAGTTTTTACAAAAACTGAAAAATATCCAACTTTAAAAGCTTTTTTGCTACCACTTAACAAGCATATTTTGAAAAACAAATTGCACCGCTTGAAAGCCTGTCTATAGTAGAACAAAGGTTTTCGGGGGACCCAATATTAAACGTAAAATAAAAAATCCCCAGCCGTTTATCTCCAAACATGTGATTTTTGCTTAAAATACCGATATTTTGAGACAGTGACTTTTTCATGTTTGCGGTAAATTTTTAAATATTTTCGATTATATTTTTTTAAGAAAGTAAATCTAGTATTTAGTTTTCTATCAGAACTGGTAAAAAGTGTTTTAAGTTTTGGTTAAATAAGGTTTTAAAAAATTGTTTTGTATAAGCAATTTAAAATTTTTGAATTTTGCCAAAAACCCGACAGCTTGGTATTTGTCGATCTGCTACAGATTTTCCCTGCAATATTTTGTAATATTTTAAAAAGTTTAGTATAGCGAGACTTAAGCGGAAGAAAAAAAAGTATGTCAGATAAAATCCGCCTTAGAAATTTCATGACGGGGTCCAAAAATTCAAGTTCTAAAAAAATCACTACTTATGTAAATTTGGCAAAGTTTTGAGTTTGACATTATTTTTTAATCGATAAATATTTCTAAAATTTGTGGGACATAGGCTCATAGAGACAGATCTTACCTAATGAAAACCGTAGCAATAAAAATTTAGTTTAGTTTAGATTTTGAGATACATTGAAAAAAGTGGAAAGGTGCAAACCGGAAATTTCAGGGCACTGATACGCAGCTTAGAAAGACAAACTGACCAAAAAGTTTTTGGTTTTTTACTTTTATTGGGTCGATGTACAAACGTGCCAATGTTCATCAAAATCCCCCAAAAATTGACGAAAATAGCGTTTTGCTGCCCGACCATAAACCAAGCATATTGTTACGGGTTCACAACGACAAATTAAAAACTCGCAATTGTTGAAAACGATACGTCAATTTATTTCCACAAATTATGTACCAAAAACACGCACTCCAACTTACTAATAATTCACCACTATAATCGGTCTATTAACTTCGTGTTATTATTTTATCTCACGACCACTTCAGTACGTTATCTGTGACTGACTGACTGGTGCGCGACCCCGGCCCTATATATAGGATCGTCCATCTCTCTCGAACTTTCCGGCAGCCTTCGACGTCCGGAAAGTTCCCGCACTACCGCGACCGCAAGCCACAGACAACGCAACTAAAACCTAGACTAAGGATACAACCTTAAGATAAATCGACCTAATACTACACTAAACCTAAATAAATTCCAATTATAAAATTTAAATAACTTAAATTTGTAACACTATCCTCCTCTTCAGGTTTGATCGTCTCGATCAACATTTCCCAGGTAAGGTTTTAGTCTGTCTAGATGGACAACTTTCATCTTGGACTTCGGGCTTCTCTGGATTCGGTAGACTACATCATTAATTCTCTTAACAACTTTATAAGGCCCTTCCCATGGTGGTGTCAACTTAGGTGATCTTCCTTTCTTGCGTTGAGGATTGTATAGCCAGACTTGATCATTCTCTTTGAACCCTGAAGAGTTTGCTTTCAGGTCATATCTCGCTTTCATGCGGTCACTGGCTATTTCTATTCGCTCTCTAACCACTTCATGGATATCGTGCAGCTTTTGCCTTAAACGTTCAACATAGTCATTAACCTCTAAGTGTGCTTCTTCAGGTGAACCAAACATGATATCACATGGTAAACGCAGTTCTCTACCAAACAGGATACTAGATGGAGTAGCTCCTATCGTATTGTGAATGGCGGTTCTATAGGCCATCAAAAACAATGAAATATATTGGTCCCAATCTAATTGGTGCTCATCAACAAGTTTGCACAGATGTTCTTCTATTGTTTTATTAAATCTTTCAACCATGCCATCTGACTGCGGGTGTAAAGCCGTAGTCCGTGTTTTATGTATCCCTAAAAGGTCACAGAGATTCTGGAAGAGCTTCGATTCAAAGTTTCTTCCTCCAATCCAAATCGGCTGAAAACATCATTTACCAGAACTTCTGCAACTGTAGCGGCCTCTTGGTTAGGCAAAGCAAAAACTTCTGGCCATTTGCTAAAGTAATCCATGACAACAAGGATGTATTTGTTGCCCTTTTTAGTTTCTGGAAATGGTCCGGCCACATCAATAGCAATGCGTTCGAATGGCAGACCTACGTTATATTGTTTCATTTGACCTCTGGACCTTGTTTTGGGACCTTGGCTGGCTGCACAAATCGAACATCGGCGGCACCAGTTTTTCACATCTTGAAAGTAATTGACCCAATAAAATCGGTTTCGAATTTTGTCCATGGTTTTATTTATGCCTAGGTGCGCGCCTGATTTTCCACCATGGCATTCGGCCATTATATTGTCTACCATGCTCCTAGGAACCACTACTTGATTAACCACAGTAAGGCCATCGGCACTTTCCCAGGCACGTTTAAGGATGTTTTCCTCTACTATCAGTGAATCCCATTGTGCCCACAGTGATTTGAATATCACCCCTTGGTTTGCGATATCTTGCCATGATGGCCGTGGCTTGTTCTCTTCTTTCAATCGCAAGATAGGTCCTACATTTTTGTCGTTAAGTTGTGTGGTTCTAATCGAAGCCGACATCCATTCTTCATCTGGTTCTAACTTTATCTGGCGCACGTAGGTAATTCCTTCTTTCTTGTCAATTTTCCTGCAATGTTTACAATCCTCAGGGCAAGGTCTTCTGGACAATGCATCTCCATTATTATGCACCCTTCCCGCTCGGTGCTTAATTTGATAATGGTATTGTTGTAGCTTTTCTATACATCTCGCGACTTGCCCCTCAGGTTGTTTCATTTTCATGAGCCACTGTAACGCAGCATGATCCGTTCTAATCAGAAACTCTTGTCCGTAGAGATATTTGTGAAAGTGATCTACGGATTTAACTATGGCTAGGAGCTCCTTTCTAGTAACACAATAATTTCTCTCTGGTTTGGATAGCTTCTTGCTGAAAAATTCGATGACCCGTTCTTCTCCATCTTGTACTTGGGAGAGTACTGCTCCTATGCCATCGTTGCTCGCATCAGTATCTAATATGAATTTTCCTTTTGGAATGGGATATGCAAGAATCGGACTATAATATAATGCTGCTTTTAGTCTTCTAAATGCTTGGTCACATTCGGTATTCCATTTGTAAGAAGCTTTATCTTCTGTAAGTCTATGTAATGGAGACGCTATTTTGGCGAATCCTTCTACAAATCGTCTGTAGTATGTACACAGACCCAAAAAGCTTCTCAATTCATGTTTGTCACGAGGTTGAGGCCATTCTTTTATTGCTTGTAACTTCTTTTCGTCGGTATGGATGCCTTCTCGGGAAACGACGTGACCCAGGAACTCAACTTTTTCTTGGAACAGAAAACATTTCTTTGAGTTCAATTTAAGATTTGCGTTCCTGATTCTGGAGAATACTTCTCGTAAATTATCTAGATGATCTTGAAATGATTTCCCCATTACTATGACATCATCCAAATAGACTAGGCAGGTTTTCCAAGTAAGGCCTCGTAGAACGACTTCCATTAGTCTTTCAAATGTAGCTGGGGCATTGCACAGGCCAAATGGCATCACATTAAACTGATAAAGTCCACTTCCAGCAAAGAATGCAGTCTTTTCTTTATCTCTTTCAAAGATTCCTACTTGCCAATACCCACTTTTCAGGTCAAGAGTAGAAAACCAATATTATCCTGCCAACGTTGTTATTGTGTCGTCTATTCTTGGCAGTGGGTTACTATCTTTCTTGGTCACATCGTTAAGTTTCCTGTAGTCGACACAAAATCTAGTACTTCCATCCTTTTTAGTGACCAACACCACAGGAGATGACCAAGGACTTGATGACTCTTCAATAACACCGTCGCTGAGCATTTTATTAATAAGATTGTGAACTTCTTCTTGCTTGGCCATTGGTAGTCTTCTTGGGGGTTGTCTTATCGGTTGGGCATCGCCAGTGTTGATAGCATGTTGAATAAGGTTTGTGCGTCCCGAACTACTCCTAGTTTCGAAGATATTACTTTGTTCTTCTATAAACTTTCTCGCTTTACTAAATTCTTCTGGAGTGAGATGTTGCCAAGTTGACTCAAATTGCTGAAGTACCTCCATTGGTAACTTGCTTGTATCCTCGGAAGTTGGCTCTTCACATCTTGTTACTTTCTGTACTGGTTCAAATAATGCTACCACCTCCCCCTTATTAATTTTGACACTATTTGGGAAAATATTGGCGACTCTAATCGGGATGTCTTTATCGGTTTTAACTAGTGATTTTGCAACGAGGTAGGTGTTGGGTGTGTTTTGTTGGCTTATGAGTCCGACGCAGCTTGATGTTTTACTTTCCAGCCTCCCAAAAATTATGGTCTCACTGTTACCGACTAGTCTTGTTGTGCATACTGCCACCACCTTAATTGGTTCTTTATTGATGTGACTATTTGACAAAATGAACTCTTCGTTCCCAAATCTTAGGGTATTAAGTTTATTATCAAACGCAAATCCATGTTTACTTATCAAGTCCATTCCCAAAATAAATTCATCTTCTATTTCGGCAACCAATACAGTGTGGCGAATCTTTAATCTTCCCAGCTGTAGGTCTATGTCTGTCTGCCCCAACACGTCTGCGGATTCTCCAGTCACAGTCTTAAGTGTTATTTTCTTTTTTGTTGGTCGAATTTTATATCTCGTTGCAATTTTGAACTTAAGCAATGATATGGCAGCACCAGTGTCTACTGTTATGTTAACTTGTCTTCCATTTATAAGTCCGTCGATGTTAAGACTGTCAGCAGTATGTTTTAAGCTCTTAATTGAATAAATTTTGGGGGCTACATTCCCTTTAGCCAACACCCGCCCCTCTGCGTTGACTAGTTTTAGTTTTCCTGATCTCTTCTTCGGTACTCATTTGGACACGACAATCGCGTTGAATATGCCCTGTACGTCCTTTCCTGAAACACTTTACATTTGGAGGGGATCGTCTACTTTCTTTCAAAGAATCAATCTACTCTATCAGTGATTGAAACAGTTGGTTTAGCGTTTTTAAGTTGACCTCATCTCCAGTGCTCATTTCTTCTCCCTCCTGAATTGAAACACCTCTTACTTTTGGCCTGGACATATTATTTGATGATTCAATTTCAAGGGCTCGAATCAACACTTCACTGCTGTTATGGAAGCGTTCTCGACGTAGTAATTTTGCTAAGTCCGTGTCTCGTAATCCGTTAATAAAGCGATCTACCGTGAAGGGATCTCTGTAATTTTCTGGCATTTCTGGGTAAGCTAAATACATCAGCCTCCTGATATCTGCTTCATACTCTTGCAATGATTCTCCTGGCCTTTGTTGACGAATATTTAATTCTGACCAATGTAAATTTCGCAAGTGTTCGTCTCCATACCTTCTTTCTAACGCTGCCACTAGAGCGTTATAATTCTGTTTTTGCTCGACTGGAATGGACCGTAAAAGTCCCAGAGCAGGTTCTCGTAGAGCTACTGACAATGCTCTAGCTTTTTCCTCATCATCCCAACCATTTGCAGCAGCGGCAGCTTCAAACTGTTGTTTATAAGTAGACCAGGAAGACGTACCATCGAAATTTGGAGGCTTAATGTTTTGGTTGGAATTCACAACACATCCCTGAGTTTTCATTTTGTTGTGTTCTTTTTGGAGCTGTATAAGCTGTTTTGACACATCCTGGAGCTTTTCTTCCACTGTTTGAAAAATTTCTTCTCTTACATTCTGTAGCTTGGTCTCCACTTTTTCTTCAACATTCTGCAATTTGTTTTGTACCGTTTCTTCCACATTCTGCAATTGGTTTTGTACCTTTTCTTCTACATTCTGCATTCTTTGAGTTATTTCTTCCTTAAGATCTTCAGTTGCTGCTTTGAACTCTTCTCTCAGCTGTTCGGAGTTGCTCTTTATCTGATCGAAGTTTTCTTGCATGCCATCTAATGTCTGTCTCATATCGTTCTGGTTTTGTTCAATAGTGTGTTTCATGTCGTCCATGGTGTGTTTCATATCGTTCTGGTTTTGAGCCATTTGAGCTGCTAGAGCCTGCATCATTTTAGTTAAATCTTCCATCTTGGCCGATCTTTGTCTAGTAAGCATCAACTTCGTGATAAATCACTTAAAACGTCTATTTTATCTACAAAGCGAATGTCGAAGTCTATAAAGCGAATGTCGAAGTCGGTTTTTCAATGTCTCTTCCAATTCTTAAATAGAACCTAATGGAATGTTCTGGACTATACTGGTAAATCTTTCTGCTACTAGGCAAATGTAGAAGTCACTTTTTGATTATCTCTTTTGGTTCTCGAATAGACCGTCGTAGAATGTTATGGAATATTCTAGAAATAATTTCTAATTCTTACTTTTAAAATACCTAAGCTACTATCGAAGTCGGTATTTGTATATCTCTTCTAGTTTTTGAATAGAACGTCGTAGAATGTTATGGAATCTTCTAGAAATTCTTTCTAATTCTTACTTTTGAAATAACTAAACTAATGTCGAAATCGGTATTTGTATATCTCTTCTAGTTTTTGAATAGAATGTCGTAGAATGTTATGGAATCTTCTAGAAATTCTTTTTAGTTCTTACTTTTGAAATTACTAAGCTAATGTCGAAGTCTTTTTTTGGATATTTCTTCTGGTTTTCGAATAGAGCGTCGTAGAAAGTGATGGAATGTTCTAGAAATTCTTTCTGATTCTTACTTTTAAAATTACTAATCTAATGTCAAAGTCGGTATTTGTATATCTCTTCTAGTTTTTGAATAGAACGTCGTAGAATGTTATAGAATATTCTAGAAAATCTCTCTAATTATCAATTTTTGGACTGTAAAGTTAATGTCGAAGTCAGTTCTTAAATATCTGTTTTAGTTTTTGAATAAAACAATATCGAACTTCTTCGAATATTCTGGAAAAATCACTTACTGTTTTTCTGTCCAATTGTCCTATCCGGTGGTAATATGTAAGGGTAGTCTTTGCACTATTCAGTTCCGAATATTCTGGCAAAATCACTTACTGTTCTTCTTTATAATTGTCCTAGCCGGTGGTACTGTGTAAGGATAGTCTTTGCACTATTTATTTCTTTTAATCCCACTTCTGACACCAATTGTTACGGGTTCACAACGACAAATTAAAAACTCGCAATTGTTGAAAACGATACGTCAATTTATTTCCACAAATTATGTACCAAAAACACGCACTCCAACTTACTAATAATTCACCACTATAATCGGTCTATTAACTTCGTGTTATTATTATATCTCACGACCACTTCAGTACGTTATCTGTGACTGACTGACTGGTGCGCGACCCCGGCCCTATATATAGGATCGTCCATCTCTCTCGAACTTTCCGGCAGCCTTCGACGTCCGGAAAGTTCCCGCACTACCGCGACCGCAAGCCACAGACAACGCAACTAAAACCTAGACTAAGGATACAACCTTAAGATAAATCGACCTAATACTACACTAAACCTAAATAAATTCCAATTATAAAATTTAAATAACTTAAATTTGTAACAATATGATTTGTAGAACAATATTGTTATGCCATTAACTTCCGCACATTAAAAAAAAATTGCTGGATACTAATTCTTTAATGGAACGAGCCAACGAATATATTTCACTTTATATTGCGTTTATAGACTTTGAAAAAGCTTTTGATTGCATTGAGCACTGGGCAGTAAAAGCATCTCTAATTAATACCGAAGCCGAATACACAGAATATAGCGAAGCAACAACATCAATCAAAATCCACGAAGGAACCAAGCCAATCCTCATAAGAAGAGGTGTCAGCCAGGGGGACACAATACCCCTAAACTATTTAACCAGGCCCTATAAGATTTTTAAAAAAAATTAGATTCGGAAGAAATAGGCAACAAAGTAAACGGACAATACTTGAACCATCTAATATAAAGCCTTAATAACAGATTAATAACAGATAAGAAAGAAGAACTGATAAAAATGCTGGAATAACGGGATACAGTAGCTAAAAATATAGGTTTGACACTAAAACTAAAATCATATCAAACACAGATGTAGATATCACGATCAGAATATACCCAGTGAAAATAGAACAAGCACAGGAATATATACCTAGGCTGGGAAAAATTAATAACCTAAAAAAAGAAAACCAAACAACTGAAATCAACAGACGAGTAAGATTGGCCTATGCAGCATTCGGTAAATTAAGCTACCTATTATAAAATGAAAAATATCCGCAGTAATTTATAATTTTGAGGTAATTTGAGAGTTATAAGCTGTTTTTTTTCTCTTGCCCAAAAAAATGTATGTGTTTTAAAGTAAATGGCAACATTGTCCCCAAAATCATATGCTTGGTTTAGTTAGTCCGAAGCTCAAAAATTTCTGCACCCGCGCATTCAAAAATTTTTGCAGAGAAAAAAGTTAGGCGTCTCGGCCGAATAAAGCTATGTACGAGAATTCAGACTGTCTGCAAATAAAGTTTTCCTTTAGACAAAACTTCCCCATCTTCCTCTAATGAATATCACGATTTTAATAGTCTTGCACCCCAAACGACAGATAACCGCACCGTCGGCGTCGACTAAAACCGGTACCAAAAATGCTATTTCGAACTGTCAAATGTTGTTCAAGTTATCATTGTCGGTGAAGTTATCGGGCCTAAATTTGGCACGATCAAAAACTATCTATTGATAAATGTTCGTATTTTAGTTAATCTTTCGTTAGCCGGTAATTTGTTTACAATTGCGCATGCAACTTTGTTCTTTTTTTATCACACCACTTGAAAGTCTTTTAAAAAATATTAACATCACGATTATTCGGAATTCATTTGTTTTGTAGTCACTAATAATCATACGTAACACTTATCGTAGCTTGCCACTTTCTTTTAACTCTTATAAGTTGTTGATGCACATTTTTTTTACCCCGTGACCACTAACGACCCATAGGGCACCGGCTCATAAGGAACCGGCTTATAAGGGACCGGCCAATAAAGCACCGGCCCATAAGGCACCTACCCATAAGACACCGGCCCACCGGTGAAATAATGTATTAAAATCTTGCAGATTTCTAAAATACCTATCCGTTTATTTTGGTAAACAGTTTATATCTTAAAACACTCCTCATTTTTGTGTTAAAGTATGACTCGTGCCGTGGTAATTACAGATAAAAACTTTTTAAATTTATTCTTGGTTATTAGGCGAATGATTTGCACTTTTACAAGGTGGTGGTTTGCGGAAAGAGCCAATCTGGAAAAAGGCGCCGATTTGATTGGATTTTCCGCTTAATTGCAATTAAAAATTTTAATTGACTTTTTCCCTAATTGATTAACTTTCTTGGTTGCCCCACGCCACCGATTGTTTGGTTTTAATTTTAAAGTTTTTATGAGATTTTCAAAATGTTTTAAATAAAATGTTTGATTATAAAATATTTATAAAAAAATTGACTAATGGGGAAATTAAGCAAAATAAAAAAAACACATTTAGTATATAGGCCTATAGTATCCCGTGGAATAGTTGCGAAAGATTTTTGAAAATTACGCTAGATCGATTGGTAATGGATCACATAATTTTAAGTCACCACGTGTTTGCTTCCAATTTGTGTATGTAACGTAATGAATCCAAGATGACGGCTTTTTCATGTTTTTGGCTTGTAACTTTTAAGCAAAATTAGTTTTAGAAAAAACAGTTAATACGTTTTTAGTTTGAAATAGAACAGCAATTAAGATAGTGGAGAAATAAGCTTAATATTTTAAAAATTAAGTAGTATTACTTTTTTTGACCAAAAAAATTATTTTTGGAAGAAAGTTTTGCGATTTTTCCATGTTTTTTCATAAACTTTTACTTTTAACTTTTGTCATATCAACTTTACAGAAAATTACAAATCATGAGTTATGATTGCTTAGATTAAACATTTACCATTCGTTTAAATAAGCGTTGTATCTCACAAACTAAAATAGATATATTTCTTTTAAATTCAAGAAATTCAAAATTGATCAAAACATTTAAGCATGCCTACGGTCGACAAAACAACGACATTTTCCATTTTTTTACAAACTTTGGTTTATAACTTTCGCTAAACTGGTTTTACAGAAACTGTAGTTTTTTTCTACAATAGAACAAAAATTAATAAAGTAAAGAAATTAGCTTTATATCTTAAAAACTAACTAAGATATAAATTTTTATTTAAACTACAAAAAAAAATATATCTTTGTTAATTTTTGAGATATAAAACTAATTTCTTTACAGTATTAATTTATATTATTTTGCAAACAACAAGCGTTAGTTGTTTAGTTTTTCTGCAAAACTAATTTACCGAAAGCTATAAGCCAAAGTTTGTGACAAAACATGAAAAAAGCCACCATCTTGGATTTATGACGTCACACAGGACCTCCTACTTAAAATCAAGGCAAACACCAACATTCATTAAATTTATATGTCTAAAACTTTCTTAAACAATGTTGAATTTTTATTATTTTTTTTAGTATTTTAAAAAGAAACAATATTTTTTTTAGTTCCTAAAATATAATATAAAGCTTACTAAAACTTTATGACGTCACGTATAATCTCTTATATTCACTATGTTAATTAGTGTTATTTTGCAAACAAAAAACGTATTTAAAGTTTTACTGTAAAACTAATGTAGCGGACGTCATAACCCAAAGTTTGTGACAAAACATGAAAAAAACCATCATCTTGGATTTATGACGTCACATAGGCCCTCCTACTCAAATTCGAGGCAAACACCCACATTCATTAAATTTCTGTCTAAAAGTTTCTTGAATAATGTTGAATTTTCATAATATTTTAGTATTTAAAAAAGTAACAATATCTTTTTTAGTTCTGGAGATATAAAGCTTTTTGTTATATTGAGAACAAATCGTAACCCATACACCTTTTTCGTAAAGTTGATCTTGCAAAAGTTTGTGACAAAACATGAAAAGAATACATGGTATTAAATTTATCACGTCACACATATGCTCTAACTCAAATTTGAGACAAACACACAACACGACTTAAAATTAGGTGATCCATAGGCAATCGATTTGGGGCAGTCTAAAACTTCCAGCTTCAAACTTTTTTTTTTGGGTAAAACCAAGTCACTATTTTCTAGTATTAAAAAAAAACTAATATATTTTTCAGTTTTCGAGATATAAAGCTAATCTCTTTACCATGTTAATCGGTGTTCTCTTGCAAACAGAAGACGTATTATAATTTTTTTATAAAACTAATTTAGCCAAAGTTATAAACCAAAGTTTGTGAAAAAACATGAGAAAAGCCGCCATTAAATTGCAGGCAAACACCCGGTGACCTAAAATTATGTGATCAGTTACCTATCAATCTAGGATAGTTTTTAGATATCTTCCACAACTATCCCACGGGACACGATTTTTAAATATATGCTACTCAACTAATTAATATTAAAGTCAAAGAGAAAATCATAGAGCTCGATAAAATCATGTTTATGGGTGTTTTTATGTTACAACGTTGTTACAAATTTTCAGACTTGAAATGGTCTAGCAAAAAAGTCATAAAGATTTGCTTATAGTTCTGTAGCTGTACAAACAAAAGGCAAAAAATCCAATACCAATAGCTCAAACTCAATCCCACCTTCGACCGATCTATATGGGACGCTCATTCTCATAAACTTGCCCTGGAAAGGCAGCTTAGGAGCCAGGCAGGAGCCCGCAGGACTTACGATATTCATCCCTAAATAAATGGAAGATATTTAAATTGATATAGACGGTCAGTAATCAGTAATGTGATAAATAGAACCAACTACTAAAAATCCTTCCTTGTTCTCTGTAGGTATCCTTTGTAAGGAAGAGACCAAATGTAGGCTCTGTATGGAGGATGATGAAACAGTACATACATACATATACTGTGCGATTGTCCGGCTATTGCACGTTAACGTTAGAACACTTTTGGTAAACCTTAGATTGACTTAGAAGATCTGATTTTATCACACATCATCATCATCATCATCATCAACATCATAATCATCATCATCATCATCATTATCATTATCATCATCATCCTTTGTAAGAAAGAGAAGGAGAGAGTGGTGCATGCCTGGTTAGCTGGTTTGATTTTCTGTATTGATCTCATATAAGTCTGTTCCAAATTATATTCATCCAGCTGTCTTACTATACTTAGAAAACTAGTAGGGACGGTGGGGAAAGATGTTCGTTATGGAGGAAGGTAGAACCACTTTTTTATCTCAGAAAAACCATGTGTTGCAATTTTCCTATATTCAAGCTTGTTTCGTAAATTGCATTTCTGACAATATAATGAAATAAAACGGGTATACGGCTAACCAGCCAATTCTATTAATTAGGGACATTTTGGGTCAGTTAAAACAACAGAAAATTTGACAGCTGTTACCGTTATTCCTACCAAAAATAACAGTAACATTCAGGAAAAAAAAAGATTTTGTAACAGTAAAGTTAAGCATAACACAAATAATGTTAATTTAGTAACTTCACACTCCTTCAAATTTTTGTTTATTTATATATTTGTTTATTTATTTTTAATTGATTTATAGCTTCTTGGAAACTAAACCAACAAATTTCAGTAAAAAATGCGACTGCATTAAAAGAAAAACAAAACTAACCTTAAAAAATAACGTAAGATTCAAGGACGGGTACCGTTACCGTAAATATCAAAAAAGGAGTGATAAGCTGCCAATGCGCAGACTCGGTAATAACAATAACGGTAACAAAGTGTAAAATAGGCGACCCAAAATGTCCGTATTGTAGTTTGACAACTTTACATACATTATCTCTGGTTCACTTGCCTCCTACTTTGTACTGGTATTGCGATACGGATAGCTCTCTATGTTTAACTTGACTGACTCTCTAACCAAGCCTATTGTCTTCTTTGGTCAATAGTTGGTCCTGTTAGCCACAAGTTACGATGTTTACCTCAAGGGATCAACTCGGACTGGAGAACTGGGCTTATACACATTTTGAAAAAATACTTGATGCGAAAGTATACCAGATTTTAACTAATCTATAAGCCCAAATTTAGAACAATATGTATATTTTCTTTTTTAGTGGATAGACAGATAATCAAGACCAAAGTTATATAGGATCTCCCTAAATATATAATTTTTTTATAAATAGAGGTGATTTTTTTACTATTTTTTATTTAAATTTAAATTAAGTTTTATAATTTTTTAAATGAGCCTGCACTATGTGGCGACGTGGTAAAATCTAAATTGCAAAAAATGTCTAATCTATTTAGGAATTAAACATTTGAAAATGTACTCTAAACTAAAAAAAATATTTCAAGCCTCTTTACATCTATAATGAAGCGAGCTCGTATATATTTGCCAGAAGAACGGGATGTTGTCGAAGAGTACCAAAATTTAATAAAAATTAGTCGTGCCTTATTAAAAATATGGCATATTATTTTAAAAGCGACATCTGCATTTTTTTTACTAACCAACTTTGTAAAAAGTTTAACACTTAATAGTAGTTATTGTCTAATATTAGTGGTTACACAACTTCTATAGATATGCAACCCAACAAACTGAATAACAGCAGCGGACAGATGGCTCTGCCGTGTCGTCATTTGAACTACATGAATGTACGGTAGAGCCATCTGCTGTTTTTAAGTTTGTTGGTTTGCATCTTTATTAAAGTTGTTTAACCATTGCTAATATCCTAAAATAAGATTTGTTATACCTACAAAAACAATATAATAAGGCCCAAGAACACTTTGAAACAGGTTGTTTAGTCAAATATTAATTAATTAAAAAATCACAGAATCAGATTTATTTATTAACTAATTTATATGATCTAAGTGCTACTAGCTAAATTAAGTATTTTTTTAGCATAATGTAGCTTTAAGAGTAGATATGGCCTGATTTGTTAACAGAAAATGTTTTCTTTTTATAGTCTTCGAAAGCTGATTGACTGATAATTTCGTATAATCAATTTTTTTGCAAGAGCCCCGTTGCGCTATCCCGCGCGAGCCAAACTATGTTCCAGGGACGGACTGATGTTGTCCAGATAGCGCCCCTGCTTTATGAGACGGCTTAAACTACAGGTCCAGTCTAACAGACCTCATATACAATGCTATCTGTAGATCCCCGCGGACGCCTTACGGGGATTCCCGCTGTGAATTGAGAGCCTCTACATCCTATAATAATAGACAAGAAATAATGAATTTTTTGTTTCTGACACTATGCTCTATCGCGTCAAGCCGTAGGTACTAAACGAGAAAACATAAGTCCGTATGGTGTCCAGAGATAAGATAAGCACCAGGGTCACCCCTAGGCCTGTCGTAAGGGGCGACTTAAGGTGCTCTGACCTATGGGTAAATGTGTAATCTCGTAACAGACGAGCTTTGATCAGTATGTTACGTAATTAAAACTGGTAAAATTTGGGATTATACTAGATATTATCTTATGGTAACCGAGATTGGTTAATCTAGTGATTCTGTGAATAAATTTGATGTCCTGGCAATTCAGGAGATCACCACATGAGAGAGTGCTTATTTGGAGCTAGCAGCTGGTGCGGTCACATTGTGGCCCTGTTGAGAATGCCAAAAGGTATATGACCCATCAGTGGTCTAAGACTACAACTACGTCATAAGCCTAAGTTTCTGGCCCAAACTATAATTTAAAGTCTACCGGGTTCTGTTTACTAAATGGTATTTCAATTATTATCTGTGTCGAGCATAAGCAGCCTAGACTCAAGAGTTAAAAAAAAATTGTAGGCATGCGAGTAGGTATTTTCTTTAGCAGGAGGTCGAGCGTGATGAAATGGCAATGAAACTTAAAAACTTCCCAAACTATCTCTCGTAATAAAAAGATTTGCATTTTTCCTCATCAGGAGAAATAATGTTCTTTTTTGGGACTTAACTTCCCAAACCTTGATCACAGTTTCATCTAGTGAATTATTTTGTGAAGAACTAAAGTGACATAAATATGAAGTTAGATTATATGTAGGTTAATGGGAGATTTCCGCACTTCCTTATTTTAAGGAAATAGAAAGAAATCCTATCAAAGTCAGTCAAACTTAAATTTTTTGGTTATATTATTTTCTTGTCAAGTTTATTAGCGTTTTTATTAAATAATTAAAGCTATTCAGCTGTGAGTGACATCAATCATTATGCAACATATCAATAAATACGTTTGTCCGTCCCTCCTGGTATATGTTTTGTTGTCAGAAATCATTTACTTTTATTTTACGACGCTTATGCTTTAACAAGGACGGATGATGCGTCTCTCTCTAAACAATGCTATAAAGGACCGATATTTCCCTCCTTTGATTTTAACTTAATTAAATTTGACTTTGATAGGTTTCTTGCGTCTCTAATTCTTTAGAATATGTCATATATACAGGGACTCTACCTAGCAGCACTTAGCCGAACAAGGTTTTAAGAGCTATTGGCTGCCCCGGTTCTCCAGGAATGATGTTAGGTGCTCGAATAGGTGGCCTAGGTGCCAGGCTAAATCCGTTAAGTGTGTTAACCACGAACATTGCATCAATACAATCACAATCAAACATAGAAACATTTAAAATAGTCGTAGTTTTTGTAATATGGGTGCAATCATAGCAAAATTCAAGTAATCCAAAATGTAAGGAGATGAAGAATATCCTGACTGTGAAATTTGACGGAGCTCTTTGTATGTTCCTCGATTGAACATTGAGAAATGCTTGTCTCAAATGTTTACAGTTAGGTATTTGACCTGTTAGTATGGTATTTGACCTGTTAATATTACCTACCCTGGTCTAAGTGCTCAGTCATAAGATCTTGGTAAATAGTGGGGTAAAGCTTTTATAATGAGCATGAAGTTAGCGAAGCACCCATCGCAGATCGAATCGTGACTAGGTGGATAATTTGTCGTTAATTAGTCGTGAATTAGTTGTGGAAAAATTAATTTTGTCGCTCTTATTTTTGACCGTTTTTGAGGGTGCTTCGCTAACTTCATATGAAATTAGCGAAGCACCCTCAAAAACGGTCAAAAATAAGAGCGACAAAATTAATTTTTCCACAACTAATTCACGACTAATTAACGACAAATTATCCACCTAGTAGCGATTCCATTTGCGATGGGTGCCAAAATATGAAGTTAGCGAAGCACCCAAAAAAAGGGTCAAAAATAAGAGCGACAAAATTAATTTTTCCACAACTAATTCACGACTAATTAGCGGCAAATTATCCACCTAGTCACGATTCGATCTGCGATGGGTGCTTCGCTAACTTCATGCTCATGCTGTTATATTTAATCATTTCTAAATAATTTATGAACTTTTTTGCCTTTTCACACAAAGGACCATGTTTTACAACTACAAATGGTTACAAAATATAGCATCCATTACCTCTTTGTAACTCTCGTTTTTTTTGCCAGGTGGCCTAAACGTGCAGGTATGGACTTGCCTTCCTAAAAAAAATTACCTTTTCTCTTGAAGAAATCATAGAAAAGTTGTTATTCCTGATGGTTGCATACCGCTAAGAATGTTATAAATATAAGTTCGTCACAACTTCATACTTTAAAGAAAACACAACGATCTTGGAAGCGGTCAGTTCTAGGTACCCTACACATTTTCATTCGAATAAACCACCAAGACTTTGCGCGCCGGATTGAATGGTCCGAGTCAGGTTGGAGTTTTAAAGTATTAGAGTTGCTTATATACGACGAAACTTTAAAAAGTTCTTAGTTTGCGCGGGGGAAAAAAGGTTCTACTAAATTTAAAAACGCAGTTTTACAATGAATTGTGAAGCCATACACAGGGCCTGGTAAACACTCTGGAAGAGCGTGGAAAGGCGAGAAAAAACGAGAAAAAACGACTGAAAATTGTCAGTAAAATTTCCAATGGTAGAGTTAGATAATATAATTTCTGCTCATACCTCCCGAACAGGTTTCGTAATAGATAAAAAATAAAACCGGGTAAGTCAAAATTCACTTTACCCTTTATATCATGGTCTAGAAAATTGTGTATTGAAGGTTACCATCATTTGTTGGAAGGGCGAAAAAATATTGAAACACAAAATATCGAAAACACAAAATATCGAAACTACAAAATATCGAAAACATACAAAATATCGAAAGTACAAAATATCGAAACCACAAAATATCGAAACTACATTTTATCGAATTACAAAATATCGAAACTACAAAATATCGAAACCACAAAATATCGAAACTACAAAATATCGAAACCACAAAATATCGAATTACAAAATATCGAAAATACAAAATATCGAAAATACAAAATATCGAAAATACAAAATATCGAAAATACAAAATATCGAAAATACAAAATATCGAATCACAAAATATCGAATATACAAAATATCGAAATTAACAAATATCGAAAATCAAAAATACAAAATTTCGAAACCTTAACCTAACCCGACCCTGACGTAATCTAACCTAATCTAACTAAACCTAATCTGACCTAACCACATGAAAATAGAAAGTTCCAAAAACCTAACCTGACGAAACCTAATCAAATCTAGCCGAACCGAACCGAATCGAACTGAACCGAATCGAAGTGAACCGAACCAAATCAAACTGCACCAACAATTTTTTTCAAAAAATAAACTTTCCTGACTTCTTTCCCGGGATCCTAGAAGCTGTGAATCCGAACCGAACCGAACTGAACCGAACCGAACGGAACCAAACCGAACCGAACCGAACCTAACTGAACCGAACCAAACCGAACCAAACCTAACCTAACGAAACTAAACTACAAAACTGCTAATTAGGTTTGTTTGGGTATGGTTAGGTATGGTTGGGTTTGGATAGGTTCGGTTCGGTTCGGTTCGGTTCGGTTCGGTTCGGTTCAGTTCGGTTCGGTTCGGTTCGGTTCGGTTCGGTTCGGTTCGGTTCGGTTCGGTTCGGTTCGGTTCGGTTTGGTTCGGTTCGGTTCGGTTCGGTTCGGTTCGGTTCGGTTCGGTTCGGTTCGGTTCGGTTCGGTTCGGTTCGGTTCGGTTCGGTTCGGTTCGGTTCGGTTCGGTTCGGTTCGGTTCGGTTCGGTTCGGTTCGGTTCGGTTCGGTTCGGTTCGGTTCGGTTCGGTTCGGTTCGGTTCGGTTCGGTTCGGTTCGGTTCGGTTCGGTTCGGTTCGGTTCGGTTCGGTTCGGTTCGGTTCGGTTCGGTTCGGTTCGGTTCGGTTCGGTTCGGTTCGGTTCGGTTCGGTTCGGTTCGGTTCGGTTCGGTTCGGTTCGGTTCGGTTCGGTTCGGTTCGGTTCGGTTCGGTTCGGTTCGGTTCGGTTCGGTTCTGTTCGGTTCGGTTCGGTTTGGTTCGGTTCGGTTCGGTTCGGTTCGGTTCGGTTCGGTTCGAATTCACATCTTCTAGGATCCCGGGAAAGAAGTCAGTTTTTTTTTTTGAAAAAATTATTGGTTCAGTTTGCTTTGGTTTGGTTGGATTCGGATCGGTTCGGTTCGGTTCGGTTCGATTCGTTTCGATTAGATTTGATTAGGTTTCGTTAGGTTGGGTTTTTGGCACTATTTTCGTGTGCTTACGTCAGATTAGGTTGAGTTAGATTAGATTGAGTGGCGGGTGGAGGATCCGAAATTTTCTGTTTTTTATTTTCAATATTATGTTGTTTCGATATATTGTATTGTTACAAATTTAAGTTATTTAAATTTTATAATTGGAATTTATTTAGGTTTAGTGTAGTATTAGGTTGATTTATCTTAAGGTTGTATTCTTAGTCTAGGTTTTAGTTGCGTTATCTGTGACTTGCGGTCCAAATAATACGATAACTTTCCGGACGTCGAAGGCTGCCGGAAAGTTCGAGAGAGATGGACGATCCTCATATATAAGGCCGGACGTCGTGCATCAGTCAGTCAGTCACAGACAACTTTCTGTAGTGGTCGTGAGATATTAACACGAAGTAAATAGACCGATTATAGTAGTGAATTATCAGCGAGTTATTAGTCAGTTTAAGTGCGTGTTTTTGTACATAATTTGTCGAAATAAATTGACGTATCGTTTTCAACAATTGCGAGTTTTAATTTGTCGTTGTTAACCCGTAACAATTGGGGTCAGAAGTGAGATTAAAAGAAATAAATAGTGCAAAGACTATCCTTACACAGTACCACCGGCCAGGACAATTGGACAGAAAAACAGTAAGTGATTTTTCCAGAATATTCGAAGAAGTTCGATATTGTTTTATTCAAAAACTAAAAGATATATTTAAGAACCGACTTCGACATTAACTTTACAGTCCAAAAATTGATAATTAGAGAGATTTTCTAGAATATTCTATAACATTCTACGACGTTCTATTCAAAAACTAGAAGAGATATACAAATACCGACTTCGACATTAGATTAGTAATTTTAAAAGTAAGAATCAGAAAGAATTTCTAGAACATTCCATCACTTTCTACGACGCTCTATTCGAAAACCAGAAGAAATATCCAAAAAAAAAAGAGACTTCGACATTAGCTTAGTAATTTCAAAAGTAAGAGCTAAAAAGAATTTCTAGAAGATTCCATAACATTCTACGACGTTCTATTCAAAAACTAGAAGAGATATACAAATACCGATTTTGACATTAGTTTAGTTATTTCAAAAGTAAGAATTAGAAAGAATTTCTAGAAGATTCCATAACATTCTACGACGTTCTATTCGAGAACTAGAAGAGATATACAAAAACCGACTGCGACATTAGCTTTATAGCCTAAAAATAGACATTTTTAGTGATTTATCAAGAAGTTGATGCTTACTAGACAAGGATCAGCAAAGATGGAAGATCTAACTAAAATGATGCAGGCTCTAGCAGCTCAAATGGCTCAAAACCAAAACGATATAAAACACACCATGGACGACGTGAGACAGACCATGGAATAAAACCAGAACGATATGAAACAGACATTTGAGCAAAGATTAGATGGCATTCAAGAAAACTTCGATCAAATAAAGAGCAACTCCGAACAGCTGAGAGAAGGGTTTAAGACTGCAACCGAAGACCTTAAGGAAGAAATAACTCAAAGAGTGCATAGCGTGGAACAAAAGGTACAAAATAAATTACAGAATGTAGAAGAAAAGGTACAAAATGTTGAGGAGAAGGTACAAAATGTTGAAGAAAAAGTGGAGAACAAATTACAGAATGTTAGGGAAGCAGTTTTTCAAACTATGGAAGAAAGATTCCAGGACGTCTCAAAACAGCTTATACAGCTTCAAAAAGAACACAACAAAATAAAAGCTCAGGGATGTGTTGTGAATTCCAACCAACACATTAAGCCTCCAAATTTTGATGGTACGTCTTCCTGGTCTACTTACAAACAACAGTTTGAAGCTGCCGCTGCTGCAAATAGTTGGGATGATGACGAAAAAGCTAGAGCTTTGTTAGTAGCTCTGCGAGAACCTGCTCTGGGACTTTTACGGTCCATTCCAGTCGAACAAAAACAGAATTATAACGCTTTAGTGGCAGCGTTAGAAAGAAGGTATGGAGACGAACACTTGCGAAATTTACATTGGTCAGAATTAAATATTCGTCAGCAAAGACCAGGAGAGTCATTACAAGAGTATGAAGCGGATATCAGGAGGCTGATGTACTTGGCTTACCCAGAAATGCCAGAAAATTACAAAGATCCCTTCACGGTAGATCGCTTTATTAACGGCTTGCGAGACACGGACTTAGCAAAATTACTTCGTTGAGAATGCTTCCATAACAGCAGTGAAGTGTTGATTCGAGCCCTTGAAATTGAATCATCAAATAATATGTCCAGGCCAAAAGTAAGAGTTGTTTCAATTCAGGAGGGAGAAGAAATGAGCACTGGAGACGAGGTCAACTTAAAAACGCTAAACCAACTGTTTCAATCACTGATAGAGAAGATTGAATCTTTGAAAGAAAGTAGACGATCCCCTCCAAATGTAAAGTGTTTCAGATGCGGACATACAGGGCATATTCAACGCGATTGTCGTGTCCAAATGAGGTGTCGCTCACCATCTAGTGGGACAGAGTACCGAAGAAGAGATCAGGAAAAATTAAAATAATCAACGCAGAGGGGCGGGTGTTGGCTTATGGGAATTTAGCCCCCAAAATTTACTCTATCAAGAGCTTAAAACATACTGCTGACAGTCTTAACATCGACGGACTTATTAATGGAAGAAAAGTTAATATAACAGTAGACACTGGTGCTGCCATATCATTGCTTAAGTTCAAAATTGCAACGAGATATAAAATTCGACCAACAGAAAAGAAAATAACACTTAAGACTGTGACTGGAGAATCCGCCGACGTGTTGGGGCAGACAGACATAGACCTACAGCTGGGGAGGTTGAAGATTCGCCACTCGGTATTAGTTGCAGACATAGAAGACCAATTTATTTTGGGAATGGACCTGATAAGTAAACATGGATTTGCGTTTGATAATAAACTTAATACCCTAAGATTTGGGAACGAAGAATTCATTTTGTCAAATAGTCACATCAATAAAGAACCAATTAAGGTGGTGGCAGTATGCACAACAAGACTAGTCGGTAACAGTGAGACCATAATTTTTGGGAGGCTGGAAAGTAAAACATCAAGCTGCGTCGGACTCATAGGCCAACAAAACACACCCAATACCTACCTCGTTGCAAAATCACTAGTTAAAACCGATAAAGACATCCCGATTAGAGTCGCCAATATTTTCCCAAATAGTGTCAAAATTAATAAGGGGGAGGTGGTAGCATTATTTGAACCAGTACAGAAAGTAACAAGATGTGAAGAGCCAACTTCCGAGGATACAAGCAAGTTACCAATGGAGGTACTTCAGCAATTTGAGTCAACTTGGCAACATCTCACTCCAGAAGAATTTAGTAAAGCGAGAGAGTTTATAGAAGAACAAAGTAATATCTTCGAAACTAGGAGTAGTTCGGGACGCACAAACCTTATTCAACATGCTATCAATACTGGCGATGCCCAACCGATAGGACAACCCCCAAGAAGACTACCAATGGCCAAGCAAGAAGAAGTTCACAATCTCATTAATAAAATGCTCAGCGACGGTGTTATTGAAGAGTCATCAAGTCCTTGGTCATCTCCTGTGGTGTTGGTCACTAAAAAGGATGGAAGTACTAGATTTTGTGTCGACTACAGGAAACTTAACGATGTGACCAAGAAAGATAGTTACCCACTGCCAAGAATAGACGACACATTAACAACGTTGGCAGGATCATATTGGTTTTCTACTCTTGACCTGAAAAGTGGGTATTGGCAAGTAGGAATCTTTGAAAGAGATAAAGAGAAGACTGCATTCTCTGCTGGAAGTGGACTTTATCAGTTTAATGTGATGCCATTTGGCCTGTGCAATGCCCCAGCTACATTTGAAAGACTAATGGAAGTCGTTCTACGAGGCCTTACTTGGAAAACCTGCCTAGTCTATTTGGATGATGTCATAGTAATGGGGAAATCATTTCAAGATCATCTAGATAATTTACGAGAAGTATTCTCAAGAATCAGGAACGCAAATCTTAAATTGAACTCAAAGAAATGTTTTCTGTTCAAAGAAAAAGTTGAGTTCCTGGGTCACGTCGTTTCCCGAGAAGGCATCCATACCGACGAAAAGATGTTACAAGCAATAAAAGAATGGCCTCAACCTCGTGACAAACATGAATTGAGAAGCTTTTTGGGTCTGTGTACATACTACAGACGATTTGTAGAAGGATTCGCCAAAATAGCGTCTCCATTACATAGACTTACAGAAGATAAAGCTTCTTACAAATGGAATACCGAATGTGACCAAGCATTTAGAAGACTAAAAGCAGCATTATGTTCTAGTCCGATTCTTGTATATCCTATTCCCAAAGGTAAATTCATATTAGATACTGATGCGAGCGACGATGGCATAGGAGCAGTACTCTCCCAAGTACAAGATGGAGAAGAACGGGTCATCGAATTTTTCAGCAAGAAGCTATCCAAACCAGAGAGAAATTATTGTGTTACTAGAAAGGAGCTCCTAGCCATAGTTAAATCCGTAGATCACTTTCACAAATATCTCTACGGACAAGAGTTTCTGATTAGAACGGATCATGCTGCGTTACAGTGGCTCATGAAAATGAAACAACCTGAGGGGCAAGTCGCGAGATGGATAGAAAAGCTACAACAATACCATTATCAAATTAAGCACCGAGCGGGAAGGGTGCATAATAATGCAGATGCATTGTCCAGAAGACCTTGCCCTGAGGATTGTAAACGTTGCAGGAAAATTGACCAGAAAGAAGGAATTACCTACGTGCGCCAGATAAAGTTAGAACAAGATGAAGAATGGATGTCGGCTTCGATTAGAACCACACAACTTAACGACAAAGATGTAGGACCTATCTTGCGATTGAAAGAAGAGAACAAGCCACGACCATCATGGCAAGATATCGCAAACCAAGGGGTGATATTCAAATCACTGTGGGCACAATGGGATTCACTGATAGTAGAAGAAAACATCCTTAAACGTGCCTGGGAAAGTGCCGATGGCCTTACTGTGGTTAATCAAGTAGTGGTTCCTAGGAGCATGGTAGACAATATAATGGCCGAATGCCATGGTGGAAAATCAGGCGCGCACCTAGGCATAAATAAAACCATGGACAAAATTCGAAACCGATTTTATTGGGTCAATTACTTTCATGATGTGAAAAACTGGTGCCGCCGATGTTCGACTTGTGCAGCCAGCCAAGGTCCCAAAACAAGGTCCAGAGGTCAAATGAAACAATATAACGTAGGTCTGCCATTCGAACGCATTGCTATTGATGTGGCCGGACCATTTCCAGAAACTAAAAAGGGCAACAAATACATCCTTGTTGTCATGGATTACTATAGCAAATGGCCAGAAGTTTTTGCTTTGCCTAACCAAGAGGCCGCTACAGTTGCTGAAGTTCTGGTAAATGATGTTTTCAGCCGATTTGGCATTCCTTTGGAACTACATTCAGATCAAGGAAGAAACTTTGAATCAAAGCTCTTCCAGAATCTCTGTGACCTTTTAGGAATACATAAAACACGGACTACTGCTTTACATCCGCAGTCAGATGGCATGGTTGAAAGATTTAATAAAACAATAGAAGAACATCTTTGCAAAGTTGTTGATGAGCACCAAACAGATTGGGACCAATATATTCCATTGTTTTTGATGGCCTATAGAACCGCCATTCACAATACGACAGGAGCTACTCCATCTAGTATCCTGTTTGGTAGAGAACTGCGTTTACCATGTGAT
The DNA here is from genome assembly GCA_963576565.1 of Aspidapion aeneum. Lineage (NCBI taxonomy): Eukaryota > Metazoa > Arthropoda > Insecta > Coleoptera > Brentidae > Aspidapion > Aspidapion aeneum. Next base: position 77,978,754 of record OY755042.1, read on the forward strand.
ATCATGTTTGGTTCACCTGAAGAAGCACACTTAGAGGTTAATGACTATGTCGAACGTTTAAGGCAAAAGCTGCACGATATCCATGAAGTGGTTAGAGAGCGAATAGAAATAGCCAGTGACCGCATGAAAGCGAGATATGATCTGAAAGCATACTCTTCAGGGTTCAAAGAGAATGATCAAGTCTGGCTATACAATCCTCAACGCAGGAAAGGAAGATCACCTAAGTTGACACCACCATGGGAAGGGCCTTATAAAGTTGTTAAGAGAATTAATGATGTAGTCTACCGAATCCAGAGAAGCCCGAAGTCCAAGATGAAAGTTGTTCATCTAGACAGACTAAAACCTTACCTGGGAAATGTTGATCGAGACGATCAAACCTGAAGAGGAGGATAGTGTTACAAATTTAAGTTATTTAAATTTTATAATTGGAATTTATTTAGGTTTAGTGTAGTATTAGGTTGATTTATCTTAAGGTTGTATTCTTAGTCTAGGTTTTAGTTGCGTTATCTGTGACTTGCGGTCCAAATAATACGAGAACTTTCCGGACGTCGAAGGCTGCCGGAAAGTTCGAGAGAGATGGACGATCCTCATATATAAGGCCGGACGTCGTGCATCAGTCAGTCAGTCACAGATAACTTTCTGTAGTGGTCGTGAGATATTAACACGAAGTTAATAGACCGATTATAGTAGTGAATTTTCAGCGAGTTATTAGTCAGTTTAAGTGCGTGTTTTTGTACATAATTTGTCGAAATAAATTGACGTATCGTTTTCAACAATTGCGAGTTTCGGTTCGGTTGTCGTTGTGAACCCGTAACAGTATTTTCGATATTTTGTATTTTCGATATTTTGTTTTTTCGATATTTTGTATTTTCGATATTTTGTTATTCGATATTTTGTATCTTCGATATTTTGTAGTTTCGATATTTTGTAGTTTCGATATTTTGTTGTTTCGATATTTTGTATTTTCGATATTTTGTAGTTTCAATATTTTGTTATTCGATATTTTGTAGTTTCGATATTTTGTTGTTTCGATATTATGTACTTTCGATATTTTAATTCGATATTATGTTTTTCGATATTTTGTGTTTCGATATTTTTGCGCCCTTCCCATTTGTTGCATCATGGCAGCACGGCATTATGTGTTGAAGATTAAGCTCTTAAACATGTGATTTCCTAAACAAAAAAGGAAGTTTCCTCAAAGCTTCAGTTTAGCCAAAATTAATCGAAAAAGAAGAAAATATTATCTGTTTTAAAGCTTTTAAAAATTTTAATAATCGATTAATTTGTTTTAATCTATTAAAATAAAACTCCGAAATTCTTTAAAAAAAAACAATTACAAGCATTTAAAAGATAAGAAGAGTCAAATTTGTCCAAGTCATGGGACGAAAGTAACGCACCATGGTAGTTAAGGGTGAATAGAGTGTTTTGTTGCCCCGGTTTAGTTTACAGGTTTGGTAAAGCTGAGAAAATTTTTTGGTTGCTTATTACCCCAGGTCCCAGGTGCGGTAACAAGAAACAAGTCCATGGGGTAATAAGAAACAACAACGCTTGTTCCATCCATAGGTATTGGATAAGCAGAAAGTAGTAGCCTTCCAAGTATATAAAGTACTATAGGTAAATTTAGTGGGAATAAGGACACTGTTGTTCTGGTAAATATACGTTTTAATCCATCGGTAACGTTTCGACAATGGTTTTTGTCTTCATCAGACTAAAAAGGTTACAACTCATTAGTAAGATAATATAAAATACGGCACATTAATACATCACCAATTAAAAATTATTATTCTTTTCCCAATAAATAACATTTAAAATGACCTTATTGACAATATATTATTTTTTTCCTAAATATTTTTTTCCCTTCCCTATAGTTGCATTACAAGGACGTGATAAGTTTACCATATATAAAGTACACTAAATGAGGTACAACTGGTTCGGAAAAAATTTACCATGCTGTGAAAAGACTTTGATATTGTTTACACTAGTACTTCAGTGTTAATAATGCTACTTCGTAGTGGATTTTTTCGAAGCAGTTGTACATACCGTGAAAAAAATACAGAATTGTATGCGTACCAACCACATACGTTAGAGCCTAAACATGGCATCAAAAAGCCTTTTTCGGGTAGACAGGACTTTAATTACTGCGCATGCGTCAGTTTTAGCGGTTTTGGAACATATTCCGTTATGTTACTACATTATTTGATAATTGACAAAAATTTAGAGTTATCTTTATTATTTTTTCTAAAAACTATACTTGATATTGTATTAAAGTGGCACCACGTCATCAAAACCATGGTGAGCGGGAAGGGAGTAGAGGGGTACATACAGTGGCATGGACTTCCTTTAATTGTTTTATTGATATTGATTCCCAACACGTGGCACTGCACTAATTAGTCATTAGCTTACTATTTTACTTGCTTTTTATTTATGTCTTCTTCTAAACGATTTCATTAGAAAGGAATATATATACTCTTATCTAGTTGTTATGAATATATTGATTTAGCTAGGCTTTGACGTTTTCTGTTCGTTGTTGTTTTGACTGTTTTATGTCAAACAAATTACCACCAATCTTTTTACAAAACAAATTACCGGTTTTGCAACTAAATCAATATTTGCGCACATTTTACTATATAACTAGATTCTCTTTTATGTTTTGGATCTTTATTTATTAACTAAATACCTAAAAACTCAGCGTTTTATCATACACATAGAAAGCGGCACACTGAATGTACAAAGTAAAACACTCAGTTTTTAAGGCTTCTTTACTTAGATTTTGCCGCAAAATTTGATTTACCATAGCTATGACGCGGTGCCACTTATACACATCCTCAACTATAGTTGATTGGGTGAAAATTTATCAAATTGTAAATTGAAATTGTGGTTTTTCTAAAATTAATTCTGCAGATTTATTGTGGACACCATGAAGAGTGTTTAATGGCATTTATAAACCCCTCGTAAGTTTATTAACAAATTATAAAAAAGTACTTACCTATGGAATGGCACTCCCTTACTTTTCTCGGACATTTTTCCACAAACCGCATAAGTTTGACGTTAATTATTTCCTATTTTTCACAGAAAAAGCATAATTTTACACGACGAACGCAAAACACCGTAAATTGTAAATTAACCACAAATATGGCATACGCTCACACAGCAGTTGTGTGTCTATAGGACAAAACACACGCATGCGCACCTAAAATTTCCTAAAGCAAGCTATGAGTTCTTCACTTCTCGATTTTTTAAATATGCATTTATGCTCTAACGTATTTGGTATCAACATATGCAGAAACGAGACTTGGGGGATTTTTTTATGTTTCTCATTACTACAAATATTTCTTATCTTCAACAAATGTCTCCCTCTGTGTGTCGATTTTAAATGGTCTTGCGCACCAAACGACCGCTGTGTCGTCAAAAACCGGTACCAAAGAGCAGGGTTGGATGCGACAGGCGGGCAACCGGGCAAATGCCCGGTGGGCCAGTACAATTGAGGGCCGCAGGCCCGATGTACCTATTCCAAATTATTAATAATTATTTTTATATATTTGACAAACAAACTAAGTAAAATATTAAACATTGAAATTAAAAAAATCTGCATGTAGTAATTCCAGGCCTGCGTTACTCGTTTGATTGTTACATTTACTTTTATATTAAAATAAGTATAATGTATCAAGGAGATAATAGGGACCTATTGCAATAAAGCCAGTCACAAATTGTGCCGGGCACTATATTGACAGTTTCGCAATAAAAACTGACAGTTGATCTTGATCAAAATTGACATACCAAAGTCGAATTTAGAACTCCGGTCGTTTATTTTCCATTAATAGTGGCGTCACTATTAATTCCGGCACTTATAATACACAATGGCCTTATTTTGTAAGAAGACAGCTGTTCTTATAATGCAAAACTGTCAGTATAGTGCCCGGCACAATTTGTGCCTGGCCTTATTGCAATAGGTCCCTAATGTGATAATAGCACTTACTTATTAATATCGTTTTACAATACCAATATCCAGAAGAAAAAATCGGGATGTTAAAAAAATGTAATAAAAATATTGTCCAATTTTTTTTCTTATTTGTGTTGCTGTTGTGAAATCTTTTTTAATACACTTTGTTAACAATTTTGGTGGGAATTAATCCCCCTGATCACCCCCTTGGGTACAGCCTTGCCAATATCTCATATCTTAGTTGCAAAAGATCATTTTTGATGCTAAAATACATACAAAATCTAAGAAATCGATTAACCGATTGAAAAACCGGTACTGGGTCCAATTTAAATTAAGGAGATCATAGATAAAATTGCAGCATCAAGTTCATTATTAAAAAAGTCGTTAACATGTAAAAAATTAGCATACCTGCTTTGCCCCTGGTAGTTAAAAGGGCGCAAGTGACGAAAGTGTGGTTCGGAAAAAAACGACGTCAAAGTTTTAATTGTAAGGCAATACTACAGTTACTCCTATTTGTTTTTTTTTAAATTAATTATGTTCATAGGTACTTAGTGTTTAATATAGGCATACAGAATATAAAACTTTACAAAAATATCTAGAGCGGTATCACAGATAATAATAAAAAAGGAGATTTTCTGAAAGTCTTTAAACACCTTGTATCTCACAAGTTAGGATGTTTAGGACATGCATACATATGTGTATATGAAGTTTTTTTTTCTCAAAATGTTAATTACATCCTTTAAAATTATATCAAAAACAAAAATAACACAATATAGCTTCGTTTCTTTGCCGTAAAATTTTTGTACCGAAGCGAGAGCCGAATAAAAAAAAATTGCCAGGGCCGGTTTGTTTAAGCCCATCCAACCCTGTCAAAGAGGCTATTTCAAACTGTTTAATAGTGTTAAAGCTATCGTAGCTAAATTTGGCGTGCTTGAGAAAAATGTTTATCCATGAAAGGTATCTGCTAGTAAGTGAAATTCCATTGTGCTAATTAGGGTTTTATTTATACTATACAAAAACTTTAGAAACTAATCAGTGCGTACAAATTGTTTCTAAACAGGAAATTAATTCCCCTTTGCTGATCTTCTCTATATTGAATCATTTGTCAGGAATATAAAGTGTTAAAAATGAGGCTGCGGAATGTAGAGCAAGGAACGAGGGTGATGTCTAATTGTTTCAGTCAGATCGTCGTTTTCGGATCAAAATGATCCGCCATTTAACCCCCCAATTCGACATTTGTCAGTGTCTTTTCACCAACAACGCTGGAGTTTTATTTGTTAACGGTTACTAATAAAGTAAGAGAGGAAACGAGTATTACGAAAATAATAAAAATAAAGCTAATAAATTTTAACGTTTTAAGCAATTTTTTTTTAGATTACGATGTTGACTGTAGTACTGAGGGCAAACTCTTCCTTGGACAAGTATTGGAATCTCGGGGGTGGAAAACAGATAAGGAGAGGAAGTATTTCTTTTCTTACAGTGGGGCATTGTAATAAACAAAAAAGAAAAACTACTCTGTCATGTCCACTAGTATTTAACGCTCTCTTCGTACGTCGGACAATAATGCTACGATTTTATGTCGAACTTAAAAACGATGGCTATCTTCAGCTTCTTCATACTTCCGACTCTTGTACCCTCTTACAATATTTCCCACCTCTTGGTCGCTCTGCCTTTAAGACATAGACGAATTTAGACAGGTTGATGTCTCGTTTTGTTGATTTATTTAAACTTATGGAATTGTGTTTGATAAAAGTTGATAAAAAATTAAAAATATGGAATTAACAATAATAGTAATTTATGATTTGTGCGCTTAGGAATTTGTGTCTCCTATTAAATAGATTGATTTATTATAACGACCGGGCGGTAATCTAAAAAGCAAAGGGCATAAATAACGAAAACTTCGAGACGGCCTGCATTTCATTAAAGGGTTACTTTAAAGCCATAATTCACGATTATAAGTTGTGCTGGCAAAGGAGATGGTCCTAGAGGGACGGTCACCACCATCTAGTTATTAATCTAATATATTCTGCAAACTTGCCAATAATGTGTTCTAGTTCTTTCTTTTTTTTTGTAATTTTTCGACCTTTTTTTTATTTAATAATTTAATAGTAATTGAATTAATAAATATAGAATCAAGGTTGTTTAAAAACAAGACACAAGGTATTCCAGTCTTTACTCTTGTGTCGCCTTATTTATCTTCAACCTTAAATTGATTACGATACTTTGATAAAAGAATAACAGAAAAAGAAAGGTAAATTAGACGTGCCAGTTATCAATGATCCGCCTAACACTTTAACAAAAGATATGCATTTTTTCTCTTGGCTTTAATGATATAGCTTTAAGAACACTTACTAGTTACCTTGAGGAACGCCCACAATATGTTAAAATTGAAACATCATTTAGTGCACCTCAAATTGTGGAATATGGCGTTCCTCAAGGAACTGTACTAGGTCCTGTCCTATTCATCACCTACATTAATGGATTATTTCTACTAAAAACAAATCGAGATCCATTTTCATTTGCGGATGACACAGTCGTTCTGTACACCGGAGATACCTTGAAAGATGTCAAGAAGAAAGCAGAAAAAGATTTTAAAAGCATAAAAAGTTGGTTTGACGAAAAGTTCCTTAACTTCGTGATATAGTGACCTTAGTATAATCGATCTTTTCCCAAGAGTATTTTAAGAAAAATTTTCTGAATGCTTTCCAGTTTTTTTAGATGACTCTGATAAATCCCTCCCCAGCCAGAAATTCCATATTGAAGCAAGTGTGAGGTTAACTTCCAGTTTTCGAACAGTTTTGGTTTTGGAATTATATATATGCTCTTTGTATATAATTTTTAATTTTATTGAGTGATTATATAATTACCAGCCACTTCTTGAATGTTTGAAGTGATATAAGATACATGTAATTTTGATTAATAATTATCATTTTTTCTTGTCATTCATTTTTTTAGAACAAATCAATATAAAAGTTCGATTTAAACGGGTAGTTTATTTCTAAACACCACATTTTTTGGCGACCGGACAGACTTTGCCGGGACTTTAATTTTAAAAGATGGACAAAAAGCATATATTTGCCTATTCACTTGTGCGGTTTATCGGGCGATTCATCTCGAAGTTACTACCGGTCTATCAACTTTGTCATTTATGATGGCACTCAGACGTTTCGTTTCGTGTAGAGGGCGACCAATGACAATGTATGGTGATAATGGGTCTGCATTTATCGGTCTCGAAAACTTATTTACAAAACTTGATTGGACTGAAATTTCTAAACAGTGCGCGACTAAGCGAATTACCTGGCGATTTAACCCTCCGACAGCCTCGTGGTGGGGTGTTTTTTGTGAACGTTTAGTTGCTGTTGTAAAGAACTTACTAAGAAAAGTACTGGGTCGAGCATCACTGGATTATGAAGAATTGGTTACTATGATTTGCGAGTGCGATAATTAATAATCGGCCAATTACATACTTATCCAATGATCCAGCGGATTTAGTTGCCTTGACAACAGCTATGTTCTTAACGGACTTAAATAACAGTTATGGTATGCCTGATTGTGATGAAATAGATAGACAATCACTTTACCGTAAATTAAAATTTATGCAAAAACTTAAAGATGACCTTAGACGTCGATTCAGAAATGAATATTTAGGACAGCTGAAAATCATTTCAAACAAAAACCCATCTAGAAGTGTTTCTTTGGGTGAAATCGTTTTGGTTGGAAATGATAATCAGAAACGTTTAGATTGGCCAATGGGACGTGTAATTGAGCTTGTGCCAGGAAGAGATGGTATTGTTCGACTAGTAAGAATTCAAACAAAGAATGGCCAGTTTCTTTGACCAGTGCAGAAAATAATTAATTTTAAATGATGTCAAGGATGTGGTGTTCAGAAATAAACTACCCGTTTAAATCGAACTTTTATATTGATTTGTTCTAAAAAAATTAATGACAAGAAAAAATGATAATTATTAATCAAAATTACATGTGTCTTATATCACTTCAAACATTCAAAAAGTGGCTGGTAATTATATAATCACTCAATAAAATTAAAAATTATATACAAAGAGGATATATATAATTCCAAAACCAAAATTGTTCGAAAACTGGAAGTTAACCTCACAGGAAGGAGTCTACTAAAGCATAATAAACGGTCCTTAAATGTTTAGGATTTAATATATTTTTGAGCATTTTAAATTTCAATATAATTTATCTTAATTTTTTTACTAGTTGGTTGACGTGTATGTTCCACTTCATAAACCTATCAATTTCTACACCTAAATATTTTATGTTATTTACCTTTGTAATTTTTTGTATTAAATTGGGTGTTTCTTCTATTGTAAGTTCGCTAAATGTTGCACTTTTTTTTTGTTACATGAAAATGTTACAAATTTTGATTTTTCTTTATTTATTGAAAGTTTCATTTCGTCAAACCAACTTTTTATGCTTTTAAAATCTTTTTCTGCTTTCTCCTTGACATCTTTCAAGGTATGTCCGGTGCACAGAACGACTGTGTCATCCGCAAATGAAAATGGATCTCCATTTGTTTTTAGTAGAAATAATCCATTAATGTAGGTGATGAATAGGACAGGACCTAGTACAGTTCCTTCAGGAACGCCATATTCCACAATTTGAGGTGCACTAAATGATGTTTCAATTTTAACATATTGTGGGCGTTCCTCAAGGTAACTAGTAAGTGTTCTTAAAGCTATATCATTAAAGCCAACAGAAAAAATGCATATCTTTTGTTAAAATGTTAGGCGGATCATTGATAACTGGCACGTCTAATTTACCTTTCTTTTTCTGTTGTTCTTTTATCAAAGTATCGTAATCAATTTAAGGTTGAAGATAAATTAGGCGACACAAGAGTAAAGACTGGAATACCTTGTGTCTTGTTTTTAAACAACCTTGATTCTATATTTATTAATTCAATTACTATTAAATTATTAAATAAAAAAAAAGGTCGAAAAATTACAAAAAAAAGAAAGAACTAGAACACATTATTGGCAAGTTTGCAGAATATATTAGATAAATAACTAGATGGTGGCGACCGTCCCTCTAGGACCATCTCCTTTGCCAGCACAACTTATAATCGTGAATTATGATTATACTAAGGTCACTATATCACGAAGTTCCTTAACTTCGTGATATAGTGACCTTAGATTATACCCCTCAAATGCTTTGTACGAAGAAAGCCAAATTATGGATATCCGTCAGACATACATTAAAAAAATACTAAATTTACATCACAAAAATAAAAATAATCTTATTGATATAAAACATAGGTATTTAACGAGATTCAAAACATGTTTAAAATATAAAACCAAAAAAACTACACAAAAAATAGGGCAAATTTATAGCCAACTTCCGCAAAGTATTCAAAGGCTTAGTAAAAATAATATGAACCAATTTAAAAACAGTGTAAAAAACTGGTTACTAGGGAAACCTAGAAATATTTTTCAACAATATTTTATTTAAACATTTTTAAATTCATTCAAATACACGTTTAGCTTGTTGTGATTTTTTAATATTTCTATAACCATAATATTAACACCATTTCATATTTTTCTTTTCCATTCATGCTTAAGTTCATCGAGAAAGAAGTTTCTTTTAGTTTATAATCTTTATTATTAAATTTTTTGTGTATAGATATAGTGTTAAATATAACTTTATTAATTATTGGTGTAAATAGTTGGGAAATATATTGATATATAGGCGCATATATTGTATGACCTGAAGAAGTAACTGACCTCCACGCACAAACCAATGTCTTGGTTTCAGTGGCAGTACTTTTATTTCTTGGGGTTCGCGTATACTGATGCTTACATGGTGACATTTTGTAAAAAAAAATGTTTTTTGTTGAATTCTGAGAAATAAAAAATGTATTTATTTATTTAAAAAAAATATTTTTTTTATATTTATAAATTTATTATTAGTTTACGCAGCTCTGTTAAAGTTCTACTAGTATCCAAAGTTTTCTATAGTCAGGGTGAGTTTTATGATGTGCATGTGTAATAATTTTTTTTACCTTTAAAATTTTCTCGTCATTGTCAAAACGGTTAGTTCAGATACAGTTTACTTAAGTTTTAATTATTGTTCACTTTTGTATAGTTTGTATTTGGTCTGACTTGCTGTAATTTTGGTTTTTAAAACTGTTTTTTGTTCCATTTTTTATTGTTTCCTGTATTTTTAGATTGTTTTAATGTTTTTTTATCATTCTAAATTACTAATATTTTGTAATTTTAGGCATTAAATACTTATATATATGCAAGAAAGAATCTCATGCATAAAAATTTTGTGTACGGACAATAGATTTAAAACGTCTCAATATTGCCAAAAAAATTATAGTTAAATCTATGCATTTTTAATATAAAAAAATAATAGACATTTTATTGATAGTGATAATATTTTTGTTAGGATAATCTAGGTAGGTACTCTTTATTTGACGGTTGGCTTAAGTTCTTGATTTGAAGCATAAATAAGTGGCTTTTATCAAGAATTTTTTTTTGGACAACAAAGCTTATGAAAGTGAATGAAATCAGCATTTGAACGTTTTCTATTCGAATCGTGTTTTTTTTCGACGGACATGACTGGTAATTACTTATTACTGCCAAGCATACAAAATATTTTTATTTTTTGTGGTTATACTGTTGATCAAACCTCCATTGTTTTCGAGAATGCCTTAGAATCATTGCCGAGAGCAATCAAAATTTCCAGATGGTGTTTGTCTTGTTTGTCACTATTTAAAATCTGCGAGATCTGAAAAACAAGCTATTGCTACACTTTACTATTGGCATGATTTTTCAACGCGCTTGATTTTAATTGCTGAGAACCGTCATAAGTTCCTTAACAGCTATATGGTGTTTGTCTTGTTTGTTCCATGTAGGACTCCTAAGCCCCTCATCAACAAATGAATTATCTTCTTAATCCAAATCGAAAGCAATGTAAAAAAAAAGATCCGGATCCAAGAAATAAGCAGGTTCTAGCCAAAAATATTTCTACATAAGTAAATTTTTGCCCAATTTCCTTTAGATGTACCGTTGGTTGAATCTCCTTAATTTTTGAGAGTGTCTGACTCGAATTACTCAGGACTGTTATGATTTTCGCAACAGCCAAAGACCGTTTGTCTTGTTTGTTCTTTAGAGGCATGTATTTCTGACGATTATAATTTAGTTCGGACACAAGGCTCAAACAAAAAATAAGATTTAAACAACAAGAATATCAGGTGGAATTCAAACGATAAGCGGCATCTGAACAACAGGGTATTGCAACATTTTAGGCCTTTTAAATTATTTTTCTTTGAAGGTCAGGTCAAAGCTCCATGGTTTTTAAGAGCGTCTGACTCTAATGATTGTTGAGAGCTGTAATTAGTTTCTGAATCGCCAGATAGCACCTGTCTTAATTTTCTCTTCTTCTAAGAGTCATGATTATGAAATGATTCAAATCAGAAGCAGGATCTAAACAAACAACATAATATGTTTGCGCCTCTGAACCCATTTTTTAGTAATACTTTTCGTCAAACCTTCTTGATTTCAGAGTACATTTTAATTTGTTTTACGGCAATATAACGTGTGTTATGTTTGCACTTTTTTTGAGTGCCCTATGTGTAGTCTCCAAATAAATGATCTTCTTAATCCAGTTTTAAAGTTGAATTTAAACAAAAAGCGTGATCTGAACAACAAGCGTGAAGTGATTACTTTGTCAAGGTTTACCGATATACTTTTTGAGTTAAAGAGGACGTGTGTGGTCACACTGCTAACGCCAACAAATTTGCGACTATCCAAACGTCGGGAAATGTTGATTCAGGACACATCCCAAAAGTAGCAGACATGTCGGCGTAAATCAAGCCCGCTAAGAGGACCGCAATGTTTCTCGATTAAATTGGGATTGTTAGGAGTAGCTAGTCCTTCTCTGTTGATATTTCTCGAGCACTAAATTATTATCTTAATAGTAGTGTGTTTACATTTCCTTTAAAGCTGGAATATGTAAAATCAAAAAAATACATATTTTAAATTGTAACTTTCTCTCTAATTCATAACTCTTTACTACTGGCATTGACAGTCATTTTGGTTTGGTAAATTTTTTTAGGTTGATGTTTATTTAAAATATTTTTTGTTTGCAATAGTTTGCAACAAACACAAATCAGCAGCCGGCGTTGCTTGACAGTTATCACGTCACGAAATTTAAAGTTTGGTGACTCTTACATCTTGACAGCCCTAATTTGCGGCGTCTGTGTCTGACTGTGTTTAAAAGCTGCAAAACTGCAGCAACTCTTCCTTGATTCTGATCGTAAAAAATTCTATTTATTATAATATAATCATCCCATATAAATTTTTATCCAATTTTGTTTGCCCGTTCTCACTGTGCCTGAGCTTCAAAGTGTCGTTGCAGCACCGGCAATATAATCCATGAAATAGGAGGTCATCCCTAAGACGACCAATAGGAAAGCAGAACTGTTTTTAGAAAAGATATCTACTTTTGCTTTTAGCGCTTGTTCTACGTCAATATCAAGAGCTGCAAATTATTTAGTCTAGCGAGGATGGCGGTTTAGCTTATGCTGGCCATGTGCAGTTTTGCAAAGATAGTCACGTTTAAAGGGCACACCTTGTGAAGTCGAATTCTCTAAAATTTAACACTTCATTATTTTAGTGCTGCTTTCAAAACATCCCGAAAAACCTTGATTTCCTATAAAAACTTCAAAAAATATTCCAAAGAAAGATTTTCATTCGATCTATGGACGGATGAACCAAGGCGAAGAGGATTTACAGAGTAATAAATTTTAAACTTTTTTAAATGTCCATTTAAATATATGACTTATGTTTAGCTAACAAGTATTTGGTCAGCTACGGATTCTTGACTAATGAAAAATGGATAACTAACGCTTTTTATAACAAATCACTGCATCATACTTTTAACTTGTGGGTCTTTTTTTTGATTGCTGTTTTCACACTCATGTACTTACCTGAGATTGATTAAAACTTTTTAAACTTTTGGCTGGCTGCTGCAATTTGGTGCAAAAGCAAATAAAACGTTGTTTAAAATCCATCAAAATTGCAGCAAAAAACGAAAAAGTAAACTCCGGAATTTACAACAAGAACAGAATACATTTTAAAGCTCAAGTGTCCAAACCCTAATAAACGTAGACAAAAAAGCAGTGCTAGCAACAGAAATAGGACCCAAAAGGTCAAACAAATGGTGCAATTATTTTTTGTTTTTTCGGTAATATGATATATTGCATATTATGCCAACTAACCATGTTAAGAGATCCGTGGGTGCAGCACACAATATTCCTCTATTTTATTCCAAAGCAGGGGAACACTCCAATTAACCCTTACGTCTTTGATGTGGGATCGGGGGATGAAAACGCTCTGACAAGTTGCGGTCACCTCTTCGCACTGTCTACTTACAAACAAACAGAATTATTGCAACTGACTGTTTACTTCGCCTCTAGGTAGCTCTATTGTCAAGTCTTATTATAGTTCGTTGTATAAAGCGTCTCTCTAAAAGAGAAGTCAACGTTTATCCGTAATATAGAGTTTCAGCAAGCATTGGTGAATAACTTGACGACAATACAAAACGGCAACGCTGTCGTGTAGTCAAGGACATTCTTAGCTAATGTTATGATTAGTTTAATAGCGACTGAAGTAGAAGTAAAGCGTTCTTTCTATAAGGCGTACTGGGCGTAGGATCTCAAGGGAAAATCTTGCATAAGACACCCGGCCTACTTTCCTACCAGAGTCATTTCTCCTCTGCTATGAGAGGCCGGTTAATGTCGGATTCTTACCGATTAAAACTTCTCGATTGTGACTCCGGCTTGCCTAGGAAAGCCACAGTAACGGTACTGCAGCCATTACTGTCTTATTGTGCACCAAAAACATTCAACTAAAGGTAGACCCCGTATAGAAATCCTAAACTTCATCAGACATAAAAAGTATTATACTGAAGGTTTTTTTCAAATTCGCAACAATGTTGCCAGTACTTTTATAACTTGTAATTTTGAAGTAGGTACATAAGTAAAATGGTAACTAATAAAAATGAAGGTTAAACCTTGAGTAAGGGGAAAACATAAAAGCCACTGATAGGAAAAATATGAGCTAAGACAGAGCAGAGCCTTTATGCCAAACTCACAAAAGACCTACTCAGTTACAGTAAGAAGCAAGTGAGAACCATATTAGGAATCATAACCGGCCATATGGCGATCAAAATTCACCTAAAGAGGATCGGTCTGTATCAATAAGACCTAAGCTGCAGACTATGCAATCAGGAACCGGAAACAGTCGAATATGTAATATGCCACTGCGTGGTACTATATCGCAAAAGGCACCTAATATTTGCGGAAGTTAAACTAGACTTAATAGCGACTGGAGACTACTCCATTAAAGACCTGTACAAACTTCTTAAGGGTGCACAATTGAACTGAGCCGTTAGGCTCGGCTATTCAACGCTCATTCGGGTGAAGTCGGCTCGAGTTGACTAACTGTGAGAGGAACATTCAGCGAGCAATATGATGATGCAGATGAAGGCCAGTATTATTAATTTCGCCTATAGCACACACAATTTTTTTTGTCAACAAAGATTTTCTCTGCGACGTTCCATTTTCGCGTAAAATCAAATCAAAAAGCTTTTTGAGTTTTCCAGAGTTGCCCAGGGGAGGGTTGTAGACTAATTTTTTTAAGCTATTATATATTATATAAAAAAAAGTTTTTTTTAACTTTTGTGATCACAACATTTAACTTAAATTTATTTGGACTAAAAGCAAGTGTTATTTTTATACCGAAAACATTTGTAGTGAGAACAATAATTAATAGTTAAAAGTGCAGTTTAGTCTTCTGGCTTTAATAACTTTTTAAATACCACCTAGGAAGAAAAAATTAATAAACTATTTATGAACTCTAACCTCACACCAAAGAAATTTAATTAAACTTACTTTTAGTTGAATGTTTTTCACACTTACATGGAGTCCCGTTTCTTCAGAAACCCGAAAACCAAATCAATATTTTAAACTGCGCATTCGCTACCGTACTTTTTCTTCTCACATAAAATTATCTCCCTCTCAGCTGTGGTCGAGCATGTGTCAAGTTAGTAAGAGGAAGATAATTTTATGTGATAAGAAAGAGATAGGTGCGCATGTGCAGTTAAAAAAAATGGTTTGCATTACAGGATATAGCCGCTAGTTATTTTGTGTTCCTGCAAAAAACAAACTCAAGTGGTTGACTGCACAAAAATTGCAATTTTGTGCTAATCGTTGTACGTTCTATAAAAATCGACAAACAATCTTCGAAATAACCAATTTTAGCTGATTATTTCTAATTTATACTTTCCTTTTAATTCCAAATAGGTAAGGATTTAAACCGCCACGCAGATCTATACAAACAGGGACTTAAAAAGCAAATGTTTTATGATTTTTATTAAGTTTAGGTACCTATGTAAACAAAAATTTACCGATTGATTATTGGATAACATATTCTAACTTTAAAAAAACTTTTTTTTCAAACAGTTATATACATATGTGCATATAGGCAAACAGACAGACATGCATACATACATATCTAGAGGTTATACCTACAACCTAGAATCAAATTGTATAGAAAAACATTATTAATGATAAAATCTCAAAAAAAATTAATGAAAACAATACCTTTTCTCGCATAGGATGGTAAACATATTCTATTACAGGTACATGTATAGCAATCCAAAACGTAAGCCGAACTCGAAGTACCCACAAGGCTGGCTCTGTCCAATTTATTTTTCTGACAATCCTTATCTTGCTGGATCTCAGTCTTTTTCTTGCCTTAAATAACTCTGTGTACTTGAACCCATAATAGTTTTATTCTGTTGCGTTCCGCCAGTTTCACTAGTTCAGCAAGGCATTCCCACACTATCTTTGAGGTAACCATCGGGCGCATGAGCATCCTGGCTATCTGAATATATAGATATGGTCTCACCAAAGTGTTTCATTTTATTATTCTCTCTTGCGTTTTCTAGGATGGCAAAGATTTCTGTTTGAAAGACTCTCGAGTAATGTCCCTGTGGAAAATCCAAATCTTTCCCAGGCCTTTTCCCAAATATTCCTGTCCCACTACATTCGTCAGTCTTTGATCCGTTTGTGTACCAATCCTTCCTTTGGTAGTGGGTTGTTTTTTCCACATCATGCTGCTCTTTCCTGTATGACTATTTCGAGAGTTTGTCCATATAGGTACTTTGTTACTGATCTCTTGTGTAGGATTGGTAAATCCAGAAACCCTTCCACCCTATTATGCATTCTTGATGGTAATTGCATAAAGAGTCTTTCCCCCTGTATCACCAAGTGAAGTGAGGGAAGGTCTAAGAGTACCTCCATCGCAGTTGTCAGAATAGATCTCATCGCGCCTGTAATGCTCAGGCATGCACTGTTTTCCATGAAGGCTTCTAATTTTCGCCAGGGTGATTTCCGCCTTCTTTGATATGTCTAGTATTGACCCCTGCTAACAGGCATTTGACAACAAATTCTCCTTTATTGTCACTCATTTTGCGCAAAACTAAACTGCTTGTGACGGACGTTCAAATCGCACTGATTCTAACATTCGTATAGTGCGATACTGATAAGTGAACGCATCTCAAAAAAAGGGTAATTATTAAGGCACGTATTCCTTGTAGGCAGGATTCGCATATGTATGTGTACGTGCCTTCATGGTGCGGCAAACAGCATTTGGTTCGGACAAGAGGCATGCGACGCAATGCGATAGGATATGGATGGCATTTGTTGGTCTGAATGCCGTATTCACTTGAACATGAATGCGAACAAGACATTCGTTTGATCTCGCAATGACGCATCCGTTTTCTTGCTCAAGTGAATACGCGGCTTAAGGTTGCGTGCGGCTTGTTCGGCACGCATCAGTGGGCGCTTACTTTTGTGGCCATATTAAAATTATTCAGCTGTTTTTGTAGATTGCCGTGAATGTCACAATTTATTCGGTTGCCAACACTGTACATTCATAGAACTGTACAACTACACAGATACTGACTCTTTGGTCTTTACCTTTGATATTACTTATTTATTGCTTATTCATAAACGCCTGCTTCACTAGGAGAATACAGGACTTAAATACACATAAACAGACCTAGGAATATAGGACGGTTTAACCTGCTATACCGCGACGTCATCTCTAGGACTCAGAAGTTCGAACAATGTTGGGATTAAGTAGAGAATACGGATGTTACAATTTTGTTATTGTAAAGGACGTATTTGCTAAAGTAACAGTATTGTTGTGAGTACATTAATTCGTCGATATGCAAAAAAAATAAATAGGTAGTTTTATTAAACTTTTATTCTTTTAAGCGATAATTTATTTTAAAGAATATAAATCGGGTAAGCAGGGGCAGAAGTTGAAAGTTAAAACGACAGAAACTACAATAATATCACAGTACATAATTATATCCATATTATAATATTTGAGGTTTTGGTAGAATTAAATGTTAACTTTCAGTCTTTTAGTTTTCAAAAATATTGAATCAGCAGAAAAAGGTGTAGTTTGGTAGTGGTGGTAATCTGAAAAAAATTTGTATAGATTTACCTTAATAGTAAGAATAAAAAACTGTAACTGTAAAAGAAGACATTTTAAATACTTTTAATGCAAACACTAAAATGTGTCATGGAAGTCATGTTCTATTCAAATTTCTGTGGTGTTTGCTTGCACATTTTTTGATATCGTTTTATCCATTTAAACAAAAACGAAATGAACCTTTATACACGTTTATTGTTTCGCCTCGCGATTTGCATGCATAGAACACAGTCAGCTTTAGCTAAGCATATATTTATTAAATAGTATGTATTGATGATGATTCACATTTAAGTTTATTACTTAGCTCTTCAACGGCGACCACTAAAGGATCTACTGTGGCTCACGTTTGAGTATTCTTTTAGCAGTAGTCGTTTCGCCCTTTTCGCAAACCCTGATTTTTCCGGTCACCATATACCAAACTGATGCACGTGCCTCTTAGGATGAAAGGTTTCTTTCTCTAAAAGGACTTAATTTTGTCTGAAACTTTTTTGCCAAGGGCATTTTAATACTCCATCCCTTCCGAAAGGTGGTCCTGTAACATATTAGACTTGCATCTATCTAAGCTCGGCATTATCCTCCCAGAACTTGATTATAGATGATAGAACTCCTACCTTTTTAGGGCAACAGTCGTGTTCGTCATCGTCGAGTTAACGTAGAAGAGTTTTACTAGCGCCATCTTAGTACCAATCATAGCAGCAAGCTCCCGGGCTTCTCTGGTGCGTATTGGCTCTTGAAGTAAACCTGGCTATATTCTGGAAGTACAAGGTCAACTTATGTTTATGTATTTATCGCACGCCATTTCGATGAGGACTGTTAAAAGCTAAAAGGGAGCGAACGGCAGGGCTATAATTTTTTTTTATCTTTAACCCGAACTTGGTAAATTCTGCATGTAAGCCCGACGACCATATCACGAAACTATCCTGTCGTCCTCTATATTCCCTTACTAAATATTCAGCCTGTTAAACAGGCCGGCAATCAATTTGATCTTCTGACTCGATTTGAGGTTCTCCAAATACCTATAAAAACACTATTAATTAAATATTTTGTCATCGTCTAGCCTAAGTCTACATTCTGTTCAGCGGTACTCTTAGTATTATTTTAAATATTGCAACGTTGCAATTTTTTATGGAACACCCTAATCATAACTATTAAAGGAATTTTTCGAGGTGTGAGCAAGGACTAAATAAATACATTTTTGGGCTGATCTTCAGAACGGGATAGCAATGGCCGTATACATCGATGTTACCACAAAGTATATTACTATGTGATGTTACTGCCTTGTTATCAACAAGAAAATTAATTTATTTAGTCTTTGACCACTCCTCGATATTTAATATAGATATAGAACCTGGGCTTAGGATACATACTAAAATTGACTTTAGCCGTCTCCGTAGTAATTTAAGCAGGCTACCATATCTGATACCGCAAATTGGCAGTTGGTTTTCCATATTTCATTTTTTCTTTTCAATTTTTGAACACCTTCATTTTATGGACTTTTTATCCATTTTGGTTGTGCCTTACTAAAAATGTCTAACAAGGCAATAACAACGATGTATACGTATATACATATATTATACAGGACTATTATGCCCTGATTAAGAATCCTATTAAGAATCCTAACCTTAACTCGTACTTATCTACCACTTTAACGGCTAGGTGGCGGTAAAGAGTGATCTTATTCGTTGCAACGAAGTCAGATAAGTGTTGTTTATGTTAATGATTATGTGCAATGCCTTTAAAAGTTAAACCGACTATGCAGAATATGAGACTATGGCGTATAATATGGGGACTAAAAAAAGTAAATGGGATAATTATGGCTTAGTTTGAAACATACTACCATCCATGTGTCGTCGTAGACTCTCAGAACTTTTAGATAAGAGTAGGTAATACTTAATATAAAAATTGTCGTATTAAAGGAGTTCTAAAAAGATATTCATTTAGCTCAAAAGAGAGATGACATGATTGCCCTTTTTTGGTGTCAGGAGGTTTGCAAAGAATTTTCATTCCAATTTTTATCGACACAAATGGATGGATCTATACTTTATCTACTATTAAGTACTAACAAAACAGCCACACTTCTTTGATAGTCCATTTTTTAAATTATTTCATATTTCATGTTTCATTTTCACTTGTGCTTTTTCTAACCTAATCTTATGCCACCGAGTATCACGCCATCTGTAATCCCCTTGTACCAAACCAACTTCTTTATAATTATGCTTCCGCGATAATTTAAAATTATAACAATTATTATACCCACTCCGCTCCCTTATAGTTAAAACTGGCGGAGAAATTAATATGCAAAATGTAATGCTACAACTGTTACTTTTGGCGGTGGAATTTTTCCGAATTAGACTAGGAAAGTTTGACTGACTGAATTGCATTCGGGTTGCATCCTATCCAGCCTTTAAATGGGGACCTTAAATTTCTAAATTACATTATAACTTTTCTATATCATATCGCATTAATTGTGAAAAAATTTTCATCCTGAATAAACTAGTAGCAGTAGATTGTGACGTTGTCTATAAGGCTTTATATCCTCAACGAAATGCAGTATACCTTGATGAAATTTAGTATCACGGGTCAACTTCAAAAACTCTATTGCTGATCTTTCGACTGATCTCAAAAGTTATTGCTTCATTTTGGAATATTTCTTGCACTCTCCAATGAGATACGAAGCTCATTTCTCAAGAGTAATTATTTCTTAAATTTATCTGTTTGTGAGTTTTGAAAAACTAATGCTTCTTGTGCCTTACTTTTTGGATCCTCGCCAGTTAGTCTGTCACCTGTTGACCCTTATGTGGAACCCTCATTTAAGTGATGTTATCACCCTTTGATAGCCTGTGAAGTGCTGTAGTCGCTGCTTGGCTATCGGAACTAGAGGCCCTCGATAATTTGATAGTTGTTTTGGTGTAAAACAATTGTCAAATGTATCGAGGGCCTCGAATCAGAACATATTTTAAAGAAATTTCCCTAAAATATGTCATACCATAGGCTCCTCGTCATACATACAGGAAAGTTTGACTGACTGAATTGCATTCGGGTTGCATCCTATCCAGCCTTTAAATGGGGACCTTAAATTTCTAAATTACATTATAACTTTTCTATATCATATCGCATTAATTGTGAAAAAATTTTCATCTTGAATAAACTAGTAGCAGTAGATTGTGACGTTGTCTATAAGGCTTTATATCCTCAACGAAATGCAGTATACCTTGATGAAATTTAGTATCACGGGTCAACTTTAAAAACTCTATTGCTGATCTTTCGACTGATCTCAAAAGTTATTGCTTCATTTTGGAATATTTCTTGCACTCTCCAATGAGATACGAAGCTCATTTCTTAAGAGTAATTATTTCTTAAATTTATCTGTTTGTGAGTTTTGAAAAACTAATGCTTCTTATGCCTCACTTTTTAGATCCTCGCCAGTTAGTCTGTCACCTGTTGACCCTTATGTGGAACCCTCATTTAAGTGATGTTATCACCCTTTGATAGTCTGTGAAGTGCTGTAGTCGCTGCTTGGCTATCAGAACTAGAGGCCCTCGATAATTTGATAGTTGTTTTGGTGTAAAACAATTGTCAAATGTATCGAGGGCCTCTAATCAGAACATATTTTAAAGAAATTTCCCTAAAATATGTCATACCATAGGCTCCTCGTCATACATACAGGTCAACCTATATTAGGAGTGTATGACATATTTTTAAAAATATGTTATACATACAAGGTTTCTTACCTATATAATCCTCTATGTCATTTCTAACCTTGGACATCATCACCTCTATGGTTGTGGTGCATAAGGAACAACTCCAAATAAGGATTTCTCCTTAACATTCATATATTTCACAAAAAAATTGCGTTCTCTGTTCATTTTTAAACTGACACTTAGTGAATCAGAGCACCTCTTTTTTTTAATTAGTGGAATAACATTATCTTAAACTATTTCTGTCATTTCCGTTTATCATTTGCGTAGCTGCCACATACGAAAAATAACAGGAGGAAGTTAGAAAAAAGTTAGTCCCAGCAAAATGAATGATGGAGCCACAGAAGGAATGGGTTAAAGCAAGAAAAGCCGGACAGGCGAAGAAATGTGTGAGTGACCAGTTATAAAAATTTTTTGAAATTGGCTGAAAATCGTCTTCTACAAGGACACTTGGTGAAGATATTCTGGTTTTATAAAACGAACGAGCAGGCTCCTAAGTAAAAGCAGGATACAGTGATACTTCTTACACACTATGATCGTGGTATACTATAATTCAATTGGGTACGAATACGATTCTTGAGCTGAAGGGACAGATTTTCCTTTAACTTTTTTATTAATGCCTAGTCTAATCCAAGCACGGTAAATTATTTCAAATTAGCACTACACTCTTCTGCAACGCTCCCGCAGAATAAAATAAGGCGTTTTACAAGAAAGCATAACAGTTAAAGTGCGCTACTTAGAAGAAGTTTATTTCGAGTGTGCCTGTGCCAGAGCAAGCCATACTCAAGAAAGGGTGGGTGGTATCGCGCAGTTTTGCTGCTATACACCAAGCTATAATTGCTAATTTTCAATTATCATGATGGGGTTGAACAATGTGCGCGTCGCTTGTTTAAAGCGATAACCGTATTTTTAACGTTAATCGCTTCTTGGGAAATGAATATTATGTATAAGTGTTTTTTGCATGATTTATTAAACAAGAAGGAGCCGAGTGACGACACAAAAAATAAAGTTCGTAAACTAGTGCAATTTTCGTATTCTTTAGGAAAAATTAGTTCAATTGCAATGCACCGTGGGCTCTCCGTGCTCGTGTTGCACTAGTGCACTTTCGTATTCTTTTGAAACTGCACTAGGGTAATTTTTTGACAGCGCCAAAGCAGTGTCATAGGACCACGAGTCACTCACGGTGGATAGAATAGACCGGTGTTCGGATCTTATATATATGTTGTTCCAAGATGGCCGATAGTGATAAGTGCAATAAATGTCGTCGTGTTTTTGCGTCAAATTCAAACTCAATAGAGTGTAGTTTGTGTAATTTTTGGTTCCACAGAGGTTGTACAGGCCTAAGTGTTACTAATTTTAATAAATTAGTAGCTACTGCACGTAAAACTGGTTCCCAAAGCTGGATTTGCGATAAATGTGAAGCAGCTAAGGTAAGGTGTCGGGCATCTTTGTCACCTATTACGGATGACCTGAGTGAGTTGGAGAAGGTCAACCGATCAAGCTGCACCAAGCAACAGCCCAGCGAAGTTGTCGAAGGCATAGATAGCGTTCACAAACAGCCGTCTACGAGACAAACCAATGCGGATGTACGTGCGTTACCCTCAGTCACGGGCTTGTCGTCAAATGTGGGAAGCCACCTTAAGGCGTCTAGTTGCAGCCAACTTCAGTTCGAGTCGCTGACTGAAACAGCTGATTTTTCAAAATTGGGTCAAAAAATTCAGGATCGGTTGGTAAATAAACAAGACATTGAAATGTCTGATATTGTTTTAATAATCTTGAATATTTTTAATTCAATAAATGAACAAAACAACAAGTTAACATGCCTTTTAAAAGAAATCAAGGTGCTAAAATCGTGTGAAACCAGTACTAGTGTGGCTGACCTTCAATCTGAGGTTCAAGTACTCAAGAATGAGCTGGAACTCCTTAAATCCCATAGGGTAAGTGGTAATACTAACCTACCCTCTCCCACCCGTATAGAAGGAGATACTCAAACTGAAATCTATAGCGAAATGCAGGACAGGGCAAAAAAATGTGCTCTTTTATAACACACCCGAAAGCACATCTGATGACTCAAAAATAAGAATTGAGCATGATAGAAAAATAATTTCAGAGGTTTTCTTGAAAATAGGAGTTACATGCAATCATTTCAAAGCTTTTAGGTTAGGTCAAAGCAATACTAGGGGTCCCAGACCGCTCAAAATCATTTTATTTGATAATTTATTAGCATCATGTGTTCTCTAAAACCGGCAACTGCTAACTAACATCCATATCCAAATTAGAGCTGACTTAACAAAATTGCAGCGTTTTCAGGTTAAAAAGGCACATGAGGAGTTGGAAGAAAGGTCAAAGAATGAACAAAACCTGCATATACAGTATTTTAAAGGAGTTCCTAAAGTCGTTCAACAGAAAAACAAAAGTAAATCTAATCCAAAAAACTAAAAATCAAATCAAAATGTTGGTGGGGTGCGCACTAAGCTAAATGAGTTGCAGAATAAAGTTAATAGTTGTAGTTATGATGTCATAATTCTCATTGAGTCGTGGCTGAATGAAGACTACTCTGACAGTGAATTGGGTTTTAATGATTTTATTGTTTTTCGTCAAGATCGGAGTAAGTCTAAGACTGGTAAAACAAGGGGAGGGGGTACTCTAATAGCCATTCGTAGGAACATTAAGGCTCATGTTATACATATAAGTGATTCCACCTTCGAGCATGTTTTTGTGAATGTTGCCTACGGTAATAAACAGTTTATTTTTGGTGCAGTGTATATTCCTCCAGCCTCTCCTATCTCGGTCTATGAAGAGTTTTCATCCTCAATACCTGATACACTCTCTGGATACCTAAATTGCAATATTATTATTTGTGGGGATTTTAATTTGCCTAGGGTAGTGTGGGTTAATTCGGAGAGTGGTCTTTGTGTCGAAAGTGTTGAGTCAATCACATCAGCTAATCTGCTGTGTGCTTGCTGTAATTATTTTAACCTAAAACAGGTTAATCATATTCCTAATGCCTTTGGTGATTTTTTAGACCTTATTTTTTCAAGTGTACCTAACTGCAAAATCTCTTATGCACTAGAAAACCTTTCTAATGTTACACAGCGCCACCCTGCCTATGAAATTTGCTTTTCTGTTAACTGTGATGTGGGTCTTAAGTACGATATTTTTTACTATGATTTTAAAAACTGTGATTTTGCCGCAATTAATGATTACTTATCTAGTATTCCTTGGGAGTCTGCACTCGATTCAACTGATATAAATGAATGTGTTGATTATTTTTATAGTACTATTTATTCTGCTTTTGAAATATTTGTGCCAGTAAAACGATATAAATCTACTAACTTTCCATCTTGGTTTAGTCGTGAATTACAGCAACTGATTATCCAGAAAAAAAAGGCACATTGTAAATTCAAAGGTTCTGGCAACAATGTCGATTTTTTGAGGTTTTCAGAACTGCGTGACAAATGCAAAATCCTGCGTAATAGTTGTTATGAATCTTATTTAGAGAAAGTTAATCAGGATGTTGCACAAAATCCACATTTATTTTGGAAACATGTAAATAATCTGAGAAAATCGAGTGCATACCCCAGTTCTATGTACCTTAAAAATGAGACTGCAGATAATGGTCAGGACATTGTCAACTTATTTGCAAAGCAATTTTCCTCAATATATCAAGAACATCAAGGTGAAGTACCCAACTATTCCTTTAAATTTAATTTTGACCTAAGTTCAATTAATCTTTCAATATCCGAGATATTTGAAGGCATACTAAGTCTCCAAACTAAGTTCTCCCATGGTCTGGATGGTGTTCCATCCATTTTTCTACAAAAATGTGTGTTCGCTCTGAGTAAACCTCTTCATCATTTATTCAATCTGTCTTTATCCAGTGGGACTTTTCCTGATTATTGGAAAATGAGTTTTTTAACACCAATTTATAAGTCTGGTGACAAGGTTGATGTCATGAATTATCGTGGAATTAGTATTCAGTCTGTGATCCCAAAGTTACTAGACAAACTTTTTTGTAAACACTTTACTTGGCACTGCAAGAGTGTTCTCAGCGATCAGCAGCATGGGTTTACTCACGGTAGATCAACAGTGACCAACTTGCTTACCTACCAGAAGGACCTGTTGGCTGCCTTTGAGAGGTCTGTGCAGGTGGACAGCATATACACGGACTTTTCGAAGGCGTTCGACAGGGTAAGTCACACGCACATTGTTGCCAAGCTCAGGGCGATGGGACTTGGTGCGACTCTGAGTGATTTTTGTCATAGCTTTTTGACGGGGCGGACCCAACAGGTTAGGATGAGCAACTATATCTCCAATAATATTTTTGTGCACTCTGGTGTTCCACAGGGATCGCACATTGGTCCCGTTTTTTTTAATTTATTTATTTTGGATCTTGGAGATGTGATTGTTTATTCTGATCATTTGGCGTTTGCGGACGATTTTAAGCTGTATAAAGTGGTTGAGTCGTACCTCGATACACAGTTGCTTCAGAGTGATCTTAATAGTGTTGTAGGATGGTGTAATGTTAATGGTTTGGAGCTTAATGTTAAAAAATGTATGTCCATTTCTTTTGGTCGTGGGAACAATCAAATACAAAACCAGTATTCTATTAACAATTTACCATTAAAAAATGTGACTTCTATAAAAGATTTAGGGGTTATTTTTGATACAAAGTTAACCTTTGTCTCTCATTTTGAGGATGTTAAAAATAGGGCTATGCGAAACCTTGGCTACATCACGCGTAATAGTGCACACTTATCACCACAATGTTTCAGGCTTCTTTACTGCTCTCTTGTGCGCTCTGTGTTGGAATATGCATCTATAGTGTGGTCTCCATATTATAAATGTCATATTGATAATTTGGAATCTGTACAGAAAACATTTTTAAGGTCTTTGGCATTTAGAGCAAACATAAATATTTACAATGATTTTTGTATAAACTATAACATTGTGGCTGAAACATTCAACATTGAAAGCTTGGAGACTAGAAGGACATGTATTGATGTCTTGACTCTTTACAAAATTTTGAATGGCTTATTTTACTGTCCTTCGATTCTTCAATTAATATATTTCAACACCAACCAACGAAGGGCCAATTCACCAATGTTTCGTATTCCATATCATCATGCTAACTATGGATTTTTCTCCCCGGTTACTCGCACATTAAGATTTTATAATACACATTGTCTTGACCCTTTTTTCTGCAGTCTTCATACCTTTAAAACAAGACTGAAATCATTAAGTAATTAAGTCTAGTTATATAGTAATACAGTTAATTTTAAAATTTTACACATCTACTGGTTTAGCAATTTTTAAATTTTATAATTTGTTTTGTTTTTTGTTTTTGTTATTTGTGACCATCTTGGTTTTTCTACTATAATATTTTTTCTGTAATTTTTGTAAAATGGCTCTGCCGTCGATATAAATAAATAAATGAATAAATAAATATATGTCGAATTTTTCACGTCACTGCTGGTCCAGCTGTTTTTTGTAAACAAAAGTTAGATATGATATGAACAACGGAACTACTAACATTTTTTGAATTTTTTGAAAACTGAGGCAATTTTCTCACTGTTTTCTGGTACATCCTTATAAAATATAATTTTCTAGACTTATTGTCGTTATTTTTTTTAGCCCGCTTTATTTTTGATTACACAAAACTTAAACTAAAAGTCAAACTGTATGTGATCGTTTAATATCAAAGGTGAATCATATCTAACTTTTGTTTACAAAAATCAGCTGGACCACCAGTGTCGTGAAAATTCGACATATATTTATAAGATCCGAACACCGGTCTATTCCATCCACCGTGCGAGTGACTGACTTTCTCTAAAGAATTTTTCTGGGGCATTTACTTGTGATCATTACTACTCTCGATAATATTATTCACTAAATGGCCGATAGACAAGCCAAAGCAGGTGTAGTCCGAAATGGTAACCAAGTTGACAGTACGGTAGCTATCTCAGTGAGCGGTCAAATCTTATATTACGAATGCCGTGGTAAAGCTAGCAGGCAAAAAATAAGTAGAATTAAATTTCTGCAGCATAGTTTAGTTTCATCATTGGCTAGTTTTATTACACAAAATAGGGTTTTAACAAGTCATAAAGCAATAAGCAAACTTCATTTTGATTAAATATATTACCCAGGTTTCCACACAATAATTTTTATTTTAAAGGAACCTTAGTTCGACCAGATTTGGTTTAAATAAATCATTTTCAAGGACGTTAGCTATTAGTTATAACGTAAAAGTAAATACAATTTTTATGGTGTTTTGAAAATTCTGGAATAAATTTTAGTACTTACTTTGTAAGAAGTAACTGGTTCTAATATCGACAAATAGCTGATTTAGTTCCAACGCACAAGTTTTGTCATCATTGGTAGTCTGATTTCAGAACCAAAAATTTTTCTTTAAGGACACTAAAACTTAATTGGGTTAAATTGTCTAAACCTTATTTTTGAAGGAAACTGAGTGTGGTTTGAGAACACTAGTGATGTTTCTAGGGTTACAGGTTTGGGGGCGGGTTTTGAGTTTTTAATAAAAAATTGGGGTTTTGGTTTTTTAGAAAAATTGTATGTTAAAATTTTGGCGTAAAGGATTGAAAATAAAAAGCAACTGGGAGGAGGTAAGAATATGGAAAATAGAAATTAAAAAAAGTTTTCTGACTGAAATTAATATTTGAATTTGAACTGTCGTATTATTTTCCAATTGAATCCTTGCTATCTCCTATGACTCCAAACGATCAAGTCTCTTTCTTTTGTTTTCAGAGTGTAAAATTTAAAAATTTTGTTTTGTTTTGAAGTAGAGAAAATATTTTTTAAGAACATTTTTGTATAGCTTGTTGTATGAAGACTTTTGAGTTTAGTTTAAAAGGCTTCCTATTCTTATTAAAGTTTATCCGAAATCAGTTAAAGAAACATATTTATGCCTTAGGTTTTCATCCAGCATTGTAGTAATAAAAGGTAGTTTTCAGCTTCAGTACTTACTCATAACGGCTGACAGCTAGTTAGACGCTGTTTTAACAATTTTAAATGCGATATACTCGTATAACTCTAATATTCTTGTCCTGAGAATGACGCGGAAGGCGTCGAAATGTTGGCTGTTGAATTACTTATTTAAGGCAAAAACTACCTTTTAATAAAGGAATTTTGTAGGTTGACCTGGAGCAAACAAATACTGCCGTAGTTGCAGTTATAGGAGGAGATCTTTGCTCTAGATCTTCCTGTCTTTCAAGATTTAGAAGAATTAAGGAACGTAGAGCTAGCCAGATTTATAAAGAGCTGGCTGGTTTAGTTTAAATATTAAATATGAAATTATTTTTATGCACATCTGGTATAATATTGGACCGGAAGGTCTACGTGAGATCAACTGACTGAGTAGTCTGCCTAACCTAAACTAGAGAGTCAGTATCAGACAGCTGGATTTGATATCGCACAGTTGATCAAAGTTGCAATCAATTTTGAATTATGAAGGTATTATAGCAGAACCCTTTGTTTGAAACTTTTAGACAATGATTAAGTAGAAACAAAATTTTGGACATCCGTTGTCTTTATTCTGTTAGTACATATCTATAACCGTTTTTAAGTGTAAAATAAACAATCTACTCTATAGGCTACTATTTATACTAGTTGGTGTGCAGTCAGGTATGTCGGCCCGCTCTTTTTAATACTAAGATGCTTGTTTCCTTAAGGAGTGGAGTGGTGGTTTCCATATGTGCTTGGTTACCTGAAAACTTTTGTTTTCCCCAATGCGACTTCTTATGCAAAGCTGTAGCTTCAGACCATTGAATCCTGTGATCACTTGACCAAGCATGATCCGCTAAACCCGATTTTTCAATATCCCCTACAAAAATACTTTTTTTATGATTCTTTACTTAACGTTTCTACTACATACCGCCTGTCCCAAAGTAATTCCTAAAAGCTTTTCCTATTGAAATGCGAGAAAGAAATCCGAAATAGTCTGACTCTGCCTTTTAAAGTGGCTTCTATTATCCCTACCAAAAGTCAACAAAATCGGGGATGGCTTGCATCGTCGCGCGTCGCTAACGAGAACTAAACCGAGTGCTCTCGCAGATGCGTGACTTACAGAAAGTCCCACTTGCTTGCTTTACTGTTAGGGGCAGAACAGGGCGGTGCTCTGTATCCAATAGAATCTATTAAAGGCGGGGTACAACTTTGGCTTTTAGGAATCACTTTGGAATACCCGGTGTGATTTATTACAGAACTTGTGGAGCAGAAAGACAGAGCTAAGTACTATAATGCGAGTCTACTGTCAGGAGCACAAATTCACGATAGTACTACTCTGTCTGATATGGACAAACCCTTGATCATATGTATCTGATGAAAAAGCTTTGCTGCGATCAATCTTATGTGGACATGCACCCTTAGCATTCATGAAATAAAAACAAAGAGCAAGGACTTATCATGTCTTTAAAGAGTCGCTTGCTAAATTCTAGGTATTACAACTGCTTTGTCAATCCACCATAAATAAACAGTAACCCACACTGGAAATCCCTCGAAAAGTTTCGGTGTAAATTAAAGACGTGTCACAGCCTCAAGCAAGTGGCATTACCTCTTAAGAGGTTGTAAATAAAGTCCAGCTAGCATCTAAATACGTGAAGCTTAGGGCTTTCGGACCCCCAGTGGACTTTGTCCCACTCGAAGGCTATACTATAACGTGTATAGTTTACTGCAAAGAGATTCAAATAAACGATACAGGTTCGAAGAGGACTATTTTGTGTAGAAAGTTATGTAAGGTAAGGTGATTTTTCTTAAAATTGAGCACCTTAACTTATTTTAAATGAACTTTTGTCATTAAAGTTTAGACTAAGGGTAGTTTTTAACGCAGAGTTGAATCAATATGCACTCCTCAGAGATAAACACTCAAGACGTGCTTTGGTTCATTTAAAATCCAAATATTGCCAAAAAGAGGCAGATGATTGTTGAAGACAGAAAAGGATGGACTGAGGTAGAAGAAGAGGTCAAAACTCATATTGGGTTGTAGCGCATAAGGAAGAGAAACACTTATATTCTTCATTTGATGATTGCACTTTATTTTAAATTATATAACATTCAAGATAAGTTACACCTATATAACGGTTAAACTCGTAAATTGAGTGAAGTCGGGTCAATGTCGACATTCACCGGGTAAGTATCTGTTACTGTCAAGTTTTACTAATAACGATAGAGTTGTTAATTTTAAAATTCACCAGGATTTGGACTTTTAGGTTAATATCTGTCATACACCTTTAAAAGAATTAGTCGAAGTGTTAGAACTTACTGGATTTATTCGTTTTTTTTTGTTAAACTGGAGCAGGTAAGTGAAATTGCATAATAATAGGGAACATTGGTGTTGATAATGGACATTAACAGCTCCCTATAAATTTAAACCACTAAGCAATAACTTGCTACCAGTAGGACAATTTTAAACACACCGTGGGCTCATTTGATAGCCACTAATATAGCAATAAAAGTAAAACTAAGCTAAATAATTAGATTTGAAGGAAGTTCACGAGGTAAAAAGTTTTAACAAAAAAGTTTCACGGGCATGTCCTCAGAGGTAAAGGTAGCTTGTGGACGCGTTTCGGCCTCATTAGGCTTCATTCAGCCCGAGCATAACCATGCAATGGAAGGAGATGAAATGATGACGTGGGTATCTGAAAAAGAAATATGAAATATGGTGTTTACTGAGGAGAGATCAACTGTCAATTTTCAGCTTCGGTCAGGGTTGCCTCGGTTTTGAGGCTAATTTTGACGTCGCGATGGAGACAGATATAATCTGCTCCCAGAAAACAGCCTGAGCCCTGGATTTTTTTAAATTTGTTTTTAAAAAGTTCACGAGGTAAAAAGTTTTAACAAAAAAGCTTGAATTCGGCTCTATCTTCAGTTAAAAGTTTTTTAAAATGCTCATCCCATTTTTTGTCTGGTATTGGTGAAATGATATCTCTGCATGTTTCTTTTTTAATCGATTTAAAGTTTTCCAGCTTTCGGTACTTCTCCTACCTCCTAAGTAAGAATCTTTTTTCTGGCACTTTTGCGTCCACGATTGATTTCATCATCGTCACTGATCATTCTTCATACCTTTGATTGCGCGATTTTCAATCTAAGCCTGTCACCAATATGGTTTTCTTCTTTTAGAAGTGTCTTCCACTAATCCTAGTGCTTCTTTTGCAGCTTGATGGATGCTTAATATAATACTTTCGTGTTCCTCATCTGGGGTTTCACCTGAACTTGTATTAAGTTTTTCGTTCATTCTTTTTTTGTATAAGTTTTTTACGCTGTCATGTTCTAGGCTTAATAGATTATATTTACAGTGATCAATTTCTTCAATCACTGTATTATTAAGATTTTGTTGATGCAGGCTTCGGCCTTGATAAGGAAAGAGAATTTTGAACCCTAGAAAATAGTGATCACTTCCGCATGTTGATCCACGCTTTGTTTTGACATCTTGAATTTTTAGTTTTGTCTTTTGTGTAGTTATAAGATAATCAATGACGGATTTCAGGTTTTGTGAGGGTTTGGTCCAGGTATATTTGTGTATTTCCTTATGTTGAAAAAAACCGTTTTGGGTTTTTAGGTCTAATTGCTCAGATACTGTAATTAGCCGGTTTCCATTGTCATTAACAAAATCTTCTCCATATTGGCCAACTGTCAGATCATTAACTCTGTTACCGGTTCTACTATTTAAGTCTCCCAATATGATAATTTCTCTAGATGTACTTACTGCTGATATTTCATTGTGTATTTCTTCAAAAAAATTGTCTTTCAGGGCTACATTTTTACATTATACGCATAGATTCCAAAAATCGTAAGTTTCGTTCCTTTTATTGTTATACTCATTTTAATTAGCCTTTCATTTACTGCTTCCCAGTTGGTGAGAAATGTTCTAAATCTTTTGTTGACCAAAATAGATACTCCTTGTTGAGCATGTTTTTCTTTTGCCACTTCACTATAGAAACGGTCATATTGTCCTAGGTTTTCAGATCCTTTTCCTTTCTTTTTCGTTTCTGTTAGAACAGCAAGGTCTACCTTCATTCTGCTGCACTCATGTACTATGTACAAAAATCATATTCCTGTTTCTTTGCTTGGTTCGTCTTAGGTTTTTCTTTTCTTTCCGCGGCGTTTGATTGGGTTTTTTAACAGTGTACGTTTTTTCCGGGTATCAAAGAGTTAGTCTGATGCCCCAACCCCCAAACTGGAGGAACAGGTGATTTTTTTTTTGATCGAGTTTCGGTTTGGCTCCCTATTCCTATAGTTCCTACAGTTTTTAACTGTATAAATCAGTGGCAAAAAATGTGTTGGTGATAAACTATATGCGGCTAAAATATTACAAAGCATCGTCGCAGGACAGCGTGTTGGGCAGTAATTATAAGTTTTAACTGCAAGGGGACACTTTTAGGGGCATTGGAGGGTCCGGTGCCGTAAAATTGATGAACTGCACGACGCCAGGTGCGACTCATGGCTCATAAATAAGAACATAGCCGTGAAGTTTGGAACATAAAGTGGTCAAGGCAAGATATATGTTGCGATACATAATGACCATTTAAAAACAATTTTCCTGAAATGTATTCTTGATTTAGCACGTCAGACCTCTACTAGTTCTGACTGGTTATTAACCCGGGAACGGTCGGGTTGTTATAAAAAAATCTAACCTTGTATAATTATTCTGAACATTACTCACAAAAAATTTGTAATAAGGCCCTGCCGCAGTAAGTGCCTCGAGACCAGTTAGTATTTATGCGTAGATGTAGGGGCGTTTAGTTTGGTGTCGTCCGCGGTGAGTTAGTGATGATTGTTAGATTAAATCTAACACGCGACCATTTGCGTTATATGTAATGTTAGAAAAATTCTAACGACGCGACGCGACCAAATCTGCCAACGAAATAATTGTGAAGTGAGTTGTGTTATTTTTTCTATTACATCACTATTTACCCTACTACGCGAAGCAAAATGAAGGTTATGAGTATTTTTCTTATATGTATATATAGTTCATATGAATAAGTAAATACGTTTGACGATAAATTTTTGTGCTTTCATCACTATTTACCCTACCACTACTATTTATCCATTTTTACCAATTATACATCGTTTTGTTGGTATAGAAGTCGCGAATGATATAGACTGTAAGACTATTTTTTGTTATTAGTTTTAAGAGTACTTTGTAAAGTTTTTAAGTTTTTAGATTTTTTTTTCAACTTAGCTATATCGAGTTTGTTTTATATTTTCTAACGAAGAATGTAACATAGGTATTGTATTAACTACCAATAACGAATTTCTGCGTCTAAATTTATTCATAAGCTGAACAGAAATGTTAGTAATCTGAATGTATCAATGTTAGAAAAATCTAACACACGGCCACATACGCAACACCGGATAACGCGACTGCTCCCTGGTTTAACAAATGATAAACTCTGAGTATAAAAACTCACAGTTTTATTTTTCCGACACTTGTATTTAAGAAATGTAAAGCTCGATTTTAAAATGACTTTAAACTGTTTGTTTATTTATGTGTGAGGCGAATGTCTAATTAACTCCGTTATTATTTTAAATAAACTGCGATACATACACACATTTTGGTAAATCAGAAAAATAACACAATATAAATTATCCATAAATAAGCGAGCAAAATAAGCTGGGAGCTGAGAAAAAGTCTCTTAATAACCCAGTGGCGCAGAGTTTAAGCTAAAAATTATGGCCGACAGCTTAGGAAAAGCAGCGGCAACCATAAAAATATTTCAATACGCTTCATTTTAATCCAGAAAGTACACATCCATTACGCCGAGCTTGGCAGGCAGGCCGCCCCATATACTGAAGAAATTTAACTCTTCAAAGTGAAGATAGTAAAGACACCTGGCCAGTGATACTAACCTATCTAAAGAGCTGACCTTCATCTTCAACATCCCTTACATTGTGTCAGAAATTACATACCATCTTATTAAGAATATTCAGATTCGTACGTAGTAAACAATGTGTAACCACTAATAGGACAATATATTGTGTGCTAGGTACCCAGTAGCATTTCTTAGATTTCTTGGATCACCTAAAGCTGCCCAAATTTCTCATAACTTCTTTGGTTGGATATAATATGCCCTACCATTGATAAAGGTACATCTTTATCTGTTTACTTGCTGCAAAATTCTGGATATTTGTTTCGCGCTGATGTTCTCACTAATAGTAATTCTTCTTATCATTTCATATCTGCAATAGTCCTGTTTCTAGAGTTTGCCTTTTTTACATACTTGTTTGCATTTTCAACTTACAAAGTTAACCTCAAACTCTTTATTCTTTTTCTTTCTCTAAAAAACTTTATTTTGCATACCGAAACTTGACAGTGGAGCTGAGTGAAGACAGTGCTGAGTTTTTAGCCCAGTTTTTTTTGTAATCCTCAAATCATAAAAAAAATAATATTTTTTTATTTATCTTTTTCTGTTTGATTTTCATACAAATGTAAATGTTTGTTTTACTCTCCGCTTCGGGTAAGACTGGTACTCCTTGTCTTTCTATTTATTCAATAATTCTGTTTCTAGAGTTTGTTCTTTTACACACATATCTGCATCCCGAACCAAATGATACGGTCTGGTTAGATACAACTTTTGCAAACTTTTTTTAAAGAAATCTCTAGCTTGCAAACTTAAAAATTTTCGTGGTACCGATACACTAATAACATTAATATTATTAATGATGTTGCAAATATAAGTTGCAAAACATGCCAAAAAAAGCTGGATGCACATTTAATACGCCTTCCACTTTCTCACAATTTAGTATCTCTTTTGCAGGTTTCGGCGCTATTTTGACATTAATTAAAGCTGTCTCATTATTTATTTGTTCAAACCACTGAGTTGTATAAGGCCCTGAAAGGGCCTTAGAGACGGAAAGACAAGGCATTTTTTGTTGACCCTATCCAATTTGGTTTCTATGGGCGGGTATTTCTTTTACAATAAAAACAGACATAGACATTATTGAACATGTGAAACGGACAAAGATAGGCTGATTTTGCATGCTAATAATACCCTAGATAATATATGGGCAGCTGGCTAATTTTAATCTACCTGCCGCATTTTGAGTGATTCAACCTGCTTGTTGTTTTATACAGGGAAAACTGATAGACAATGTTGTCTAAGTACGGAAATGATTTTTTTGGAATTTCGTGCGGGAATATTACAAAAAGAAATCTTAAAAACGTTTAAAAACAAGTTTAGAAGTAACTATTTGTGTTCAACTATGATGCGAAATTGTTTTTAGTGCAAAAGAAGAAAAAAAAATCGATGAAAAAACAACATTTCATGGGTAAGTCGTCTTGACGGATAGTTTCTGGTAAAACACGAGAAAGTTCAGTAGCGGCACGATAGATAGTTTTTTCTGCGACCGTGCAATTTTACCCTCACCATTTTAATTCAGAAAGTGTCACTTCCCCGCACTTATAAGATTATTTTTTAATAATAATTTGTCCTGAAATGTATTGCAGTCTAGGACAACTGGGTGCCGCCAACTCGGCGCCACCAACTGGGCGGCGGGCCAACTGGGCGGCGGGCCAACTGGGCGGCAGGCCAACTGGGCGTCGGGCCAACTGGACGCCGGGCTAACTGGGCGCCGGACTAAAATATTTTTTCTTGATAAAATGTGCAGATAAAAAAAAATAGATATATTATTATTTATGCAAAAACATCTTTGAAAAATCCTTTACGTAATATTCTTGAAATTTGGTTTTGTTAGAGTTAAATCCATTAAGTCGAGTGTTGAAATTTTGGTAGGTCTAGAGTTCTGTTAACCTGATTATAAGAATGGCGGATCCAAAATGGCGGATTTCTTTATTTTTAAACCGATTTGTCTCAAACTTGAGTTTGAAGTGTTTGAGAACACTGTACTTTACCCTCAAACTTAAAAAAATTTAAATGGCGGATCCAAAATGGCGGATTTTTTATTTATGCACCGATGTTTATCAAATATAGAACTTGGCGGTGTCTCAAGTCGCTGATTACGATTTTTAACTCAAACTCAAGAAAAACTCAAAATGGCGGATCCAAAATGGCGGATTTCTTTATTTTTAAACCGATTTGTCTCAAACTTGAAAGTTTGAAGTGCTTGGGATCACTTAATACAGTTTTATCCTAAAACTTAAAAAAATTAAAATGGCGGATTTTCTTATTTATGCACCGATATGTATCAAATATAGAACTTGGCGGTGTTTCAAGTTGTTAATTATGATTTTTGACTCAAACTCATAAAAAATTCAAAATGATGTTTCTTTATTTTTCGACGGGTTTCTTTTATGTATAATAAGTTTACTCTGTATATGGCAGTATGGAACTCTGGAAACGCGTTGCTTCGCTGGTCTGGCCTGGCTGCTACTGGGGAGTCTTGGGTGATTCATGTATTGTTTCTCGTTTATGTAGACAGCAGTAAACCACTAAAAATTATGTCCCTCTCTTTGGTTATAATATACTCGGGATATTCCGGTTACTTTTCTGAATTATACACGTGCAGATAAAAAATGTAAATTATGCTCGCTTGCTTGCAGCGGCTCTTGTTATTATTTTTTTTATTACCAGAGTTAGTAGGCTTAGTTTGCTTCTTTTAAAAATATTTTCTTTACAAATGTTGCATGCATTTTATTTATTTTATTCTAATGTTTGAAGAATATATCCGACTTTTAAAATTCCATTTCTAAACTATAGATTGCTTTAATTCTAAGCATTTGTTGCACCGAGCACCTTGTGACCCAATCAGGCAACGCCGCTGTTTCAACCAACCAAATTTTTAAACTATGAAAAAACAACAATAACACTTAGTACGTCTCAAAAATAGTTTTGCCAAAATCCATCAATTTTCTGTCAAGTCGCCTCTAAAAATTTATCTAAAAAAATTAAAATTCTTGAATTTTTTGGAGGAATATTTGGAAGATGATTAAATCAAGATGGTGGTACTCGGAAAAAATCCGCGCTCGGCCCAAAAATCTACTGCTCATAAGGCACCTGCCCGTAAGGCTCCTGTCCATAAGGCAGTGGCCCATACGGCTTCGACCCATAAGGACGGGCCCATAATTTACCGGCCCAAAAAGCACCGGCTCACCGGGATTTTTTTCATTTTCTCACATGGCCCATAGACCCCTGGCTACAACCAAAGGATTAAAAATTATAATGAAATTAGGGTAAATGTAAAGGCAGAAAGGAAAATCGACTTGTTACAACATGCAGTGCAGTTTAATTTAAATATAAGGGTTTACTTTACTTACCGCTGTACCCATCAGGCAGTGAACAACAGTTCACCCAAAAATCGGAGGAAAATACTGTAATAAAAATTAGATCTTTATTTAAATTATTTTTCTTCCTTACAAATCCTTTTTTGTAATCAATACATAGGTATGTTTTTTCACAAAAATATTGTACCAAAAGAGCCAAAATCTGGCCGTTATCTTGTGCAATAAAGTTTTTCAAAATAATTTTTATTTATTTTAAAATATTTTTTGCTTCGCGTCGTTCGGTCAATCCGTCAAGGATGGTAAAGACACTCTCCTCCGCATGTGTTAGGTACAATATTTTACCTATACCTAATTAAATGTAATTTATAAATAAACATGTAAAATTAGACGAAATTGAAATTTAAATAAATATTGAAGCTGTCTTAATGACGCGTTGCTAAGGTTTCTAAGTGGTTCGGTTTGGTTCGGTTTATTTAAAAAAAGTTAAATCTTCCCTGACGACATGTCTAGTTCTTTTTTTTTTAGTCTGTGGTTAACAAAAGGCGGTTAATTGAGTAAACATTTTTAGCGTAAATAATTACAAGCCGGCAGCACCGCACGGGACAAGGTTTCAATTTCACCCATTTTTCAGCGTTGCATGGGCCATCCTTATCGTGCGAAAACGTTCGTTGCTCTTCCTACGTGTTGCCGGTTCGATCCCTAGTAAAGACGTATAAGTTTGTTTTGATTTGGGGTAGGTCAGTAGTTAAAAGCTTTGCCGGTCGCGTGTCCATTGTTTGTTTTCAAAATGAAAATAAAAATTGTCGATTATATAATTAACTGTGCAAATTTAAATACGTTGACATATCAACTTCGATTACAAATAAAATCTTTAGGGCGACATATACCGGACCTAAAAATTAACTAAAATTGTTGTGCAAGAATGCAGAGGGGTGTTCCAGCAAAACCTGAACTGGTTGTGCGGTTGTAAAAAACGAAATGCTTTTTTTTTGCTTTATTTGTCTTATTATAAACAATCCACGAAGTGATCCTGCGTGGGTGGCAAAGGGAATGTGTGATATCAAGCACTTTAGTGAAAAGTTAAGAAGGCACAAGTAAGTGCTATTTATTTAAATAACCACATAAAATTTTCTATGTTAGGCAAGACCGATATTAGGTGCCAATTGAATGGTGCCTATAGGCAAAACATTACCGAACATAATGAAAATGTGGCAAAAAATCGACACATACTTAGTTGGTTAATAGACTGTTTAAAATTCTGTGGAATTTTTTAGGTTGCTCGAAGGTCCATGATGAGTCTGAAACTGGTGCTAATCCGAGCACTTTGCACATGTGAAATAAGAAGAACGAATAGACTTTATCTATAAACAAATTTATTAAAAACTACACCAAGTAGCTGCTTGTTTGTAAAATGCTAAAATAAATTTTTTTTAAGTAAGTTTTTATCTCCTTTTTCATGCAATATAAATTTCTGCCCCCCCCCCCCCAATTTATAACGTCACAAGCCGCCTCTGCATATCAGATTGTACTTTTAAATAATTATGAGCAAATCTGTCAATTAAAATTTACCTTACAATTTATTTTTAGTTAAATATTTAGGCCTCGTCTCCTTTTTTTGATACTATAAAAATCTTTATTTTTTGCTAGCTCTGCTCTATGGACTTTTCAAATCGAGAAAATATTAGCTCGTTTACGTTGAAAGTTACATGAGCTAGGGCCAGACTTTTCTGCAGCCCTATCAAATAAAATACCGAGTTTATTGAGTCAAACAGCGATAATATGTCGGACATCGCAGCTTTGGTTATTGGCCATAAGCTTTCTTGTTTGCTACATTTTCTTTTATTTCTACGGTCTCCTGCTCTAATGCTTTATCGGCTAGTTTGGAGCAAACGGTTAATTTAAAAAATAAATATTTTTTTATTAAATAACTGTTTCTTCTGGTAAGAGAACAGTTTAAAACTGGATCCCTCTAGGTAAGCGGAAGTTGGTTCGAAGTTAACAAACAAAATATTCTTTTCCCACAAAAAAATTTCGAGTTTTATAAGATAGATTATGATATTGCTACTTATTTTTCGAAGAAATTATAAAGAATAGTATTAAAAAGCTTAGATCCGGAAAAGCTAGCGGACCTGGGGGAATATACGCTGAAATGCTCAAATATGGATCAGAAAAAACTACTAGAAAATATCACATATATTATCAATCAATGCATAAACGGGCATTCAGTACCTGATGATTAGAAAATAGCATTCATATCCTTAAACAAGCTGGATTGCAACAACTACAGAGGAATTTCAGTAACCAGTACTCTAAGTAGATTGTACGGTAGGATTCTTAGAGACCTGATAGAGAATGATTTTCATGACCAAGAAGAAGAAGAGCAAAGTGGGTTTCGTGCAGGCAGATCTTGTAGTGATAATGTTTCTTGTCTTAAACAAGTAATTGAGAAAAGGAGTGCCAGAAATATAGAGACTCATGTTACCTTTGTGGACCTACAAAAAGCATATGATACCGTTCCAGTAGAAAAATTATGGACAGTGTTCGAACAAACCAATATCAATCATTCATATATAAACGCGATAAAAGAACTTTACGAAGGGTCAAAATCTAAAATTGAAATTGGAAATCGATTTTCAAAAGAATTCCAGGTAACGAAAGGCTGAAGACAGGGATGTTGTATCTCTCCAACTCTTTTTAAAATATATATCGCAGTAGTTCTAAAAAAACTGGAAACGTAAAGTACACGGCATGGTAATACAACTTAACGACCGATTTACCATATATACACTACAGTTTGCTGACGAATTGTAGCTAATGATAAAGAAGACATGGAGTATATGATGGGAAAGTTATCGGAAGAATACCAAAAGTGGGGGTTCACAGTGAACGTGGACAAGACACAGTACGAATCAAGTGAGTTGGAACTAGACAATGGACAAACAATATCTCCATGCAATGAGTATGTATACTTGGGTGTCACATTTGATAAGACAGGAACAGACTGTAAAGAACTAGAAAAAAGAATAGTAAAAGCAAAAAAGGTAATTGGTTGTCTTAACAGTATTTTATGGAGCAGAGAGATAAAAAAGAATGTAAAATTTAACATATATGAAATAATGGTAAAAAGCACGCTGCTGTATGGAATAGAGACTTCTCGCGTAACAGAAAAATACAAAGCAAAAATGGAAAGTGTCGAAATGGATGCAATAAGAAGATCAATGAGAATATATAGAACAGATCATATAAGAAATAAGATCATAAAAGAAAAAATGGGAATCGAGGGAAGCATAACAGATGACACCACTAAAATACAACTGATATGGTACGGCCATGTACAACGGATGAACGACGAAAGATTACCAAAGCAGGTCCTAGAATGGCAACCAATAGGGCGCAGAAAAAGAGGGCGTCCTAAACTGGAATGGCAACAGTCAATCCAAAGATCAACGAGTCAAAAAAACTGACGGAAGGTGATTGTGAGGATCGAAGGAGGTGGAGAATAGGTGTCGGACAACGTAGAAAAACGTTCTAAACCGACATAGTAGTAGTAGTATTTTTCGACGATGAATTTAAATCTAGGGTAAAAAAGTCCCTTGATGTCTGAAAGTTTCACCCATGTGTCAATTCATATAAAATCAACAAATAAAAGGGGGATAGGCTTTCTGATTATATTGGTTTTTATAATAGTAATTTTTTTCTAGCAGTCAAGGACATAAAGACATATTTTATATTTCTTTTTCAGATACCATCATCATCTTCATATCATTTCCTTCCATTTTATGGTTATGCTCGGGCTGAATAAAGCCTAATGAGGCCGAAACGCGTCCCCGAGCTACCTTTACGTCTGAGGATTTGCCCGTGAAACTTTTTTGTTAAAAAAAATTTTACCTCGTGAACTTCCCTCAAATTTTAAAAAATCCAGGGCTCAGGATGCTTACTGGGAGCAGATTATATCTGTCTCCGTCGCGACGTCAAAATTAGCCTCATAACCGAGGCAACCCTCACCAAAGCTGCAAATTGACAGTTGGTCTCTCCTCAGTAAACACCATATTTCATATTTCTTTTTCAGATACCATCATCATCATCATTTCATTTCCTTCCATTTTATGATTATGCTCGGGCTGAATGAAACCTAATGAAGCCAAAATGCGTCCCCGCGCTACCTTTACCTCTGAGGACGTGCCCGTAACACTTTTTGTTAAAGAAGCTTACATTTTACATGTTTCTGATCATCACTTTTTTAAAAAATTTAAAAATTTTTTGAAATTAAAAAGCTGGTAATTTGGGTTAACATAAACTGAACTAAACTGTTTTTCTACAAAAATAAATTTGGATGTCTCAAGAACTACTTATATTAGGGTAACGATGTATGGATTGTTTAAAAGGTCTTTAAAATACCTTATGAGCGAAGCAAAAACATTTGTTTTTCCAAAAATTAAATGTCGAATAACTAAAATTCCAATTTTGTTTTAAAAATTTTTTTTTCGAAATGTCTAATTTTCTAACAAACATGGTGTAATTTAAATTGATGTACCAAACTTTAAGGGGTGCTAAAAAAGGTCAAAAGAAGGACTTTTTTCCTTTACATTTTTTATCAAATTTCCTACATACAGAGTATCAAACTTAACAATATTTTTCAATTTTTTTCATCAATCTCAAATTCTCAAAAATTTATTAGCACATAATTAATTCTTAATAAAATTGACAAATTTATATCTATTGCAAAGGTTATTTGGCCACACGGTATCTTCTTACCTTATAATTTTTTTAAAAAAAGTAATAAATCTTTTTTGAGCATTATGAAGCACAAAACGATCTGATTTTTTAAAATTTACGCCCTTCAAACTTGCCAGATGTTATAACTTCAAAAAAATATTTGACCAAAAGTTATCTAAACTTTATGTCTACTTTTGACCTTCCCCACCATCCCTTAAAGTTTGGGGCACAATTGAAATTTCACCCTGTTTACTTTAAATTTGCAAATTCCGAGTTTTTTTATTTTAAACGTCTTTTTTTGTCAAAACGCAATATTTTCGAAACTCTCTTTTGTCTTGGCCGTAAAATTGAATGGAATAAGCTAACCTGGAGGAGGATGGACTGGAAACTTATCTTAATCTATTCAAACACACCACAGATTTTTGTCGGCAAAAATTCAAAAATTAGATTTTCCAATAAAATTTGTTAAAGAAAAAAAAAACTCAAAGAAAATCAACTTCGCCCCCCTTCTCTTTATTAGCTCTCAAAAAATTTGAAACTGTTTTCTTCAAACGTTCAAAATTAAAAAAACGAAAATTTTTGTTTTTAAAATATTATTGAGGATTTTATGTGGTTTTATTTTGCAAATACTTATACTTTTTATGGATTATTGTACATAAATTACAATGAAAATTATTACTTGAATTTTAGTATTAATATTTTAAGAGGATTTACAATATAAGGAAGAAGAAAATCGCACATCATATCCTACTTTCCTTGATTTATTTATGTAGTAATCGCTGGCACTATAAAACATTCTGTTCCCTGTATTCATAAACAAATTAAAAAGGCCATTGGTTTTGAAATAAATATCCTTATTTAATTTTTACGAAACAATATACTTATTTAATTTTTACGAAACAATATATATTTGTACGAAACAATATATATAATATACATAATTGTGTTTGTGAGGGGGCACTATCTTTAAAACCGTGTAAAAATTTCGAAAATCCATTGCTTAGATATTAATTTTCAAATTTTCAAATTTAACATGGAATGATAAAATAGAAATTTTTATTTAGGTTTTTGAAATTTTTACACGGTTGTAAAAACATTTAAGATACGTTTAAAACAAGGTATCACTAGGCCCTATTTCCTTATTAAAATATAGGGGTAAAGTATACCATTAGAAGGTAGTACGTGCTACTAAAATTTTAATATAGCATAAGAGTGTCCCCTCGCAAACAATATCGACGTGTTCGAGCGTTTCTCCAAATTCAAACGAAAAATACCCAAAAACAAATCTGTCCAAAAACACATCTGTTAACTTTTAGTTGGGACGCCCTGTATAAACCTGTGTGGTATGTGGCATTTATTGTGACTTCAAACAAGATTTCCTCCAGACAAAGAAGCAACAAAGCAATATTTAATGCAAAACCATAGTCGCTCGTCCAGTGATCGCAAACTCAAGAAGCATATTGTTGTCGTATAGCTACAACTTCTTGCTTCGGTCAGCTGCTGCTGCAAAGAGCCTTTAGGTGTTCTCGAGCACGTCCTAAATTAAATTTAAAAGTATTGATGCCTTATGCTTTTACCTTCCTTCCCATTAAAAATACGATATTTGGATATTTTTTAAACTAACGATTTTGTCGTGACATCTGTCTGAAAATTTTATGGAAACCAGTCATGCAGTTGAGGAGAAATCATCGTACGAACATACCAAAAGACATGCGGACAAACATAATACTAAAAACAATACCTAAATAGGGCATTTTTATTAATTATCTTAATGGAAATAATAAATTTTCTAGTCTTCCAGGTTAAAAAGGTAAAAAATAAATAAGTTTTTTCTAGCTGTGCAGTTAAATGCAGAAAGTTTTAAGAATACGTGTGCAAGTCTCCTGTTCTGACGTCCAGGAAAAACTCCCGGAGGTGTCATATCTTTACGTGGACCCGACGATAATCGAAAGACGCTATAAGCACTCCCGCAGGAGGGCATTATTGACGATGTCGACATGGTTTGCTAAAGTATACATCAGACTCACAGATCCAAGTTCGTCTTTTTTGCCCGTGATATTATGACTAGAGAAGGTAATAAGGCGGCTGATAGACTAGACAAAGACGCTAAAATATGGTGGATAGGGTCAGAAACTTGCAGCATCTTACGGCAGGTCAGCAGCATAGGTAATCATAGGCAATCACTCGGTATCGAGTATGATCATCATCTATCCATCATTGTCGTTGTCCGTAAGCAGTCTTTTGATGGCTATATATGCCAATTCTGATGGCGCACAGTCTTCCGCAGTTCTGGCACTCGCATTTTCCTGTGATAGCTTGACCGTTCCCCTCTCTGTTCTGCATCTCTAGCCTGCGGCGCTCCTGTTTAAATCTTTGTGATCCTTTATGGACTAGATGG
The DNA here is from genome assembly GCA_963576565.1 of Aspidapion aeneum. Lineage (NCBI taxonomy): Eukaryota > Metazoa > Arthropoda > Insecta > Coleoptera > Brentidae > Aspidapion > Aspidapion aeneum. Next base: position 78,023,236 of record OY755042.1, read on the forward strand.
TGACAGGTATCATTTTCCACGGTCACGTCTCGAACTTGTTGGTGTTTATCTAGGCTTTTATCATTTTGCTCTTGAGAACGTCCTTGTATCTTTTCTGTTGTCCTCTCCTATTTCTTCTTTCCTCCATCATTTGTCTATAGAATATCATCAAATAACGTGGCCTGTCCATTAAAGTTGATGCTTGAAAATGAGAGACTGGTTGTTCCTGCTTCTTCGAATATGCTTAAATTTGTACGCTGATATGACATTTGATTCTCAAGTTCTTTTTTAGACAGCACTAGTGATATTTTTCTCGGCACCTGATGACTTGATATTATGATGGCATTATAGATGAGCAGTTTGGTCTCACCGTTGACGTCATGGTTTTTGAAGACCCTCCCCTGAAGTCGTCCGAATGCTGCATTTGCTGATAGATGGCTTCCAAGGTGCCAAGGGCAGTATGCAGTCTACATTCTGTAAAGAGTGATCATTTAGTAATATAGTTAGGCCTTGATGGTTCTTACCCGGTGCTGGTTGATTTAGAACTTGCATCATTGACTGCTTGACTTCAAGAACAATGCTATGCTTGATTGAATGCATTAACTTTTGTATCGGAAGATACGACGTGATCATCGGCATACTGGAGATCGGTTATCGATGTTGTACAACCTTTAGTTTTAGTACGCAGTCTGTTTAGAATAAATATGCTTTGTTGAATCTGTGCAGGATTTTCATACCCTGTGGCAAGTATTCCTCGACAAGGAGAAGCACGCAGCCTTGCTTGACACCTGTGGTTATTTGTAAAAGCTCACCTGGTCTATCGTTGCTTGGTATAGTTACACTATGTTATCACAAAGCAGGCTAACAATTTAAGTGTTCTTTTGGGGACACCCAATTTTTGCCAGGACTTTCCAAAGGGATTCTCTATTAATTAAGTCGAATACTATCACAAAAGGGCGAATTTGTTCTCTAGATTTCTCTTGATTTTGTCTTGCATGTCAGCCGTGCCGCTGTTCAGGGCAGGTAGAGCCCAAATAAAATGTAAATGGACAAATCCTTATTTAGGTAAATGCGTAGTGTTAACAAAATTGACTTCTGTTATTATAGGTCGGTGCCTCTTTGGAGCGTATGTCATCTATTTAAGCATACCAATACAAACGACTTTTGCCGTAGTTGTAGGGAGAGGATAAAAGCCTCAGAGTATAAGACAAATACTGTGTGAATACTCTGAACTTGTTGAGACGAGATATACCGCGCAAGCTCTTATTCTCCAAAGATCTTCCAGAACTAGGTGAAAACTTGTAGTGATATAGAACTCGGCTTAACCAAACCCAACCTAAGAATGGGAATATATCAGCGAACTTGTTTAACTGAAGTTTGGGGTCAATGTACTTTGGATAATATGTCGACATAGGTGTATACAGGGTATCTTGGGCTTTATGCTCGAAATATCGTCGATTTGCCGTGTAAGATAAAAATAAAGTAGACATAAATAGGGTTATGGCCAGGGGACAGTCAGGTAGCTATATGCTTTAACAAAACAAAATGTTATTGCTTAAAGTTCTTAAACTAAATTATGTAAGTTCCCTTGCTCACTCTGGGTTTAATAAAGATACAAAAAATCATAGTCAGACTTGAATCGATTAAATTACTTGAAAATATTTAGAGGACTGAACATAAGAAGATAAATAATTGTCATAAATATTACAATTACATGTAGCGTTGCCAACTCCCACTGGAGCCAAAGGAGGACATTTTTATATGATCTCACAATTTAAAAAAAAATTCTAGTACACATTCCTTAAAATAAAGCTCTATACGTATAAACATAATATAAAAATTTACTAGGTAGGTACGTATATTGGTATGTATTTTTTAAATAAGAAAAAAATCTTTTTCAAAACACATTTATTAAAAATAATTAGTCTAGTTTTTTATGTTTGGCTTTTTTGTGATTCGACGTTTTTACACTTTGATGAAATGACGCTTTGTTTAAATTATTTCGGCAATTTTACGGATCGAAAAAACTACGTTTCATTTAAATTATTTTCGTCTTTTCTATTTTCGATTGTTTTATTTTCGAACAAATTACGGTTCGATATTTTTTTCGACATTTGAATATGACGCGGAATGAGCGCCCCAAATTACAAGCTACTACAAAGTTAATTAAAATTAAAAGCAAGAGACGCCAAAGAAGAAGAAACACGTCCTGGCGAAAGAATCTAAGAGACTTGTGCGGCATGACGTCGAATTCTTTTTTTGCTTGGTGCAGCAGCAAATAAGACTCGCGTTGCCATGATTTATTTCCAACCTTGGCTGGGAGGTGAAACTTAAAAAAGGAGATACAAATGGTTTATTCTGTCATTTCAGAACAGAAACGTATTGTGTGCTTGGTTTATATAGATAAAAATTAATTAGGAGCTTAAATATCATATTTTTTTTTACAATAATGGGTAAAATAACTACTTTTTAATGCTCAAAATTAATGTTTTTGATCATGATGCCTAATTTTTTTTGCCTGCGGCGTGTACCTTTATGTCATTGTTTTGCTTCACCTTTGCAAATGACCACGAGCCGCCACTAAGACTCATTTTAAAGTAAAAATTAAAATAAAAATATTTTGCTGTTGAAACAGCCCAATCAAAATTAATAGTTATTTAAAAAACAAGTTTTAAAAATGAATTTATTTATATGGGCGAGACAGTTTGGTGGTCCGAGCCTTAGCGAGGTCCATAATTCGAGCGAGTTGTGAAAAAAAAATTTCATGCAATATACAGCGTGTGCAAAACTTTTGCACTTGCTCTGTGAAAAACGCCGTTTTCAGTGAAAAACTTCATTATCGGAGGTAGTTTTTTAATAAGTTTTGAACACTGTTTTTGTAGAAAATAATATGAATTCTATTTTAATATGTACTTTTGTTTTATTTTTATGCTGGGGTTATGTATATAAAAATTAAAATACCTATTTTGCTATTTAGACAGCCAAAATAAAAAACAAACATCAATATTTTTGTAAAAAAACACAATCTGTAAGTTTTTTTGAATTAAAAGATAAATGGCTTTTTAAAGTTGGATTGCTTAAAAATCTTAAAATAGTTAAAAAAAACTGAAAAAAATAATCAAATTCTATACTAAAACAACAACAAAGATCATATGATGTGATGTTGCACATCTGTTTTCAGATAAAAATAAAAAAAAAGTTAAAAGTTTTCCAACTTTTTATTTTATAGAATCAACTATTAATTTTTATCTGTATGTATAGTGTATGAACTCAGCACAAAATATTACAGCATAAGCAGAAGTGCTAGATTTCAATAATATAAAAAAAAACAGTAAATTGAGGCATTCATCTTAAGTGACTGTTTACTTACCTTACTACTATACCCCAAGAATAAAGAGAAAAAATATTAAATTCTTAGTAAAACAAACTAAAACTTGGAGGCAAACAACATAGGGTGCAAATTCTGCGATCTTTTTTTTTTTTTTACGGTTAAGCGCACTCGCAAGGAGATCCCTATCACGCTCGAGAAGCGGCCAGTGCGCGGAAATGTTGGTGTGTGTTGGTTTTGAAACGGTTCAGGTTGTAACCTGCAGGGAAAACTGTCGCAGGGAGTTTATTCCACAGCGATGCTGTTCTCCAGAGATATGAATTCTGATATAATGATGTTCTTGGTGCCTCTATTTTGACAGTAAATTGATGGTTACCGTCTGTTTGACGTGTTCGCCTAGTAGGTGCTACTCCCGGGGGGATCATACGTGCCAACTCTTCAGAGCATTTTCCGTGATAATACCTGTAGAAGAGAGATAGATCGCCCACAGTTCTTCGATGTTCGAGACTATCCAAGCTACGGGTAAGTGCGGGGTCATTGATCTTGATTGCTCGTTTTTGCACGGTGTTCAAAAGCATTAAGGTATGTTTGGGTGCCGCACTCCATATATGTGAGCAGTACTCCATAGTTGGTCGAATCTGGGCTTTGTAGAATGTCAGCAGTTGGCTTGGTGTATACAGATGTCTTGTACGAAATAGCACCCCAAGCTTTTGGGACGCCCTTTTAGCTATATCTGCCACGTGACTGTGCCAAGACATGTTGGTCTCTGCAGTGACTCCTAAGATGTTCAACTGGCTCTGCAATGTGACAGCACTACCAGATAGCATGATGTTTGGCTCACCGGTGCTGGTCTTTTTTGAAAACAGGGCTGCTTGGGTTTTCTGCGCGTTGAACTGTACAAGGTTTTTGTTGCCCCAGTCCTCTATTATCTCCAGGTCGTTATTTATCTGCGATATTTGAGTTAGTCTAAGATGATGGAATTCACGTGCGGATAGACACTGAGTGGGTGGTATGACTGAGGAGACTACATTGCCATCATCTGCAAAGCAATATAGTGGATTTACTGTTTTATCTATGAGGTCATTTATGTAAATCAGAAAAAGTGTTGGCGAAAGGATTGCTCCCTGTGGCACACCAGCATTTATTTGGTAAGAGTTGGAGTTCCGGCCATCCAGTGCAACATAAATGGATCTATCCTTAAGGTACCAACCAAGTGCAAAGTTTCGGCGACAATCCCATTGCTTTGAGCTTGTTGAGCAGATTTTCATGCCAGACTTTATCGAATGCTTTTGATATATCTAAGGCAATTGTTCTTGTTTCGCCCCTTAACTCAATCGCTTTTTGCCATAAGTGAGTGACGTATGTAAGTAAATCGCCAGTTGACCTATATTTTCGAAATCCGTATTGCTTGTCGTTGATAATTTTGTACTTTTCCAAGTACTTGGTTAGGTGATTGTTCACAACTCTTTCCATTACTTTTGATATCACCGGAAGTAGAGCGCGAACATCTGTGCCGGACTAGAGATGGGCGATATATCGATTACTGCGATTCAGTAACAGTGAAACAAAAATCACTGGCGCTACCGGTTATCGAAATTCTGCACAAGCAGTTATTCAGTGATTGGTAAATATTATTACCGGTATCTGAGGAACGTCGCGTCTCACGACGTCATCGTGTCGCTGGTCGCACCCGAACGCATATTTGGCAGTGAAATCGCGTTTCACCGTAACAAACAAAAACGGTGATTTTTAACTAGCCGGTTAAATCATAAATAGCACTACCGAATATTAGGTAACCTTTTTCGCGGCCGAAATAACTGTATAGCCGCAGCCGCAGGGGATGCTCTCCGTAATACTAGGTAAAATAAATAATACTAGAAATATATAGAAATATTTTACTAGGTAAAATAGTGAATGAAGAATGAATAATAGAAATATTTTATACAGTGATTGAAATCACCGTTAAAAATCACTGGTTACTTATAAATCGCTGTCGCTACTTCACCGGTTAGTCGATAATCACTGTTTTGCCCAACTCTATTAGAGTTGGGCAAAACAGTGATTTTCGACTAACCGGTGAAGTAGCGACATTAGTCGTGTGCAACATTACATCATATGATCTTTGTTGTTGTTTTAGTATAGAATTTGATTATTTTTTTCAGTTTTTTTTTAACCATTTTAAGATTTTTAACCAATCCAACTTTAAAAAGCCATTTATCTTTTATTTCAAAAAAACTTACAGATTGTGTTTTTTTACAAAAATATTGATGTTTGTTTTTTATTTTGGCTGTCTAAATAGCAAAATAGGTATTTTAATTTTTATATACATAACCCCAGCATAAAAATAAAACAAAAGTACATATTAAAATAGAATTCATATTATTTTCTACAAAAACAGTGTTCAAAATTTATTAAAAAACTACCTCCGATAATGAAGTTTTTCACTGAAAACGGCGTTTTTCACAGAGCAAGTGCAAAAGTTTTGGACACGCTGTATATTGCATGAAAATTTTTTTTCACAACTCGCTCGAATTATGGACCTCGCTAAGGCTCGGACCACCAAACTGTCTCGCCCATATAAATAAATTCATTATTAAAACTTGTTTTTTAAATAACTATTAATTTTGATTGGGCTGTTTCAACAGCAAAATATTTTTATTTTAATTTTTACTTTAAAATGAGTCTTAGTGGCGGCTCGTGGTCATTTGCAAAGGTGAAGCCAAACAATGACATAAAGGTACACGCCGCAGGCAAAAAAAATTAGGCATCATGATCAAAAAAATTAATTTTGAGCATGAGCATTTTTACGTTTAAGGCAACGTTACATATTTGTTTATTCAGGTAAATAATCAAGGCTCTTCGACTCGTCTTTCTGTACACAAATTAAGGGTATTTTATAGAGCTAGGTTTCGAGGTTATATAGTGTCCAAAAAGTTACCTTATAAAGGAGACATTCCATCGAATTACTGTGGACATTGCGCACACCGTATTATCTGGACATCGTAATTGGAATTTAGGATCACAGGTTTCGGAAAAATCACATTAAAACTTTTGATTGTTTTGTTTATCTGGGGAATTTCGTGAGTTTCTTTGACGTTCATGAAAATAAACAGCTGTTCTGCTGGGGAATGGCGGCGTTGCCGCATCACAAATGGTTTCAGTAACAGGAAGGAAACATTTAGATGAACAGTTCATTCGCTTATGTTTATTTTCGAGGATATTGGGACAATCCGAACCTCATATCCTTCACGGATTAGCTAGTTTTGATAGTACGAAAACATATTTGGGTCGACCAGGAACAACCGAGGCTCCGCCCCTTTGATATCTTTATTAATTTGATGAGGAGAAGATAAAATAAATACGAGTTATGCACTTTTGTAAATGGGAGATAAACGAGGGATAAAAACCAAGACTAAAAGAATAAACGAAATCGTGTGAGTTAACATCTGAACACTTTTGTGCCGAGTTTAAGCAGTAGTTCAGTGTGTATTTTTAGGTTCAGGTTCAGAAACAACTTTATTAATGTGGAGGTGTTTTACAGGAATGGCGTCAAACCATATGAATCTTGGAGAAAACATATATAAAGAGCAAAGGAAACTTTTGACTAAAACTGTAACTAAAATACAACTAAATTCTACACTTAGTATAGCTTTACTCATATGGGAATTGGTTGAGTGTTCGAATATTCCTGGGTTTGATGCATGCTCGAATCTCCAGTAATTGAATTTACAGTTGATGGTTTCAATGCTGAGCTTCTTATAGTCCGGCTGGTTATTTTCCTCCTACTTGCTATGTTGGCAGGGGTCCGGTAGGCAAGTGTTCGGTCTATGTATGGAGGGTGTCTCGATGTCCTTGTTATAAAAATTTCAACCGTGGAAATAGATCCGGCAACACCTCAAGGTGCGTTTTACGTATTTTCAATGCTTGGTCGATGCTGCCCCTATATACCGGTACGAAAGTGATGGTGTGTTTCCTCATTGGTTGGTTTGTAAACCGCGGGTTTTTTTTCTCCAGTCTCGCAAACCAGACAGTGTTTTTTCGTTGCGAGCGTTTTTTTTATAAATAGGTTTGCATCCTTATTTGAATTTAACCGGGAAAATTATGGTACTGTGCGTTTTACTGCCCCACCAGATCTACGAACGGTTTCCGGCCACTTCATTTTTTGTGTTCTCGACAAAGTGCCTGGTCTCTTTCCTAACGAATTTTGGCTGGGTCGGCAACAGGTCTCTGGGATCGCCATTGTTTTTGGTTAGTGGCACTGCAGAAACTGCAGGTTCTGTCCCAGAGACTGTAAAGAGTGAGTCCGTCGTGAGGCGTATCTCGTTGACGGCTCATATCCTCTGCATAGAGGGATTTAAGGCGGCCTACGCCGTTTCTACGGGAAATAAGCGTGGTAAGTTCGATTTTTTTTTATTATTTTTTTGAGTTCTTTAAGACAATATTTGCCTCCCAAATTGTAATTGTTTTTCGTGTGAAATGTACTTTTTTCGACAAGAGACATGGGGAATTTTTGGAGTTTTTTTTTATTTTTTTTAAGACCACGTTTTGGATAAAAACTATATATTGTTTTTCTCCTTTGTCTACAGCCCTGTCCATTCCATCGACAGCTGTGCTGGACGCTGGTGTAAAGCCGGGTGTAGCCTTGTAACCCTGGGAAAGGTACGTTAGGATTATTTTAGTTCATCTGTTTAAATCTGCTTTATTTTATTGAGTCGACATGGGGTTCTTGATTTAAATTACTCGGTGTAGGGGAACTTCGTGCAAAATAGACGAATTCCAGGAAACTGAAACATTTCATTTTCCACAGGGTTTTACGCTCGGGCAAGGATCCCACAACCTTTCCACGACCATGTGCTGCCCTAGTACCATGTGCTAAGGGATCTTTAGGGGAGGCGCGAGCAAACCAGAGCAGCAGTAGCAGCGAGAATGCCTGAAGAAACACCACTTTTCCAGGTTTACAGAAAATAACATAGTAATTAGAAAATAAAAAGAGGACCAAGGTAGAAGTTTTCTTCAATTTCAAGCAAGCAACCATTTTTTTTATATAATTATTTTTCCCCATAAATTTTATAGTATATTTCAACATTGCTTGTAAACGCAAGATAAGGTATGACGTCATAACCCCAATTTTGCGGCATATTTAAGTAACATTTTTTCTTTGAAATTCAAAGTGGTTTGCGTTTATTTATTTTACTCTGTCCTATAATAATTCAGCACCATCTTTTCCTCAGATTTTAAAATAAACAAGATGAACTAAATTTTTTGGTTATTTGTACAATCCAATGAACCAACTTTGCAGAGACAAAAGAGAGATGGGGTTGTATTTTTGTTAGCGGTTTCCTTACATTGTTTTGCCTCATGGGGCAGATCTCGGACTGGGTTGCTGTCTGTCTCATTCTACCCAATGTAGAATGATGACAGCAGATATTTGGTCCAGATCTCCCCTATGACAGAATAATTTTGGAAGTATATTTATTTTTTTCAATCGTTTATATAACTGAGTCTCACACTACTGACTCAGATGTAGGTACACTATGACCTGTTAAAGGAGTCCATCTACCTGTCAAGTGCTTCTAGTTTTGTCATCTTAATTCAATCTTTTAGAATTTTATTCTGTTTATTAGTCAATTTTTTTGGTTATTCTTGATTACATAAATACTCTGGAAGCCTCGGAAGTAAGTAGAGTTTCATTGTTTGGCCACAACGTTTGGGTTGAACTGTATTTTATTTAAGATCTTCTTTGTAAAAAATTGGTATTAAACACTGTGGCGCACTTAAAATTTTCTTATTTCTGAACCCCCCCCCCCCCTTCTCCACTGTATAAAAGTTACCGGGCATATCAATGTTTTACCTAGCTAGAAAATACAATTCTGCTTCCAGATATTTGTTTAATTATTCAGTGGTTTTGTTGTGTCACAAGTTGGCAAATTGTTATTATTCTAATTACAGTGTTACAAAATGGCGGCAACGTCTTTAAGCTGCCACAAATGTCACACAACGCATTTTAATAGGCCACATTGTAAAAACATATGATATTTAAGCTCCTGATTAATTTTTATCTATATAAACCAAGCACACAATACGTTTCTGTTCTGAAATGACAGAATAAACCATTTGTATCTCTTTTTTTAGTTTCACCTCCCAGCCAAGGTTGGAAATAAATCATGGCAACGCGAGTCTTATTTGCTGCTGCACCAAGCAAAAAAAGAATTCGACGTCATGCCGCACAAGTCTCTTAGATTCTTTCGCCAGGACGTGTTTCTTCTTCTTTGGCGTCTCTTGCTTTTAATTTTAATTAACTTTGTAGTAGCTTGTAATTTGGGGCGCTCATTCCGCGTCATATTCAAATGTCGAAAAAAATATCGAACCGTAATTTGGTCGAAAATAAAACAATCGAAAATAGAAAAGACGAAAATAATTTAAATGAAACGTAGTTTTTTCGATCCGTAAAATTGTCGAAATAATTTAAACAAAGCATCATTTCATCAAAGTGTAAAAACGTCGAATCACAAAAAAGCCAAACATAAAAAAACTAGACTAATTATTTTTAATAAATGTGTTTTGAAAAAGATTTTTTTTTTAATTTAAGAAATACATACCAATATACGTACCTACCTAATAAATTTTTATATTATGTTTATACGTATAGAGCTTTATTTTAAGGAATGTGTACTAGAATTTTTTTTTTAATTGTGAGATCATATAAAAATGTCCTCCTTTGGCTCCAGTGGGAGTTGGCAACCCTAGCCGCTGCAGTGGCGTATATAGAAAAAAGTTTCGGGGTGGGCCCGAGGCAGTTTTGGGGGGGGGGGGCGAGATCCCATGAGGGCGTATTTTATGCTATTTTAGGTTTGTCTTTATGAAATATGTCGAAAATATCTAAAAAAATGTTAGCTTCGGGGGGGGCCTGGGGGGCCCCCCATATATACACCAGTGGGCCGCTGCCTTATGGACAGGAGACTTATGGCCAGGTACCTTATTGGCCTGTGCCTTAGGGGCAGTACATTTTTCGGCCGGGCGCGGATTTTGTCCTGGGCTGGATGGGGAACCGTAAACCAGCCCAGGAAAAAATACGCGACTCGGGTCTACTACGTTATACCTCGATGCTTGAAAATGGGTGTTTCTTTTTTTAATGATAAGTTGAGGTCGTTTTATACTGTTTTCAAGAAAAAAAAATGCGGATTTTTCGCATTTTTTTTAGAAATTTAAAAATCAAAAAATTAGTAAAAACTCATACAAATTGCTATAGAAATAATTTATTTGACGTTTGTAATTTCGAGAAAGAGAGGGACGGCTCCCAATCGACGGAGCTTTAAATAAATGGTAATTTAGCTAAAAATAAGGTGACCACCTGTCTGGCAAGAGGCGATAAAAAGTTTTTAAGAAATGTATTTACGCATAGAAAAATGGTTACATCATATTTTTGAAATCTAACGTTCAACATTTTAATTTGTCGCGCATTTTTGACTCCGTAAAATCGTCCAAAATCGTCTATTGAGCATTTATAATGAAAAAAATGATGCAGAAACAATTATTATAATGATGATTTACAGAAATTCAGCAGTTCGGTTGGGTCGGGTCGATCTTAGATTAGGTTGGCTGTGTCTTAAAGTAATTCAGCAGGAGTCGGCCGCGCCGACTCCTGCTGAATTACTTTGGGACCCAACAAACCTAACCTAAAACCAAACCGAACGGAACTTAACTGAATCAAACTGAACCAAACCGAACCGAACTAAACCAAAACGAACGGAACCGAACCAAACCGAACCGAACCGAACCGGAGTGAACGGAACCGAACCGAACCGCACAAGCAATCAGCAAGAATCGGCTGCGCCGATTCTTGTTGAATAGTTCTAACTAAATAGTTTCCTATAATTTGGGCCTTTAACCCTCAGATGCACCGTAACAAGGCTTTGTTAATCCATTCTCCATCTTTGTTGTTTTGTATGTGAGCAACAAGGACTTAATCGCGATTAAATCCATGATCGCGCTTCAGTGCTTACGGTGCATCTGAAGGTAAGTCAGCGTAAGCAAATTGGTAAATTTGAAATGGCCGAATGACCTGGAAAGTGTCGGCCAAGCAAAAACTTTCTATCAATGTGTCAAAAAATCTGTGGGAAGGTCAACTGTACAAATTTTCAAAATTATGTGAAAAAACCGAGAAAAAACACGAAAAACTAGGTATGTAATTAATTTAAAATTGTTAAATTATCAATCCTACGCTAATTTATAAATTGATGCCGAAAATTTGACGATGCAGTGATAGAAATTGATTTTTTTCAACTAAAACAAGTCAAAGAAAATCACTATGTAACGTTTTTTAAAAAATTATTTAAAAAAAAAACCATACTTTTTTTTTAAATTTCCCGTACCAAATCGACTAAAAATAGTCCAAAGAATCATTTTCATACAAAAAAATCGTTATATAGGGCGTTTTGACGAGCGAGGTATAACGTAGTAGAACCCGCGACTCTACCAACAAGGCGACAAGGACACCTAAATTCCAAAAAATCGAGTAGCACCATCTCGATTTCATCATCTTCCAAATATTCTTCCAAAAATTCAAGAACTTTCATTTTTGTAAATAAATTTTTAAAGGCGACTTGACATAGGAAATTGATGGGTTTTGACAAAACTATTTTGGGACGTACTGGGTTCTTTGTGCTGGGTGTATTTGTTGTTTTTTCATAGTTTAAAAATTATGTTGGTTGAAACAGCGGCGTTGCCTGATTGGGTCACAAGATGGCCGCATCTTAACAAAGAAGAGGAGATTTTTGCCCGGTGCAACAAATTTAAAAATAAGGCATGCTTAAAATTAAAGCAATCCATAGTTAAGAAAGGGAATTTTAAAAGTCGGTGCGATGGGCCCTAAATACTATCGATCATACTTTTGTGACAATATTTGCAGCTGAACACGCTTAAACAATTTTTTATAATTCTTTTTACAAATACCCGCGGACAGAAAATTCTTTTCATTTCTCCACAATAAACCCCACACAATTATGGAAAAACAACAAACATCCATAAATTAATAAATTTTTACAAAATCAACTAATGTTTATAAAAATATTATACATAAACCTTGACATATAATAAATAAACCCTCGTATTTTTAACAATTTTTAAGTCATATAGTCACATGGAACGGAGTGTGTTCAACACAACTAAAACTAACGCATGCGCAGTAACCAATGTTTTGTCTACCTGAAAAAGGAACAGTAAGAATTAAGGGGGTCATGGCTTCAAGCCTGGAGTGAATGGGAATGGCCTGTCTTTATGTTATAAGGTATTTGGTATCATTTAACTTCCTATATTCTAAGGAAATTTGATTTCGTATGCTAATGTTCCCAAAATAATAATCGATCTAAATAAAGCACAGCCAAAACGTCCTTGTCGACGAGAAAAGCTAATTAGTCCATGTGACACTCAGTCCCGAAGGTCCGGCGTTGAGTCCCACTCTTAGGTCCGCAACGACAAAGGACTCTAGACAGCGGTCCTTTGTACAGGCTGTCAGTCCGAGAACGCTTGTCCATTGTCTTTAACGGGAAGACGCTATTTGCGTGGCTCCCTCTAACATAACACTATTAATTAATTATGTGCTTGCCTTGAAAACAATCCCTGACAGAAACACAACTTGTCACTCTCCCGCTTTGAGCGCTTTAAAATAGATTGAGAAAACTAATGTAGTCCGGCGATATAAAACCCTGTCATTTGCACTTGCTAACTAAATGTTATACAGAGCGAAACAAGTTTTCATGGTTAATCGGGTAAAAAAAAGTTTTTGTTTCTCTCATGTTTTTCCGCGGATAGCTCGAAAGCTTAACCTCACGGGGGTCCAAGATCTAATAAACACCTAATGAGTGTTGACAGCTAACTGTTTCGTCCTTATGGGACCCCTCAGAACACTGCTTAGTCAATGTGGCACCTTTGCAAAGTTAATCAGACCGTTTTGTCTCTCATCCTACATCTATAGTGAGAAAACCCTCGCAGGAAGCGCCATCTACCGAGATACAAGAGAAACTAGAACAAGAGCAGGCGAGTATAAACTGCTATATATATATATATATATATATATCGATCGATGAAAAGATAATATTTAGTTTTCAAGAAATAAATGTATTTTTTAATTTAAAAAATAGGAATTGGGGTGACCTTTTCCGGCAGCCGGACTGACCACAGAACACTTGACTGACCTTTGCTTTGCCGCGGCAGACGTGACGAAAACTTACGAATGATGCCGCCGTTGCTTAGGGCTGTTTTTACAGACGTTCCTCAGGCTTCATTTATTTATTTCTTAAATGTGTTATTTTATATGGATGACAGAGAAAAAAAATGGGGAACAACTATGAATTCGGGTCATTTCTCATGTCTTTTTATCACGTTATTTTTGATTTAAGCACATAATTTTGATAAGGGAGGACAAATGGCGTCCTCCACAGGGTCTGTGGAGGACGGAGGACATTTTGCCTCAAAGGAGGACTGTCCTCCTGGCTGGAGGACGGTTGGCAACCCTCCTAGCAGCGGCCCATACACCTCTGGATATAACCAAAGGATTAAAAATTATAATGAAATTAGGGTAAAATGTAAAGGCAGAAAGGAAAATCGTCTTGTTACTTCATGCACTGCAGTTTCATAAATGCAAGAGTTTTCTTATACTGGTCAGTCCTATTCTACCTTTACCGCTGTACCCACCAGGCTGTGAACAACAGTTAACTCAAAAATCGGACGAAAATACTCTAATAAAAATTAGCTTCAACTTTATTTAAATTATTTTTCTTCCTTACAAATCTTTTTGTAATCGATACATAGGTATATTTTTTCACAAAAATATTGTGCCAAAAGAACCAAAATCTAGCCGTTATCTTGTGCAATAAAGTTTTTCAAAATAATTTTTATTTATTAAAAAAAAAAACATGTTTTTTACTTTATTTACTTAAAAAAGACAAAATTTACTTTAATCAAAACACTGCTCATTTGTAGGTATTGTCAGTTGCTATGGCTATGCTAGAAGGGTAACATTATGTGACCAGCATCTTATCTTTAAGCAGCTCTTAAGCAACAGTAAAGTCACGAAAAAAGCTGACTTAATTTTAACAACACTAAGGAAGGAATAAGTCTGCCTTTAAGTTCGGTACAATGAAATTTTACGAAATAAGGTATTCTTTAGGCTAAGAAACGGAAAAAAAGTCGGTGCGATGGGCCCTTAGAACCTTAATTTGATAAGTAACAGAAAACATGACGTCGGCACAGCTGTTCGTTTGCTCCAAAACTCACGTATGCACATTAGTTTTATTCTCCGAGTTAAAATTTTCCATTATTTCCAGAACAAGCTATGATTGCTTCAGTTCTCTATTTTTTGGTCTGTATTTATGCTGAGAGGTATATGGATGATACACAGCCGAAAATGTGTCACTTTCAACCATATACACGTAATGTGCTCATAAAAAACCCGACGCACACTGGCGCGTTTTGTTGAAAATTTGGCCAAAACCTATACAGAATAAGGAAGGCGCTTAAAATGATTTCAGTTATTTTAAAATATGTAAAATAATATTTAAAGTTCAAAAACGATAATTTTGTAAAGGATCCCTCAGAAAAACCAGCCTGTGTGCGCCCTCCATATAAAGAATTTTACTTTGTTACCATCTTTCATATGAGTAACCAATAAATTGATTAAGGAAGCTAATTAAAAATCGTTATTTGACACATTAGTAACGGGAGGGGGAGAAATAGGGAAAACAGTTTACAAAAGAAGAAAAACGAAAGTGGATAATGTCATAAATAATCACTTCATGAATCTATATAACGTCATCAAACCAAATGCTTTTTTTTGCGATGAGTGACTTGTGAGGTAAACTGCGTGAAATATGAGTTGGTTCTGGTTTGCTGAAAACCCATTGTTTAACATTTTGACCTTGGATTCGACACATCACGCTGGTTTTTTTACGTGGACCTTCCAACCTCGGGCTCAGCACTGCTTAACAGTCCATAATTTTTTTCAGCGCTCTGACCCTATAAGTTCACAATTTAAAATATAACAATACAATTTACACAGGTGCCTCCTGGTCACACGCATTGAAATTTAATTTCTTTACATTTTCATTTCCTTCCAGTACCTACGTTTCCTAATAGAATTCTTTTGTCCATGAATGAAGGAGTGAGTAATGCATCTCCGACCATTTAAGAGATTTGAAGTACCTCAAAAAACTAACTGGTTATTGAAACAGTATGTTATCTCTTCCTTTCTATCTTACATCGTTTTTGCTTTAACTACAGCTGTGATACTGTGAGAGACTTGAGCTGAAATTTACTTCGTGTAAAGATTATGGCCTAAAAATAAACTTTAAGAAAACCAGATTTATGATATTTTGATGATGATTGATGAAGATATCCCAGCCAATCAACCAATTGATAATACACCTATAGAAAGAGTAAATAAATATAAATATCCGGGCAGTTGGCTGACCGAAACTTTGGATCAATCACCAGAAGTAAAAGCTTAAATAGAAATAGCAAGAGAAGCATTTGTAAAGATCAAAAAGTTTCTCTGCAGCGGAGAAATGAACTGAAAATACGTATTTACAATTCTAGTCTATAGTACAGAGGCTTGGACGCCTAAAAATGTCGAACTGAAAAAACCCGAAGTATTGAAAGATCGGCGTATATAATAAGTAATTAGCACTTATAAAATTAGAAAATTAGAGTACATTGGACATAATAAGAGAGTCCAAATATGCACTGCTAAGGAACACAATTGAAGAGAAAATTAAGGGTAAAATGAGACAAAGGAGAAGAATAACATCCAACCAAGTCTCCCTCAAGTTTACACTTGATAACTGTGAGAGATATTAACTAGCCAAAACGTCGTGTTTAATAGGAAAAAAATGTAAGTCCGAAATTTTGTTTCTGCTCAATCATCGTCTGCATTCAAACAAAAAATCCAATCAGTTATTTAGAGCAGCAGTTAAAAAAGCTAACATTACCATGATGATTTCCAAACTTTATTAGAAAATGGAACCAGAAGAAGAAGACGACTTTCTAGAACTCCTTTGTCTTGTCGAAGTAGTTCATAAAAACATTAATCAGGTGCCAATGTTTTTGAAACAATGATAATAATAAACCAAGCTTATTGTATTACGATACGTTGCCTTTTGGGATACAGTTTCTCCACACATTCCCAAATGTTCCTAATAAATACTTGTTACGAATATTTACTGCTACAACCACCTACGGCCACCATTATTACTATTTATAATACCTTAATGCACCTTTCTGCAAGCCAGATCAAAGAAGTTTGTATTAAACTACTCCCAAACTTATTTATGTTATGTATAGCTGAAAAATGAGGGTGACAAATAAACAAACTTGTGACTTCAAATTTGTCCATCATCTTAAAAAACAATATGACGGGACTTTTTTAAATCTGAAAAATTAATACGGTTAAGTGCTTCAAAATTTAATCAAAAAGAGATTTATTTCAAGTTTTTTACCTCACAAAGGTACAGCCTTGCAACAAAGCGACAGGAAAAGACAACGGCAGCTAAATGGCACTGCAGGATTTGCAAACGGCGACCATTTTCTCCCGTCACAAATCACTTTTACTGCCCATAGAGAACCTTTCGCTAATGCTCGCTCTGCCTTGAATATCTCAGATTTAATTTCCACTCTTTAATATAAATAGGTATGGAGAGGCCGTCCCCAAGCCATGCCCTGGATTTATTTTATGTCCATTGTGGTTTAGCTTTTTATTGCGTTTTCGTCTTAATTAATTGCCAATTTTTTTAATGGACGTTAACTTTACTGCTAGGTTATCTAAATTTAAATTTATTTATTTTTTATACATTTAGCCATCTGAAAAGGATATTTACAAAAAAATCTTTAAATATCATTAATTTTAAAAATAATCAATGCTTGGTTAGGGAGGGCCGATGCACAACAAACGCAAATAGGTATACCGGGTGGGCCAAAAAAACCGGAAAAAGTATTTAAAGAAATTTTTACCATTTAAAGAACAATCTGTCCCCACCATGATGCTGTTTGCTTTATTAAAATGGTTTCAGCCAAATTTAGCTCATGAGGAAATTAATGTAGATAGGATAGAAAAGGCAATCTTATAATCGGTAAAATAATAGTTGAAAAAAATTAATTTTTGAAGAACCACAAATTTGATTCCATCCGCTATTTTGGATTTTAATGCGAGGCAAAAATATGTTTCTGCCTAAAAAGCCTGATCGATTTCCTGCAAGTTTAATTTGTTTCAATAAAATCGGTGCTTTGGCTCGAAAGTTATAATGAAAAACATTTTGTCGGGGTTTTTGGCTTGGCTCACCTGGTATATTAGAAGGGTAGCTGTGTACCCTCCTCCCTCTTCTGGTCTCTGGTGTGTATGATAGGCGTACAGAGTTGTTGGTGGAGTACTAACCATTTTAATTTCCTAGCCCATGCAGCAATGGGTAGAAAAGGTATTACTTCCGAGAATTTTTTTTGAAATAACGCCGAAAATGTGTTATTTAAGTGTAGTTTGACGTCTCTCCGTGTGTGAGATGTGTATGTCTGTCTCTCCCATGATAGCTCCTAAACCGCTAAACGGATTTTAATGAAATTATCTTCAAGTTTTTAACGAAGCATCGCATCAATATGCACTTCGGAAAATAGTAGAAAAAGTTTTTATCAATAAATAATTATAAAAGAAGTTTTATCTCAAAATTTAGAAGTCCATGATTTAATACAAGATCAAAAGAAGACTCACGTAAATGTTTCCTCCAAATTAATAGTACATAAATCGATATTTAAAAAAGGATTAAGTGAATATAATAAATTGAAATATAATATTAAAGAACAAAAAACTTTCTTTTTTTAACATTGAAATTGTATAAATAAATTTTGCAGCAATATGCTAAATAAAAGCTTTAAACTAACTAAACTAACTACAAAGAACTTCATAGGAGCTTCTTAGATATTCACAAAAAACTGTTTTTAAGGTTGATTTAGTGTGGTAATGGGCTAGGAAGGGTCCGTTATGGATCCACTTGTTTCTAGAAAAACACAGTCTATTATTCTTCAAAGTGAGTTTGTTCGTTTAAGATATCGACACTGTAAACCAAGAAGAAGGGGAATGCTGCAATTTTTTCACGCACTACCATACTCTTAATTAAATTTTATTTAAGCGCACTTTAGGTGTCCCCTGTTGTCCGGTTTGGGGGTAATAAAATTATGCAGGAACACACATTAGACTTTTACTCAAATTTTATTCATAATTCAATCCCGAGAGCTTTTTAGGATGGTCGAAAAAGTTTGGGGCAAATAGCATTAGTAAGTTCATTATATCTCGGAATAAGACTAAGACTCTTAGGGTAAAGCAAATACGTTGGAGCATAAATATGGGGCAAACCCATGCAATTACCATGGAGGCACACAAGGGGGGGGCGGGTCCAAGCCTTAGATTTTTTTACATATTTTCAACATATTTCAGAAAAAATATTTCAGAAAAAAATACAAAAAAATAGCTTAAAATTCGACGTCATGAGGCTTCGCAACCCCCCCCCCCCCCCTCCCCAAGAGACCTCGCCCCTCCTGGCCTGAACCGAACCGAACCGAACCGAACCGAACTTTAGAGCTTTATAATATTGTATTGTCGCTGTAACTATAAGTCCACACCAAATTTGATGTTGATCGGATATGTACAAGTTGGTCAAAATTGACTTACAAGAGGGACAAGGGCGGGGTCAATTTCACAATTTTAAAAATATAATTAAAAATTCGTGAAAAGTCCCTACATACCAATTTTGAATGAAATCGGACATACTTAGATGGTCCTCTTCCACCCTCTTCAAAGGGGTGGGGGGTTGCCAACTTTAAAGCATTATAATATTGTATTGGAAATGTAACTTATAATAACTATAAGTCCACAATAAATTTGATGTTAATCGGATATGAACAAGTTGGTCAAAATTATCCAAGAGAAAGGGGGGCGCCACTTTCACAATTTTAAAAATCTAATTAAAAATTCTTGAACCCCATCCCCAAAAGTCCCTGCATACCAAATTTAAACGATATCGGACATACTTAGATAGTAGCCCCCCTACAACATTCCCAAAAGGGGGGAGCTGTGAACTTCATAATATCATTATATTGTAGTGTCATCGGAACTTTAAGTGTGTACCAAATTTGAAGTTGATCCGATGTCTAGAAGTGGGTTAAAATTGAGTTAAAATTGAGTGTCGCGCTATAGTCCTCTCATATAACCCATTGTGCGTCACTACATTATTTGACAATTGTCAAAAATTTAGGGTTATGTCTATTATTTTTTTCTAAAAACTAGTTGATTGGGTAAAAATGTATCAAATTGTGGATTAAAATTGTAGTTTTTCTAAAATTAATTATGCAGATTTATTGTGGACACCATGAATGAAGATTGTTTAATGTCATCTATAAACCACTCTTAAATTTACTAACCAAACCAAACTGAACCGAAAAAATTATAAAGAAAAATACAAGTACTTAGCTGTGGAATGACACTCCGTTGCTTCTCCCGTCCATTTTTCCACAAACTGCAAATGTTTTACGTGAACTAATTCCCATTTTTTACATAAAAAACATAATCTTACACGACAAACGCAAAACACCGAGAATGTAAATAAATAATAAATATGACAAAACGTGACAAAACGCATGCATGCGCACTTGAAAGTTCGCGTCTGCGAATTTAAATTTGCCATTGTTTCCAAAGCAACCTATGAGTGCTTCACTTTTCGATTTTTTAAAAACGTAACGGGGTAAAGTCAACTGAACGCGGAAAACTCTTTGCGCGGTCATAAATTAGTTACAGAAATCTACAATATTAAAAATGTCTCACAAAAGATTGGTTATTTCGAGACGAAGCGCTGTGTTTAGTTTGTAACCAGTTCTACGTGTTCGTATTAAATTATAGGATGAAAACAGTAAATATATTAATATTATTAATAATTATACATACAGGCTATTACCGAATTCGACCTCCTGGAAATAGGAAAGGGGACCTATAATTTTTTTAAAAATCGAGAAAAATTTTAATTATTTCCAAAAAATAAGAATTCTAAAAAAATTCTGTCCAAAACGTTGACGGAGTATCTATGCATCAGTTAAGTTACCATAGACTGGTAGGTATCTACTTCTTGCAACCCGTACTGACTCCTGATGCACTGTTGCCATTTGTAAAGAGCCGACCCTCTCCGCAGCCGCAGCCATTCCGAGTAATTAATAAATTCAACTATCTCTAAAACTAAAAACAAATTAAACGTAGGAAATTCTCAAAATAATAATCCGTTGAGTGTTAGGACATAAGAAGAATACAACAACATAAAAACAGTTTTTTCATCGGGAAACATGACAAGGAGTTTTGTAACTACAACAAAACCAGATAATCCCTTAAATAGTAAGGAGTGCATTTACCAAATCTTGCGAGAAACGAAACGCCCTCTCCATGTTAGAAAAAGAACATAAAAAAGTGGGCAATTGATCACAGAATTCAATGATCTAAAGTTAAAGTTTTGCATAAGGAGTCGCATTGGCGAAAACGAAAGTTTCTTGGAGCTGCATTTATAATGGAAAATAAAGAACTTTTCAGTCAACCAAGCACGGACATACCAAACATACGGAAAGCACTCCTTGTGGAAAATATGCGTACTAGGATTACAAAATGGGGCGAATCGTCACATTTAACTGCACACCAAGTAGTTTAAATAGTAGCCTGTACAGGAGACTGGATGTTTAGATTACATTTGAACATGGGCGTAGTCAGGGTGGGGCAGGGTGTTGCACTTGCCTTACCCTGGCTTGTCACCTGCCCCATCCTGGCTTTAGCTCATTTAATAAATAATACGAGAATTAAAGGGGAGCTATAAAATTTAAAATGCGAAAATAGAATGCCAATACAAACTTTTTTTTTAAAAGACTTGTCGGCCTTTGCATGCTGAGTGTTCATAGATAGGGGGTATAGATTCCAGGGATAAATTTGAAGAAGACGTTTTATTAAAGTTTATTCGCAATCCTCGCAAGTTAATATTAAATTAAGTTTAGGTTATTCAGTTAATTAAAACAGCATTTACACTATTTTTCAATAAATATTTGTTTGTACATTATTTTGCTTTTTTGCCCCACCCTGAGCGAGACCCTGACCACGCCCATGCATTTGAAGATAGTTAGTTTCCTTAGATTTACTAACCGAAACATCGTTTTTAAAATAAATGAAGGCAAAGGTAGTTCAACATTTTGTTTCTACTTAACCATTGTCTACGAGTTTCAAACAAATATAAGTTCTAGCTGAATTCCGTTATTTTCCGCTATTTTGCCTAATTCTTGGTAGTTGTGGTAAGTTCCAGTTCGCTGCTCCAATTTTATTACTTACAGTCGAAATTGCTATTCACAATAAAAACAACTAAAGCCTGGGTATACTACTACCTTTAACTTTTAAAACTTTTTTAAATAATAAGTAATTCAGTTCCTAATAATTTTGCTTCAAATTATAATATTCTACTTCGCATACTTTATCCGCCAACTTTCAGATGGCGCAAGTTACCCTGAATAAATTTTCAAAATATTTTAACAACCAGAGAGATCTTCTCTCCTGTTACATTCCATAGGGCAGGTCACTTGAGAGAGGGCGGGACAAATAACGCTACATGGTAAAACTGTGTGAAACTCAAATGATTCCTTTTTGCACTGTTGTGGAGCGTTTGAGGCAGGGCCAACTTTAGTCTGGTTTATGTAAAGGGCTAGCATATTAAAAATAAAAATAAAAATAAAAATAAATCAGAATTCATGGCTACCGTTTTGCACTAATAATATAATAAGCACATTTCTCTAGAATCAATAAGTTTTTTCTAAGCAGGCTGAAAATGTTGTGTCGTCTTCATGGTCTCTTTGGTTCTTTTTCTTGCTTTAGTTATGTTTTCTGCTCTTTTAAATTAAATCGGTCCAACACACCGATAAAAACTTTATTTGGGTTAAATAAAAAATTTGCAGATAAAAAACAAAATAAATTTATTATTTATAGAAAAACATCTTTGAAATTTGGTTTTGTTAAGCAGAGTTAAAACTATTAAGTCGAGTGTTGAAATTTGGTAAGTGTAGTGTTCTGGTAACCTGGTAACAATACAATTTCCGTTTTTTATTACAAGAATGGCGGATCCAAAATGGCGGATATCTTTATTTTTAAATCGATTTGGCTCAAGCTTCAAAGTTTGCAGTGCTTGAGTTCACCTATTACAGTTTTATCCTCAAACATAAAAAATTTTAAGGGTGGATCCAAAATGACGGATTTTTTTATTTCTTCACCGATATGTATTAAATATAGAACTTGGCGGTGTTTCAAGTCGTTGATTATGATTTTTGACTCAGACTCATAAACAAATCAAAATGGCGGATCCAAAATGGCTGATTTCTTTATTTTTAAATCGATTTGTCTCAAACTTAAAAGATTGCTTGAGAGCACTTAATATAGTTTTATCCTGAAACTTAAAAAAAAATTAAAATAGCGGATTCAAAATGGTGGACTATCTTATTTATGCATCGATATATTAACAAACAGTGCCCTTTGCAAATGTGGAACTTAGCGGTGTTTCAAGTCGCTGATTATGATTTTTGACTCAAACTAATAAAAAATTTAAAAATGGCGGATCCAAAATGGCGGATTTTTTATTTTTAAACCGATTTGTCTCAAACTTGAAAGTTTGCCGTGCTTGAAATCATTTAATGCAGTTTTATCCAGAAACTTAAGAAATTTAAAATGGCGGATCGAAAATGGCGAATTTTTTTATTTATGCAACGATATTTATATCAAACTGACTACAAGATATAAGGTAATTCAAAATGAATGAAAAAATAGGTGAAACCTATTTATTCAATCAACGAGTGAAATGACAGCAAACCACGGAAACTAAGTCCATGGCGGGACAAAAATGTCCACCGGTCTATAAGAAAAAAGACAATTCGTCCCAGTTTTACCAGACCATGCTATCACTGTCTCCACGGTGTCGGTTCGAAACCAAAAACAATGATTAACAAAGTATAAAAGGCTACTTCACAGGGGTAAAATCAACCACGGGGTTGCTTATTTAGTGTTGGCTAAGATCCAGACTTTGCTTGTGAAGGCGCTGATTTTAACGCCTTTTCCGATAGTAAATCGCAGACACAGAAGGGCGGCGCGGTCACGCCGGCATCACGCTTTGTAGCAGGAATACAGAATGAAGGAACTGGTTTGGTAAAATGTAATTCTGGATTGTGAAATCAGGTATGAAATATGCATTACTGTTCTTTCGTTCGCTTGCTTTTTAAAAATGTGAATCTCTGGTGTACCTATTAAAGGAAGGCTAATTGAGTTGATAAGAGAGGTCGGAGCAAGATGGGCAGGTGCATCAAAATGGGCACCTGTATATGAATAATCACTAGAGAACAAATAATAACATAAATATATTTTTTTTATTATTAGGAAGTTTACCCATGATAGCTTGGTAAAGATTCGCAGGATAGTATTACATTAGCCAATGTTATTAGTTTAGTCTTATTTCTAACCTCTTTCCTGTGGACGTATAAATAATTAACATTTTTAATGTAATAAATAATTAACATTTTTAATTGTTTAATTGAAATATTTATAATTTTATTTATTATTGATAAATTTAATTGTAAATTATTAATTTAAAACTGCGTTTTCCTTTTTTTAAATATATAAATCAGAAAATAAAAATGCCGTGGTGCATGGTGGTGCAAGATGATCATGTTAAATAGAGGGCATTTCCCACAAGCACGTCTTTTAAAGAGGAACTTTAAGACTCTCCAAATGTGTAAATCATACAGTACCAAATCAAAAAAAAAATCTGTAAAAAATTTAAAAAATACCTACTTTGCCGAGTCAAACAATGGTGATGCCCTGTCTTTATTGTATTGTATGTATTTAATGGAAATGACGGCTTCAGTGCTCCCGTGTAGGAGAGGAAGAGGAAAACTATGGATTGAATCATATTTGAGATTTTTATAAATATTAAAAACTTTTAGGGGCTGTCCATCTGTCACCATTAATATTAAGAAAAGTTGTCGAATTTATGCAAAATTATTCGTTTTATTTTATTTAAAGTATTTTTCTTTATACATGTACTGAAAGCTTCGGGTGGCCCATCTCCCACTTTGTTATCTTTAACTTATCTAAGATTGTTCAAAGTATGCAAATAAATACAAATTGAAAAGTATAATTTTGGTTTCAAATGGTATTGGCTATTTATAGATATTGGATGCCTTTTAAACTGTATTATGTTTAAATAAAAATTTTGATAAGCAACCTCCTGCCATTGTTGTTTTTAATCTGGGGGCGTGCCCCGCCAAGTAAGTAGTAATAGCAAAGTTTTAAACTTTTTCCAAACTAGTAAGAACCTTTCATTTTGAAATTTGTATTGTAGAACTTGGCTTTACTTTTACCTCAATTTTTTATTCCGGAATACCATTTTCGGGTACTTGGCCTTTTTAACATGAAATGTTTTTGTAATGATAAAATAATTTTGTAGTGGTTGTATTTTGTAGTTAAAAATTAAAAATTTTTATAAACTATGTTAGACAATGCCAAAAACGATATTTTATAATGTATTTTTTGGTCTAAAAAAATAGATATTTTTAAATTTTAAGCTTAACAAAGAGCGTCTTTTGCAGATCCTTCTGTGTAGTATTTTAATATAAATCTTATTTATTTATTTTTTCCAGTAATTTTAAAGCTTTGGCGCATATAGATATAATAACAATTTTTTTATAAAATTTATGGTTGTAGTAACATTTTTAGTTTCAAACAAAATTTTTTGTAAAATATTATGTTATCAATCTACATTTTTACTATTATTTATAAAATTATAAAATTATAGGGTTTTCTGTGTACCTACACCTTAAAATTCAATACTCTGACAATAATTTTTACTTTACAAACTAAAGAGCCACTTAAACAAAACCTTTGTTTGTTCTTATATAGTTTAACCATTACCTTTACGGAATGGAAAGTTTTTTGAAAAATCAAATTTTTTACATTCATATTTTCTTAACTTTAAATAAAATACTTAGATTGAGAAAAAATACCGGCTCTAAGATAAAGTATCGTGTCGAAATGCGCTTTTTAGGATATGCCAAAATATCTTGTCCTAAATACAATGTTTGTCTTTTAAGTTTTGCATATACAGCTTTAATAAAACAGTAGATAACTCCTAAAGACTACTGCTTCCCAAAGTTTTCTGCACAAAAATTAATGCTCTTTTGCATGCGCTCAAACCAGTTGTTAAAGCTGCAATTCCACTTGTTTGCTGGTACTGTCAAAATTCCTGTGGCGACTGCATTTCTTGAGCACGCAGTCCATTCTTGATTTTCGGAACAAGAGCGGATCCAGAGGTGCTTCTCGGGGGGGGGGGTGGGTCACTTTAGGTGACATTCTCTGTTGGTAAAAAACGGTATAGGTATATATTTTTTTAAGTAGCATTTTATTGAATTAGGCAATGGTTGTAATTTCGATGATAATAACAATAGACACTTTCATGCGCCGCAAGCAAAAATTTTGAATTTTTATTAGCCAAAACATTACTTTTTACTCATTTTTTGTACATTCAAAAAATTCTCGGGGGGGGGGGGGCAAGTACCCCTAGTGCCCCCCCCCCCTGGATCCACCACTGTTTCGGAAAAGTATTGGTAACTTGGTGAACGATGATTTGTCCTTCAGGGTTCGTTTTCCGAAGTTTAGCGATGACTTTCGGGAAAGAAATGGAGATGTACCAATAGGCAGTAACAGTTCTTTGGTCGTCCAGAAGAATTGTTGCTACAGGACCTCCTTTTAGACAAACGTTGCGATCATCGTTTTGGATACACTTCAAAAACAAACGACTTTTGTTGGCTTTCCTTTATCTTCATATGAGTAAATCCACGATTTATCACTACCGATAATGCTGTACATGTTTTTCAAGTTTCCTGCCTCAAAGCGGTCCACAGTTTTCTGACACCAATAGTAATTGACCCTAGCTTCTTTCTATTTTTTGTTTAACAGATGCGATAACCAGCGGGAAACTAATTCGTCGTCGTAGTGTAGTAGTACACACTGGTGGTCCGGGTTGGATTCCTGGCTAGGTACTTATTTATTTGTAAATGTTTAAAAATGCTTTAACTTTGCTCTAACTTTGCGAAACTGGGCGATTGATCCTGATTGGATGGAAAGTCCCAGTATAAAAAAAGTCATTTTCTTACCCTTAATTCTTTGTGCAAAATTTTTTGAATTAAGGTTTTTGAAATCCCCAATGAAGCCTCAATCCCGCGATATTTCACATGTCGATTTTCCGTGATGAGCATGCGCACAGCATCGGCTTTCTTATTGAGATAATAACCTTCGAAAGTTGTAAAAAAATATAGCCCGAAAGTTTTCTCGGTGTAATTCCATTTTTCGATTGATTTGTTAACTTGAAAAATTCACTGTAGCTATGAACCAATCGGCAGTAACAGTTTTTTGATCTGTCAGGGGAATTTTGCTACATGACCCTGCTTTTTAGACAAATGTCGCGACCATCTTTTTGGATACACTTCGAGGACGGATGACTTTTGTTGGCTTTTCTTCATCTTGGAACATGCAAAAAGACGACTAACGTTTATTTTCGGGTTCATATTAGTAAATCAAAGATTCATCGCCACTGACAATTCTGTACACGTTTTTCAAGATTACTGTCT
Source organism: Aspidapion aeneum (assembly GCA_963576565.1). Taxonomy (NCBI): domain Eukaryota; kingdom Metazoa; phylum Arthropoda; class Insecta; order Coleoptera; family Brentidae; genus Aspidapion; species Aspidapion aeneum. The sequence continues at coordinate 78,050,258 of OY755042.1, forward strand.
TCTTCTTTCTGTTCTTCGGTTAACAGATGCGGTATCCAGCGGGAAACTAATTTTCTTACACCTAATTCTTCATGCAAATTTTTTTGAATTGAGGTCGTTGAAATCTCCTTCCCTGATAAGCATGCGCACAGCATCGACGTTTTCCTGGGTGACAGACGTTTTAGGTGCACCTGGCCTTGGATCGTCGCTAAGGCTAATCCGTCCACGCTTGAATTCTCCATACCAACGAGAATCTATCGACTGATGTGGTGCTTCATTACTGAAACCAGAAATCAACTCGGCAAAGCATTTTTGTTGAAAAAATTTCCTTCGAAAGTTGTAGAAATTTATAGCTCAAGAATGTTTTCGGTTTAATTTTATTTTTCGTCTGATTTATTAACTTAAAAAATTCACTTAGCTATAAAACTATATGTATCGCACTGACGTTTTGAATTTAGGTTAGGTGAAGAATGGGGTTAAGTTTTAGTAACGACATTCAATCATAGATAGCCATGTTCCTATATGCAAAATATACAAGTCCTCTCGTTATATTATTATACTGTGTTAAAAAATTAAGGCAGAGCTGTAGTTTTTGAAATATCCACAGAAAGGTTATATAATTTACGCTTATATATTTTTTGTTTGTAATGTGCGATAAAGCTTTTAGATTTTATGTAAATATATTCGTTTTAGATTTATCAGTATACACATAAACCAAATTTAAATCGTCAAATTGTGACACACAAAACTGAAATAATTTCGAATCAATACAGGGCCGGTTATTGACAACTGAAAATTAGACAAAATTGCACCCAAAACGAAACGGCTGCACAAAATATATTAAATAACGGGGTTCCACCAACATTAAATAGTTTGTTTCCAAAAACACTTTATATTATAACTATGTTACAATAAAAATTAATTTAAAAATAAAAAGTATACAATTATATTTAAACAAAAAAAAAAGCATTACAAGCAAAGATCTAACTTTATAGTTGCTATGTTAAAAATGTTTACTAAAAACTACTAAAATAAATTAATGAAACTGATACCTTTCTAGATCATTAGCACACTCCACGCTATATTAAAAACAGTATTTTGTAAATATCTCATAAACAAAAGCTTATTAGTTATAATACAAATTATTTCAGAAAATGTGTTTTACTACATTCCGAATTTAATGCAATGCTTTGTTAGAAAGTTTAAAAAGCATCATTTTAGATTTTCTAGTTGTCAAAAACTTTCATTAACCACCAATAACCAAAATCTAATCAGTTCGTTACACTTTTAAACACTTTTTTTTCAAGAGTATCTTATAAAATCGGTTCAGCGGTTTCACGACAATATTGCTAAGATAGGTCAAAATACAACCAAATAACACATTTTAGGTGTTATCTAAAAAAAAAATTCGGTGAGGATAATACCTTCTCTAGCCATTGCTGGGCGGGCTAGGAAGAGGAAGGTAAATATACAAACCTATAAACGTACTTTTACAGGAAGTTTAATAAATATCGCAATACAGGCATTGAAGATTACAGGTTAAGTGTTTTTATTTATCCCAACTGTTAATTTTAGTTCAGATTTAGATTGAACATCTAGAAACGAGTTTCCTTGATAATGTCATCTCTAAAAGCATGTTGACTTACCTAGCGGCAACGTCTGCTTTCCTAAAATATTTTACTTTCATTGATATCTATATAAAAAACTATTTTTCAAATAAAGTGTTCGAGTTTTCTCGAAAATATTGATTTACCTGAAGAATTTATTTTTAAGTTAAACAAAAAATCACTCAAACTCTCAAATTGAGAATATTTTTTACAAAGCATACATAATTTTTTTTCAAATTAAGAGAATTATAGGCGATATCTCGATTTTAAATATTCTATTTTGTTATAAGCCCATTTTATCTTCTTTTTACTATTTGTGCACTCAGTGGGTATTGATATAACCAACGTCAACATAACCCACATCTTATTTTACTAAACACTAGTAACTTTTTATCAATGTAATCAGTCACTAAGCGACCGAATCTAACTAAAAACTACAGGGATTATAGAATGTACCATACTCATTCAAAATTATAGAAGCCACACCTATTCTGAACCCAGGTTAACAGAAATAGTACCCAGAAAATCTGCATTGTTACCTCTTTGTATTGCAATTCCAATCTTTTGAAAAAAAAAAGGATCATTACATATTTTTCTAGTCTCAGGTCCCAAGGGCATCAGGCAGTGCCATAGTGACGCGTCGGCAGCGTAAGTAGCCCAGAGGGCGCTAAAATGAATATTTAAAATTAGACCCCCAAGGAAATAAGCATGATTTTTCAGGGGCGAACTAACCAAAACTTTTGCATTTTATATATATTTTCTCAAAAGGTTTTGCCTGCGGCGCTTTCTTTTATGATTTTATTTCATAACATTTTCTTGTTTTCTTTTGTGCCTTAAAGTATTCCTTTAGCTATTTTTGGTAAAAAAACTTAATTTTTCTAAAATATTTATCTGCACTATATTTTTCACTACGTCAACACATATTGTGGCGCAATCTTTCAGATTTTTTTTATATTTTGAAGAAAAAGCCTTCTGTGGCGCCCTTTAATTCTCTTTTGTTCCACAAAAAAATTTCTGTGGCTAGTTTTTTGCAAAGAATACTTAATTTTTCTAAAATATTTGTCTGCGGTCGGGCGCAATGGTTTACAAATTTTTCTATAGTTTTTTTTTGTATTGCAAAAATTTTCTTCTATGTTGCCATTTTTCTGAAATATACTAAGATTTTTTAAAATTTTGGCTTGTGGGTGCCATTTTCTAATTATTCTACAAATTTTTGTCTGCGGAGCAATTTTGTTGAAAAGTACTTAATTTTTCATCTTTGTGCAATTTTTTTCAACTTTCCAGTCAATTTTTTCCTTCATCATGACATGTGTTTAGCAATCTTACTCTTCCCCCTTTCTCCTGTACCAGTTTTTTTTTTGCATTATTTAAGTATTAAGTATGGGCGCACCCGAGCCCCCCCCCCAAAATCTTAGAGTCTTTTTTTTTTGGAGAAAATGATAAAATAGCATAAAACACGACACGATGAGGCCTCGCCCCACAATACATATTCCTGGGTAAGTATTAATCCTGGAGCTCAAGCCCCTCAAAATGGCCCGGGTAGTTGCTGCGCCCCTGATCTCGATAAATACTTTGCAAATCTTATTTCCTACTGCCTGTATGGTCGGTTCGAAATTAAGTTCTTCGGAAGAAATTTAGAAGCGAACCACACCGAATTCTCCTTCCTTCCCTGACAGAGCATATATTTGTTAGTTCTAGTAAAAAATTTGAAAATATATAAACAGCAATATTAACAAATTGTAAACTTTTTAGATTTTTTTTTCAATTTCTTTTTTCAACAATTTTTTTAGTCTTTCTATAACCCCTGATTAATTATTGCGAGAAATCTATTGTTTGCCTACACTTAATTTTGCCCTAGCTACGGCGCTGCCCCAGAGTCTGATAGGTTCTACTGAAAATGGCCAGAAAACCAAACAGACGAGAATTCCTTATATTTTTGAATTTTAATTTAACTGAAGATTTGGTAATATAGGATGCAGCCACTTTGCATGATGCATCCCACAATAAAGCTTTACAATTATTCCAAGGAACCAAAGATAATCCGTCCGCCCCTTTTCCGTCACTGTGACATATATTTGGAGCTTCCATTACAGCGGGAATTCCAGCTAAAAAGGGAGCCCGCTTTATATTGTCATTAAGCCATCTGTATCTTACCCATCCACCTGCACTGTTTTTGCAACTTAAGTCATGGAGAACCCAAATTATTCAAGTCAGTCATGGGGTTTGACAAACGGTAGCCCAATTCTCAGTGACGGAAAGATACACAACGATGATTCATCAAGTAGGTAGATTGTAGTGTTAAACATGTTCCTAATTCTTGGAGAACCAATAGACGTGCTTTATGAACAGAAGATTTGAGTTTTAATTATATGTTTTTAACAAAAGTTCGACAAAGGTTTTTGTCTAATTATTTTTCATTGCTTGTGTTGGACATTTCCGACAAATTTCCTAAGTTCTTATATGAAGTGTATACTCCAATAAATTCTAAATCATTAAACGATAGAATATATGTGTAAAAGTAGAGAAACAAAAATTCGTGTTATCTTTTATGCCTAGTCCTCCAAAACAAACTGGTAATATGCTTTGAGACCAGTCTTCAGTAAAGTTTCAATTTAGTATTTTTTCTAATCATGATTAAAAAATATTATCAGAATATCGGGAGTTCTCCAGCAGGGAGCACATCTTAAGAGTTAGGTTACTCTAGGGATTGCAAAAGAATGTCTAAAGTGTAGTAGTTTAACAAACAAAGTTTATTTGCAATATTACTTATTTGATTTAGTTTTATCTTTAAAACTGATGCAATTTTGCTATTGTCAAAAGGACATCTTTAAAGAGTAAGATTTTTAATGTCCACTTTTGCTGTTTGTTAAAAATTTGATTTTTTATTATTTTTCAAAATTGAGTCATTTGTATTAGAATTTGATATAATTAATATTTTTTATAATTAATGTTTAATCATAAGTACAAAACAAGTTAATTTTGGTAACATTTGCTTTGAATTGAAATAAAAAAGTTTCTGTTAAATTGAAAATAAAGTTTACAGGGATTTCCGGCCTTTAAAATTTACCCTGAATAGCATGAAATCTCATTAATTAATCATCTTATAATTTTCAGGCTCATTTCAGGAGAGGACTTATCACATTCACTTTCCTCTATCTCCATTATTGTATAAATAAACTTTTTTTTAACGTTATACTCCTTCCTTTTTAATAAATAATTTAAAGAAAAATGCGTAGAGACCCCACTGCGTCGTCTGCACGGTTAATCGGATTTTGTATTAATGCGTGATTGACACTAGTGTCGGCCGAGCGAGCTTTGGATTATTATTAAACGTAAAATTGCAATTATAATTTTCATTTGGGACATCAATCAATTCCGCGGGCTATTAGCGTTTACGTGAACCTTTGGGACTCGAATATAAATTCTTGAAAAAATTAAAGGGTAAAGGTAAACAAGTAACCAGGCAATAAGAAGGCAAATAAGGTGGCTCAGATCAAAGCAGGATGTAGTAGTAGTTGTGGCGAGACCATTTTTGATCTAGCGACTAGGCACATGGCGCGCCCTTTTCGCAAACCCCGATTTGTTCGTACACCATATAGCAAACTGATGCACGTCCCCTTACGATGCAAGTTTTCTTTCTCTAAGAGGACTTAAGTTTGCCTGGCATCTCTTTGTCCAGGGATCTTTATACTGCGCAGCAAGTATACACAGTGGAAACACGCTTTTACACCCCTTTTGAATGCTACATGTTAGACTTGCATCTATCTAACATCGCTATCGTTCCAGCAGAACTTGGTTATAGACGATAGACTTCATTCCTTTTCAGTGCAACAGTCGTGGTCGTCGTGAGTTAAATGTAGGAGATTTATGTTGGTGTCATCGTGGTCCCGACTATATAGCACTTATAGCAGGGTTATTATTCTTGGTTCTTCGGCTGGCTGCATGTGGGCTCCTGCACTACACCTGCGTATATTCTCGATGTTCAAGGTCAATTAATACTTTGCGTGTATCGCATCGCACGCTAATTCGATGACGACTGTTTAACGAAAGGGAAGTGAGCGGCAGGGCAGACTTTTCTTGTTTTTGCATGGTTGTTTAACACGCGAACCTGGTACCTACTGCATGTGAAGCCGACGACCATACCAAAACAGGTGAGGTGAGGTGAGCGCTCAACAAATCTTAAGACTTAAGTTCACCATTTTTTTCCGCGTTGTTGAACTGAATCCACCATTTTCTTTTTGTAAGTTTTCTTTGAAGTCTAGAAGTGTTTAACCTTTCTCCTACTTTTATATATTTTTCTCGTCAAAAAAAACTTATAATTAAAATAAGGGCTAGAGACTTCACAATAATTCTTGTAAATTCTTATTTTCACAGAAAAAAAGATGATAAAACTAAGGTCATCGGTGCAATTATGTGCACCCGTATAAGTGACAATTTTGCACAACTCACGGAGTGTCAAGAACAAGTGTCCAGAAATCGATTATGTTGACCCGAAGCTACTCCACTGCATGACCAAAATATAAGTGCAAAGTGGACACAAAAATAGGCTTCCTGGAAAGGACCTTGCCTCGAAAGCAGGACAAAGTTGCAAACAAACCAAACAGTTTGTAGACCGGCCAAACGTGACCAGATTCAGATGGATTTTAGGATAAACATGAACAGGGATTGTCGAGAATTCCCAATGGAATAGAAACGGGTAAGGAAAGACATGACATGCTCAGCCTACGACCAAGAAGAAGAATGATCAAGACACATCGTGGAAGAATATGACAAGAAACAAAGGTTGTACAAGAGACACTCACGGCACCATTTAATACTGGACTTTGTTATGAGGACAGAAAGTCCTAATGAGCCATCGAGTGGAAGTGCCTTGGTGCACTAAAAAAAGTGTATGTAAATTCACTTTGTAATAACATATCTCTAATTTACATTACCTGATACGTAAATATGCCATAAATTTATGCTAAATTTAAAATTGCTTATAAAAAGTACAGATGATTACCCAAAAAACATTCAATTTTATATTTAATTAAAAAGTAAACAGTATTTTAGTTTTTAAGTTTGATCTAATTTTTAGTCTATTTAGTTTAAGTATGGTAGATAATGAAGAAGTCTGTAATGGTTTAAGATGTGTGCGTGCGTAGGTAGATTTATTTTGTATTAACATACCACGCCATAACTTTGTTTTTGTTTGCCGTAGAAAGTAAATCAAAAATGATGAATCAATAACCATTCTTAGCACATGACACGTTTTTTGTACCTGTCACCATTTACGAGTCATTAAATTTAGAATACTCCTTATCTTGGCACATTTTTAGATTCGTCTTATTGTTCTGATTTAAAAAATATACAATTTGTATGTGGTATGTATTTTCCCCTGCTACCTTACGAATTATATTTGCCTAATTTTTGTAATATAATTATTAATAACAGTCTTATGTAGAAAATATTTATCGCAGCATAGACTTACTATATATTTTTGAAGTCAATAAGAAAATACGAATTTAAAAACAGAAAAACATTAAGAGTGTTTCAATTTAAAAAAATAACACAAAAAATATGTAGTAACAACACCAGTGTCACCGTAAAGACATTTTTTTTTTAAATAAAAATGCAATTAGTAAGCCATTGGGCAAAGTTCTTGTAATAGTCGAGATTATTTAAATTTATATGACTTTCGATGCCACAAAAAACCATGAGCTTATTTGTACATACACAAGGGTCTACTTTGGCGCACTAGTTGGACTCACGGGTACTTCTACTGCTATTACTACTAGTTCTTACAAAAATTAAAAGTACACGTTGCTAGTGGGCCTTATTAACTCAAAACAACACATCCAATGATTCTACGAAGTAAAAGAAAGCCTTGATACATTTTATGTAATTTGTCGTATGCAGATTTTGTTTAATCAAAAAATTTCGAACGATCATCGCTAATTTTTAAAAATCGCTAATATAGTGGAAAGAAGGACCCTATCGTTTTGTTAAATATACTTTTCATTAACCAGTAACATATCGGCATTTCGCTAAGTAGAAAATTGCTGTAAACCTTCTTTCTTTCCTTTTATTTTTACCTTGCCGCGCAGCAATGACTAGATAAGGTATTATGTTTGAAGAAATTTGGGTGTATTTGGACCAATTTTAGCAATATCGTCATGATATCTGTCTTTGTGTATGTGTATATGTCTGTCCATAATACGATAGCTCCTAAACCTCTAAACCGATTTTCATGAGATTTATAATAAAAAAACATTTCGATACTGTAACGAGCTGATTAACTAAATGCGGTTTTCAGAATATAGCAGAACACATTTTGCTCATTAATTTTTGTTCTAACAAAAACATTGTAGAAGCTTTCATTTCTGAGTTATTTACAAAAACTTTTTTCAAGGCTGATATTGCGTGGAGTATGTTTATGGGCTAGGAAGGTATCACATCCGTCATGGATCCGTTTATTTTTACTTATTCTCATGCCCTTGCTCGTTATGGACTTGTTTTAATCATTTGCTTAAAGCGTACAATTGAGTTTGAAGGCTTGTAAAAACGTTACAGATAAACAAAAAGTACCTATTTTTACAAAACAATAGTGTTATTTTCACTATATTTACGTGTACACTTGGCCTACAAGCACTTATTAAGGTCATATAAAAAGTTATTTCCTGAAATGTCACACCCTATAAAAATATAGTTGCACTTTCAGCGAAAAACTAAATTTTTATACGGTCATAATTTCGTTAATGGGCTAATAAATAAGACATATCTCTTCTTTCCAAAGCCGCTTGTCCTCTGTCCCGCGTTTCGCCAGTGTTTCTAGGAAGAAAGATAGATGCCAATCGTCATATACCAAGGAGTCTTTTGGTTTATTGAGTAACAGACAGACTGCTTCTGTGAGAAAAATATATAATAATAATCGATCACATCGCATTAATTCGGCGTATGCAGTTTATATAGTATAGTGTACATTTTCCACTTGCTCGAAACTATGATCAAGTATCTGAAAATTATGTACATTTCTCTCGATGTGTTTTGAGAAGTTTATGTTCTTAATTTTTTACTTATTTATTTTTAGTCTTCATTTTTCCGCTTCTATATTAAACACTGTTACAGTTTCGGTCGAAGATCTTTCGTCTCTACTATAAACAGTAATATAATTCGCTTAGCCAGCTATCTGAGTTGATTTGGAGTCAATATATCCGCTTGTGTCAATCATTCTTCTTTTTCTCCAGTAACTACTAGTTTCTTAAGACAAGGTCTCACATTTACAACGTTCCACCCGAGATTTCTCGAGAACAGCTAAAAATGTGAAAAAATGCTGAGACATGTCGATTTTGTTTACGAGCGGGACACTTTTTGCGATTTTGCGATATCTCTCTCTATGAAATTCCGCGTCTCATGCTTTGGAAAGTGGGTCGAGTAATACCTCGTTCAAAAGATATTTCAATTCTTCATTCAGAATTAATCTTATTTTTCATATCGACCAACTAATTTTTGAGTTATTTGATTTACAATTCATTAAATTATTAATCTAAATCAACCGCATAATTTCATTTAGGCCTGCACAGCTGCATTATTATCGTTGTAAGGAGTATATAGTTAATAAAATCATCCCCTTTTCCCCCATCTTGCCTTCAAAGTTGACAATATCCTTGGTGAAAATCCCAATTTCGCAAAATAATCCTTTATCTTTCTTCTGTTTTATTGGTATCTGGAATACTACTAAAAGTAAATGATACATTTTTCGTTGTATTATTTTAATCATTTTTCGGATATTTAGGTTAGTCTTAAATTTTAGGATTTTTACCAAGGTTTTCGTCAAATTTGAAGGCAATAGAGAGGGGATGATTTTATGAATTACGTAGTCCTGATAACGATAATAAAGCAGCTATGCAGGGCTAAGCAAAATAATGCGGTTAGTTTTGATTGCTTATTTAATAAATTCTAAATTACATAACTTGTTGTTCAATATATTAATAAATAAAAGCAGTTCTGAATAAAGAATTAAAATACCTTTTTAACTAAGTATTACTCTACCTACTAACCGTATTTAAAATTAAGGGATGAGAGAGAGATTTTTATTATTATTTTTATATACTGATAACCCTAATTTATCTTATTTAAGTTAGAACAATAGTAACATAAAATAATATATTTAACTTTTTAAAAATAAAAGGTTATGTGCGAGATTGCAAACGGTGTGATTTTGGGAAACTGGTTGTCTAGGATTTTCCTAAATCGGGGGCTGTATAGTAAAAATACAAATATTAAAATTAATACTTATCAAAGACTAAAATATTGTATGTCATCTTTATTATGTTTCTCTAATAATAAATATCTTTGAAACAACTAACTATTCATAATGATAAGGTAACTAGGAAAATAACGATAATAATATCAAAGACATGGTTTTGTAAATACAATAGATAGAAAAAATAAAACACATTATAATAATCACAAATAATAGATAACTTTAATTATTTTAAGTATTACTTTAAAATCAATCACGGAAGGATAATTCCTTTCCTAATAATTTTTTTTATTATTGTTTAAATGACTTTTTTTGGTGCAATTCATTTATTGAGGGATTATCCGTATGTCTTATACTATATATAAACCTGCAATAAGAAGAAAGATAGATGTGGGCCATAATGGGGGTCATGCATCACGCGCCACCCGATGAAAGTTGTTCCTGCTTGGATCAGCAGAGCTTCGAAAACCGTGATGTCTGGCTGAAATACGGCGACCGCGCCTACCGATAACGCGCTTTAATTAAAATACCGTCTTCCGCAGGATTGATGTCCTGCTACTAAATGTTACCCACCTCCTTCACCCGTTTTCCCGTGGCTGCACGATGAAGGGAAAAGAAGGTTTTTATCGGCTAGCTATAAATTTTCAGTCACTCTTTCATGGGTAAATGCGAAAAGTCGTTATTTACATTCTTGTAAGCATTTCGCTTGTGAAGTCAAAAACTTATATTAAATGACTGTTAGCGCGAAAATAATTTTGATTTTATTAAGCGGTTTTAGAAAAAGAACTTTACAAGCTAATTATCCTTAAACTAACACATATTAAACGATTGAAAAATTGTTATAAAAACTATAAAGTTTTAAGTAATAATAATTAGTACCTTAAAGAATATACTTAATCATATTTAAATATTAGGCAAGCACGCCAACTTTTATTACTATAACGGAGTACGTCTCCACAATGGCAGAAATATAATTTATTTTAATTGAACAAAAATCATAAGAATTAACGTAAGTTAGAGACCCTGTCTGTATGACATATTTTAAGGAAATCGAGACGCGACAAACTTATTAAACTCCTTGTTTGAAACTCGTAGACAATGATTGAATAGAAATAAAATCTCGGACTTTCATTGTCTTTATTTATTTTAAACACGACGTTTCGGTTAGTAAGTATCTCTAACCGTTTTCAAGTGTAAACTAAACAATCTAGTCTCTAGGCTACTACTTAAAGTACTTGGTGTGCAGTCAGGTATGACGGACCGCCCTCTTTTTTAATTCTAAGACGCCTTTTTTCCTTAAGGAGTGGTTTCCATATGTTTGGTATATCCGTGCTTGGTTGACTGAAAACTTCTTTATTCTGCATTATAAACGCAGCTTCAATAAACTTTCGTTTTCGCCAATGCGACTCCTTATGCAAAACTTTAGCTTGTGACTACTGAATCTTATGATCATTTGAGCATGCATGATCCGCCAAATCGGATTTTTTAATATCCCCCAATTGGGTACTTTTTAGATGTTCATTTACTCTAACCTGAAGAGGGCGTTTCGTTTCACCTACATATGATTTACCAAATCCCGTGTGAGCAACATAAATTATTTTAGTGAAACGCTAATGAACTTGGCAAGAAAATAATATAACCAAAAAAATGTGAGTGTTGAGTGACTTTGATGGGTTTGTCTCATCTCTATAGACCTATTAGGATTAACGTCACACTGACGGGCACATAAACTAAAACAGGCTATAAACAATAGTGACATTTTTAAATTTACATAGAAAAAATTGTCAAAGTCAAGCCAAGATAATGACAGCCTTGGAGAAAGATTCTATAATTATTTGCACTGGGAATTTAAACCTAGATCTCTTTTGCTTCTATATCTTTAGAGAAACACTAGTGGTTGGATACGATTCTAGGAGAATCCAATCTGCTGTGTCCCCCCGAGGGGTTACATGACTTTAATAGGTCTATTTCTTTCATCTTTCAAATGTCATACATACAGGGTCTCTCACCCAAGCTAACTTAAAAAGTGTCAAAGCCTTTTACATAAAAAAGTTTCATCAGCCCGCCAAAATAGTCAAAAACAACTTGAAATTAATCGTTACTATTAGGGTTAGGTAGGTGACACAATATCCCCTATTGGATTGGGAAGAAATAAGCATCAAAGTAAACGGACAATTCTTGAACCACCTAAGATATGCTGATGATATCGCCTTAATAACAGACAAGAAAGAAGAACTGATAAAAATGCTGCAACCACAGATGAAGATATTACGGTCAGAATAAACCAAAATAAAATAGAACAAGTAGAGGAATATATATACCTGCTGTATGTATAACAGCTGAAATCAAGAGACGAGTAATATTGCCCTGGGCAACATTCGGTAAATTAAGCTACATATTAAGAAATAAAAAATATCCTCAGTACCTCAAAGCGAAAGTGTATAACCAATGTATCCTTCCTGTACTTACCTATGGATCCCAGTCCTGGACACTTACAAAATCAAACATGGATAAGGTAACAAAAGCCCAAAGATCAATGGAAAGACAAATGTTACATGTAAAGCTGACAGATAGAAAAAGGAATGAATGGATAAGAAATAAATTAAAAGTAAGGGATGTCAGAGAAGTAGCAAAATTAAAATGGAAATTTGCCGGTAATAATATCAGACAGAAAGACGATCGATGGAACAAATGTATTGTAAACTGGAGACCTTGGGAAAATAAAAGAAGTAGGGGAAGACCCCAAATGAGGTAGCGGGCGATTTAAAGAAACACGCGGGAACTGGAGGGATAAACACGGCGACAGACAGAAGATATTAGGGGAGGTTTATGTCCAAAGATGGATTGAAGAAGGTTGAATAGATAGATTGATAGTCCAAATAGTAGGGTGTTTTTGGATCAATTAAAATAACAGCAAATTTGACAGGCTGTTACCGTTATTTTCAATAAGATTAAAGGAAACTTCCAGGCAAATAAAGATAGATTTTAGAACACTAAACATAAGCATAACACAAATGTTAAGTGAGTAGTTTCACATTTCTTTAACTTTCTGTTTATTTATATATGTTTATTTATTTATATTACATTTATGGCTTTTATACAAAATAAACTACCGAATTTTAGTAAAAAATTTGACTGCAATAAAAAAACAATACAAAACTAACTTAAAATATAACGGTAACAATAAAAGACGGCCTCCGTAAGTACCAGACGCCGTTACCGTAAATAACAATAAAAGGGCGAGGAGCTGCTAATGCGCAGACTCAGTAATAACAATAACGGTAACAAAGTGTAAAATACGCGACCCAAAATGTCCCTAGTACCTTTTCTTATTTTTTTTATTATTCTTATAAAGTAGTAACTCTAATTCAACTTTTTTAATTCAGAACTATAGTAACATAAAATATCATATTTAACTTTTTAGTAATAAGAGATTTTATAGGAGGTTGCAAACGCTATGATTTGGGAAACTGGTTGCCTAAATAGTACTAGTTTCCTAAGTCGTACCGTATTGCATTTTAAAAGTTTAATAAATGTAAAGAAGTACATAAATTTGTTGGTAGATAAAGAAAAACATTCTATAAAATGTCAGAAGTTTTATTAAATATTACCAAGAAGCACTATTTTAAATTGTAAAATTTTTACTACTAATTTTACCCACTATAATCTCCTGGGGCTCTATTCTCGTACTTGAACGATGTGATTATTGATATCACATCATTTTGCCAACAGTGGTTGTATGTTGTGCGAAATGACTTTTCTTGACCAATGGCATAGTCACGCGCTTTTAACAGTTAACGAATTTTAAGCGTTTAAAGCAAAATATATTCTCCTCCGGTCGGATCGTAGGAGAAATTTGCTTAATAGAGCTCTTTTCGGATAACACGTGACGGCTCAGAGATTATTTAGTGCTTGCAATTGGCCAAAGCATGTGATGGGAACTACTTGCCGACAATGAATTATAAAGAGATCACTGCTTACCGATGAAGTACCACACAAACTTAACAAAATTAATACTTAAAATTTTTTAACCTCTATTTTAGAACCACTAAGCGAATTCGAAATAACTTTATTATTCAAATGACATCTGAAGACAACTAGAGCTGACAGACGTACTATAATTTATTGTTTTATTTAAAAAATCGCGATTTGGTGACTTTACCCTATGATGTACTACGGATATAAGATAGTGCCATCTTACCTTGTGCGTCAACTATTCTGTCTATAGGTAAAATATGTAAAATAGGTAAACTTTTTACACAAAACCTTACTGTAAGCGAAACATTTCTAGAACTGACGTCTTAAGCACGAGCTCTACATAAACATCAAGTTGCGAATTAAGGGATTGTCCCTTGCTAACTGTTGTTGTTACCTCAAGAGCGGCCAAGAATTACACCTTATGAAAGACGACAAGCCAAATCTTATCTAATGCCTCGTTTCAGAAAGTTTTCGAAAAGTCAGACGTTTTGGTGAACGTTACCGCAACAAGACTATTGTCGAGAGTGATCTCAATATACAATAGACAGCATTATTTATTAAGTAGTTTTAGGTTAAAATCATATACATAATATTCCAATACCCACGCTACTTGCCAATGCATAATGCAAACATAAGTCCTTGTGGTCCTTAAGAAAAAATGTCCTGATTGATTGCTTTCAAACACATATGCGTATTATTTCCATATAGTACGTATTATTCCAATACCGACGGTACCTTACGATGCATGATGCAAACATAATCATAATAGCAATATCAATGGAGATAAGTCTATCCTTTTTGGGGTCCTTAAGATAAAATGTCCTGATATTTTTTACACATGCATATTTTATTCGTGTATTCGTCACGTCAAATCATCGGCTCACAGTTGACAAAAACTCATCTATGCATTTTTCGTTTCTTTATTTCTGAATGTTGGCATCAAATGCCAGTCATTGTGTAAATGGGTAACAGGTAGTATTGGAATATTACGTATATGGTTAAAATATTGTTTATGGTAAATACTTTTTAAATCTATACTGACCTTTCCCGTTAACGTGGTTCACAAACATATTTGTAAGCGAATTGAAAACTTAACTGTACCCAACTTTGAGTACTGCGCTTGTGGCATACAGCCGTCAACCCATCGTGACGTATGAAGTACCAATGACATATAGCATCTGACGCTAACAATCAGTAAAACGGCGTGGCTGACGTATGCGCCTAAGACAAAATTTGGTGCGATTAAATAGCTCACAAGCCACTATGTTGTCTACATTTTTATGAATTTGGGGCAAAATATCTCTTATACATGTTTATGCTTTCCTTTCAATTACGGTTAGTATATTTTATTTAATTTTATGTTCAATTTACACTACATGAAACTTTGAATAAAATAAATCAAAAACATTGTGGTCTAAAAATGGTTGCTTAAAACTTTTTATTTTAAAATAAAATAGACTAGGTCTGTATAAATACTTTTGATATACCAACTATTCGTACAAGATGGCTTTGACGGAACGGTTTTTCAATTGTTTTTTACACTAGTGATAAATTTTGAAAAGACTTAATTAGTACTAAAATCAATGCTGTAACTTTTAATGACAGATATGGCAATTTTCGTATGTTGTAGCTTAAGGTTTGTAACTGACCAATTGAAGAAGTATTTTCGCTTTTGACATTTAAACATAACTTCAGTAAAACTACTTCTCTTTCTTTAACTTATTGAAAATGGTTAACATAACGGTGTCTGTCTACGAGCATTAATTAACTTAAGAAGAAATTCTATAATATATGCCACTTATCATTATGGTATTGTCAGCCGGTCCTTAGGGGGGCTATAAAGCTTTTGACAAAACCTCCAATATAACTTGATTGCCTAACCATAAGATGGTATCTGTTTCAATTATTATTCTCAGGGCCGGTCGCACCTATTTTTAAAATTTCCTTCCTAAGCTATGGATTGCTTTAATGTTAAGCATGTCTTATTTTTAAAGCAAAAATCTCCTCTCCTTTGTTAAGATGAGACCACCTTGTGACCCAATCAGGCAAAGCCGCTATTTCAATCAACCAAGTTTTTAAACTATGGAAAAACAACAACACCCAGTACCAAAATAGTTTTGTCAAAAGCCATCAATTTCTCTGTGTTAAGCCGCCTTTAAAAAATTATTTAAAAAAATGAAAGTTCTGGAATGAAGAATATTTGGAAGTTGATAAAATCGAGATGGTGATACTCGATTTTGTCGAATTTAGGTGTCCTCGTCGATACAACCAAAGGACTAAAAATTATAATGAAATTAGGGTAAAGTGTAAAGGCAGAAAGGGAAAATTTAAATGCAAGGATTTTCTTACATTGGGCAGTCCTATCCAACCCTTACCGCTGTACCTACCAGACTGTAAACAACAGTTAACTCGATAATCAGACGAAAATACTGTAATTGAACCTAGAGGAGAGAACTATATTTAAACTATTTTTGTTCCATACAAATCTTTTTGTAATCAATACATAGGTAATTTTTTCACAAAAACATTTTGTCAAAAGAACCAATTATCTTTTGCAATAAAGTTTTTCAAAATCGTTTTTATTTATTTTAAGATTTTTTACAGTTTTTATTTAACAAAAAAAAAACATTTTTATACTTTCAAGACACCTTCACTTTAATCAAAACACTCTGCTCATTTGTAGGAATTGTCAGTTGCTATGGCTATGCCAGACGGGTAAAATGTGACTAGCATCTTATCTTTAAGCAGCACTTAAGGAACAGTAAAGTCACGAAAAAACAACACTGAGGAAGGAATAAGTCTGCCTTTAATCGGTGCAACGAAATTTCACGAAATAAGGTTCTTCTTTAGGCTAAGAAACGAAAAAAAAAGTCGGTGCGATGTGCATTTAATAACTTTGCAAGTAGCGTTGGCACA